>JAYKKM010000326.1:950000-1127212 GCA_035772405.1 Chrysogorgia sp. JL179-B06
TCTTGGGAGAATGGTAAGAAAATTTTCTTAAGAAAATATTTCTTAAATTAAGAAAATATTTCTTAAATTAAGAAAATAATTTTCTTAAATTAAGAAAATAATAATCTTAAAATAAGAATTATAGGGTTAGGATTTTCTTATTTTGAGAAAATATTTCTTATTTCAAGAAAATATTTCTTAAGATATGTTATTTTTTCTTGGGAGAATCATGGTATATAATATATACATATACACACATAACATACATAGGAACGAGGCAGAAAAGGCTTAGTGAGATGCATATAAAAATATTAAATTGGCAGCCACATTAAAGAGAGTATATATTAAATGATGCTTATAGTGAAAATCCCTATTGTAATAAAAAGCATTTAACAATATAACAGTTCTGCTCTTCATCATTATATCCAAACTATTATATGGTTCCCCACCGTTTAATTAAAAAAACTTAGTCAGCATTCCATTTAGTATTTCACTAAATGAAGATGATGCTCTCATATTAGTGACTATATATGCTCTAGTATTTAACAATTAAATACATTCATAATAATGGTCATAGGTATATTGTGGTACTTCAGGAAAATATTGGTTTTTATTTCACGATGTTAATTTTTAATGACAAGTGAACATTGAGTTTGCTTATAATATGGTATACAAGCTGGTATGTTTCAAGCAAATGCCCTTTGTCAGAGAGATTTTGTCTGTGATGAAGGTGCTTCACTCAAAATATTAGAACTCATATTCTGTATATAACAATCTTTTTATATTTTGATTTGTGTAAGCAAATTCAATGTTCACTTGTCATTAAAACAAGTATTTTCCTGAAGTACCATAACACACCTATTACCATTCTTATTGCACACTTTTATTGTACTATTGAGTTTGCTTGAAAGACATGCTTACTTTTAGTATAATAAAAGGTTGAGAACTACTACGTTATTTGTCACATAGGCTAAATGTCACTTTTATGATGTTTATATGCTTTGAGCATCCCAATAAAAGGGGCAGCAATGTCTTGTGGTATATTGTATATCGTTGAAAACAAAATACTGCAGGATATTCATCCCGATCTATGCTTTGGATGCAGTAGTCAAAATCCAACAGGTAAAAAGATGCCAAAAGCCCCACCGTAGCTTCCTTCATATTTCTATCATCAGTTTTGAATAAGATACTTTTTTCCACAATTACATATACAAAATATTTATCAAATACCAGCGCTGATACTTTCCCCACTTGTTTTGTACTCCATGTATCTGGATCCTCATAATCCACTAGTTTAGTAAATAGAAACAAAATATTTTCTAATTATATTTTAATATAATACTGGATGGAAAACAAAACTAACTACTTTTCCAAACATGCAGACATTAAATATTTTGTTATATTATATCAATCTATTCAGACAACAAAACATCACAAAACAACTTATCCAGTACGACTTAAAATTTGTCCATTTTTTAAACACAATTGCTTTGAAGGAACAGTAAGATGAAAATCGTACATCCCAATTTTGCATTTTGCTTAGAAATACTCTCAAAATGATGACGAATAGCATGCTCGCTAATTGTCAATATCTCATCTTATTCTAGAAATATCATGGTTTTTGAAAGATGCAAATGAGATACCTTGCAACATAATCTGCACAAATAAACTAAGAAAAACTAAATGAGTAATACAGTGATGGATCCAGCTTTATCTGGTAGGGGGTGCTAGCGAAGTGAGATTCTAAGGCGTGGGGCGCAACCGAGGCAGGTTGGAGTGCCCCTGAGACAGGGGTCTGGGGACACAGCCCCCAGCAGGGTCCAGGGACCAAGCCGGTGGTGGGGCTGGGGGAAAAGCCTGCCAGAAAATGTTAATACCTATCAATAATATGATAGCTAATATATGAATCATATATATATGAATCATATGATATCTAATACCTAAAAATTGGATTTGACAAAGCAATTGGTACCCTCACGGCACCCCCATTGGCCAAGGCCAGAGGGGTTCGCACACTTTTGTAAATCCATCACTGGAGTAATATACCTAGCATACTAGGCATGCTCAATGAAGTGTACCATGTTTATTAGCATTCTCTCTCAAGACATCTCATTTGCATTTAAAGGGCAGTGTCATGAGACGCGCATGCGCCAGTTTTATGATGAAACTTGAAAAAGTTAGGCTAACTTTTTCAAGTTGGTATTTCCAATATGGCTTCTATAGAGGGCGGAATGGTTTCTCTGCTTTCACCATGGTTTCCGCCCTCTATAGACGTCATATTGGAAATAATAACTTGAAAAAGTTAGCCTAACTTTTTCAAGTTGGTATTTCCAATATGGCTTCTATAGAGGGCGGAATGGTTTCTCTGCTTTCACCATGGTTTCCGCCCTCTATAGACGCCAATTGGAAATAATAACTTGAAAAAGTTAGCCTAACTTTTTCAAGTTTCATCATAAAACTGGCGCATGTGCGTCTATGTGCAATTACTGTAGGTCATACAATGGAACTTCTATAACATCTCTTGTTTTAATTTGTATACTCAGCATTATTTTATTATCTGGCAATTTATTTAATATCACCCTTTTCCAAGTCACTGACATACAGAGACTTAGACAAATGTTATTACCCATAATTATAACAACTAAAATATTATGATATTACAGAACATATATATAAATTCTGAAATATTTATATAATACATGCAACTACTGTACCTGTATACAGTGCATGGCATTACATTCTCCCAATTTATTTAATACCACCACACTTTTCAAGTCACCAACTTAATGTCATTACTACATTATCCAGAAATATAACTACTAAAACATGATAATACTGTAATTTTGTTGGTGAGATGCAGGGTTGCATAATATGGTGGACCGCCTGACCATTGGTCCCAGAAAATTTTTGAGGTTGGCAGAAAAAAATGGAGGGTAAAACTGTGAAAGGTTAAAAGTCTCAAAGGAAAAAAAGTAAAGAAAGTTTGAAAGAGGATAGACAAAGAAAGGAAAAACAGAAAGGACGAAAATGAGAAAAAATGACATAAGAGTGAATAATAAGCTGTAGGTAGTGAACTAGTGATGTTTGCAACTTGTGAGTTTCCAATATACCGGCACTCCAGGCTCCAGCAGCCTGATGCAGGTGACATCAGCCCCAGATTGTTATAATTGATTTCATCTAGTGTATAAATAGCACAGAGCAATGAAAGTGACTCTTTCCAAATCTAGCTACTTCTGAAAACATCACTCCAGTTATATATGAATACAACTATGTGCATTAAACAGTCAGTAAGTGTGGTGTATATGCTATCATTGCTAAGTAATTTGAAAAAAAATTACACATGCATGATGCAACAATAAACGTTAAGGCATAAGTATAAGTTATTAAGTTGTGTATTTTACTAATTTTAGTGAAAATCAATATATAAAGGCTAATTTACATAAGGGATAATTTACAACATAAAAGTCTTAGAATTTATTCGGTAGCCACGTTGAAATATGTCTATTTTGAAACTGAAATGGTGGGTAGAATACACTTAATCTTGTTTAGTGGTGATAAAATTTTTAAAAAACATAAGATTCCCAGGCGTTTACTTGCAGAAAATATTTTCGTTGGCCTTGTGGTCCCAGAAAGTAAAATATTTTATGCAGCCCTGGTGAGATGCTCTAACCATTGAGCTATTGAGTCTAGGATGGAGTACTGGTACATGTTAATGTTTTAAGTTTGTCAGAGTGTACATGAGTCTTTGACAAGCTTAAAACATAAACAGGTACCCCCGTCAAGAAGTTGGTGAAGTGGGTGTACTGTGCATCCACTGAACACCCAGTTTTTGTTGGTAAGGAGAAAAAATTTTCAAATTATTTAAAAATCATACAGATTTTTGAAGGTACTGTATGTACAGTATATGCTCTTTCACAAGCATAATAAAAAAAATATTAGTAAATAAAATAAACTCAAACTTACCAAAATAAGCTAAATAAATTTTTCCAGATGCTCTTATCTTAGTTTTGTTTAAGCAGGAATGGCAAAATTGCAACTTCATCTAGAAACCTAATTAAAATACAGATAATAATAAATTAAACACCATAACCAAGTTAATTAATTAACATTATATGTGTGGACATAACGTAGTCAATAGAGGTATGGTCTGGAAACACGGCCAAAGTCTTTGTTCTATGTTTTTGTTCACGTTTATGCAAATGTGTGCACTTTCACACTTGCTGAACACTTTGTATTTTCTGTATAATGAAGCAAGCAGCCAATGGCAGCGTTTGGGTTTAGTCACTCAACCGTGCTGTAGAAATATTAATGAATGTAAAACAAAAGACTTGTGCACTTCCAGGGCATCCTCGACATAAATCGCAGCTTCTTGTTAGCCGCTTTGAAGTTCGCCGCGTTTCCAGACCATACCTCTATAGACTATGGTGTGGACGATCAACTTCACACATATAATGATACTCCTAGGTTCAAACCATTTACTTTAATGAATTAACATTAGATAATGGTTGCAACAACTCAACCAATCCATGTCGAGTATTTCACTTCTCTATACTCCATAGTGCTTTAATACTCTATATAGTATATACAGTAGAGTCCACTAAAAGATATTTTGCTTTCTTTTGTCATAGCACAGTGGACTATATATAGAGTTCACTAATGAATTAAATAAGTCAATGTTTCTGGTAAATGTGTGAGACAAAAAAAATTATAGTAAAAGTTGAAATTACTTTGTGGTTTCAACCATTCTCTAAGACTGTTAGATAATGCTCCCTTGTGCTCTATGGGATACAGAGTCCCTCGAATTAGATAGAAGTCCACTCGGGGCCTTCTAACTACTGTAATGCACTAGTCAGTGGAATCCCCCGCACCCCCAGACCCGGGGACAGGCGGGGATTAGCGCGGCTTTAGCGGGGGAATTGACCAACAATAATGCCGCGCACTCCGGGGATTTCTATCACATTAGCATGCAGCTAATAAAATATAGCCGGGAAATCATCGCGGTTTTTGTTAGCTCACAATATATTGTGATTTACGCGTATATATAAGAGCCTGGGGAGAAGTTCGGAAGATGACATTTACGTTCTGAAAAGAACCTACAGCAGCAGCAGAGACTAAGAAATGCCTTTAAAATGTTTCTATTAAATACTATAATAGTTAATGACACACTGCCTCAAATATAGTACGCTTATAAGAAAACAAATGTATAATTTACTACCAACAATCAGCGAGAACACAAGTGTGCAAACAAAAGTGTGGCCGGCCGAACAGAGGAATGAAAATAATCCTATTAAATATAAGCTCTAACCCAACCTCGTACCCAGGCTTTTCACACGCTCGGTGTAGTCCGCCGAGCGGGTGAAAAGCCTGGGTACGAGGTTGGCTCTCTATCAATAGCCACTTTATTTAACAATCGCCGAAGTGGAAGTGAATAGTAAGTTATTCACCGAAGTGGGGGTGAATAGTGGTGGATATTTACCGAGCCGCAAAACGGCGGAGTGCCCGGGGTCGGGGATGAGAAGATGGGTTAGACACAAAAACATGCCACGCTATGCGGGGATTTAGCTTGATTTAGTTGTCAGTCTGGTCTAAATCCCCGGTCTTCCCCGGGTCTGGGGGTGCGGGGGATTCCACTGACTAGTGCATAATTGTCGGGACTCTATATCCCATAGAACACTTGTGACCATTATCTAACCTACATGTATACTTATAATGTTACTTTATTATAAGTCTCATTAAACAGTCTTGTTATGCAAATATATACATGATGATCGTCAAGCTCAAATCCTCAGAAAATGAATCCCAGACAGTTTCCCAAGCATTACTGGTTTATAGTGAATATTGAATATGCAGTGAATATAGCTTGATCAAACCAGTACATCATTGTGACCTTCACTCTATAAGAGTCTTGATATTAGAGCATGTCACAGGCAATCATTAGGTTACAGATTCAAGCCCTGTCTGGGACACTTTCTGAGGATTTGAGCTGTATCATCTGAGCTGATTCACTTGGAACTTGTTTGCCACATGTATTTTAATTCGATGAAAAATCAACAATATATAACTTGTTGACAACCGGTATGCAAAGAAATATTTTGAGCAATGCCAAATGTTTGGAAGTTAAATTTATACATAAAAATTATGATAACAACACTTCTAAAACCAAACCAATATCACATATGCCATTACTCTGAATCTGTGCTTTTCAGCAAGGATTTAAACACAAACAAATAAAAGGTTATGCAAACGGTTATTCCCGATAAATGTTTGTATAACATACCATTTTGTTTCCTGAGACCAGATAAAGCCTAAAGGCTAAAGGATGGGCTTTCTCCATTCAAATTAATATTTTGATTTATAGACACATGATCATACAGTGGAATGGCATCCTCTAAGACAAAGTTTTTGATAAGATAACTTCAGGACAACTATTTGATTTGCTTCAAACATTCAGATGCATTTAGGAGCTATGTAATATATTAATTAGTAGATCAGAGTGACAGAGTCAACTTACCTTCGATCGTCTTCGAACTTTACTGAAAGCGTGAAATCGCATCATTGCCGTATTTACCCCTGCAGCCAGGATTTTGTAAGACAGACGAATAATTGATCAGCCACTTCTTTAGAATTGGTAACACAAAGCGATTTACCAAACACAGAATCCAAGACATAAACCAGTAAAGTGTTTCAACTTTCCGCGACCACGAGATATTCAAATATGGCGCAAACTCGCTAGGACCTCTGGGAAATATCCATATACCCTTCACAAATCCCAATAATCCCTATACTTCCCTGCAATCCCAGCCAAGGTTGGAATTGGAGTTTGACTCGGAAAAACATTGCCCACACAACTAAGTTGAAATTATATATAATATCAGCATAATGTCAAGTTGAGCGAGCCAGTATATATCTTGCCGGTTTATAAAGCTACTCGAATAACACCAAGACGACTCCGCGTCGCGCTCGCGTAACGTTTTGTTCACTCTAATGGTTACTATACACTCAAAACGTTATAGACAAGACTTTGTTAACAGTCTACAACAAATAAATCCTCGTTCGGGTCAACTAAAACGGCTTGTTTCATTTCAGTGTATATACCGGTAGATTGTATTCGTGTCATCTTGATAAGAAATTCATTGCTAATATTTTCTTGTTTTAAGTAAAATTGTTCTTGGTTTATTCTTGGTGAGAAAATATTTTCTTGTTTTAAGAAAATATTTTCTTGTTTTTAGTAAAATCGATTCTTGCAGGTTTATTCTTATTCTTATTCTTATTAAGGAAACATTTTCTTCAAGAAAATATTTTCTTAGTTTAAGAAAAAGGAAAATATTTCTTACTTTAAGAAAAATTTTTCTTATCAAGAAAATAATTTTCTTACTTCAATATAATATTTTCTTATTTTAAGAAATTGGAAAATCTTATTTCTTGCAATACAAAATATTTCTTATTTTAAGAAATATTTTCTTATTAAGAAAATCATTTTCTTGTTTCAAGACAAATAATTCTTGAAATAAGAAACATTTTCTTAATAAGAAAATGACTTTTTGCTGTGACCAGAGACTTCAGGCAGTTACAAGATTCTTTTACAGATGAAACAAGTTGTAGCAGACCAGTTTTGAGGTAAGCGAAAATCTATTATTTGCTCTAACTATATGTTGTTGAGCACTCTTTGCATTTCGTAGACCAAAACCTACACGTATATATATATATATATATATATATATATATATATATATATATAAATATATATATATATATATATATATATCTATCTGTATATCTATATATCTATCTGTATATCTATCTATATATATATATATATATAAATATATATATATATATATATATATAAATATATATATATATATATATATATATATATATATATACCAAGACAAATTTTCGGATAGAATGTTGGCTAAGGATAAAAGAGTGCTCAATACTGTAAACAGTAGAGCAGGTATATAGTAAACTTAAAAACTTTATTGTCGCTACTCGGAGTTTCACGCTTTACACGATCATCAAGCAACATGATCGTGTAAATGATCGTGTAAAGCGTGAAACTCCGAGTAGCGACAATAAAGTTTTTAAGTTTACTATATATATATATATATATATATATAGGTCACTGCCTGAAGATTCTTTTACAGATGAAACAAGTTGTAGCAGACCAGTTTTGAGGTAAGCGAAAATCTATTATTTGCTCTAACTATATGTTGTTGAGCACTCTTTGCATTTCGTAGACCAAAACCTACACGTATATATATATATATATATATATATATATATATATATATTATAAATATCTATATATATTCTCTATATCTATATATATATCTATATATATATATATATCTATATGTATACCATGTTATCAATTTCTACCATGTAACCAACGTACAGAACGTTATCGCAATGACCATAAACAGCTATATTCCACAGTCACACTCTAGTTCGGTTGAGGAATTTAATGCCATCTTTCGATGTGGAGGGTCATTGGGCAGCAGCAACAAGGTGCGGGCAGAGTAGATTCATCTTTTTCCCCTAGGAGATCTAGTTACACAGCAAGATCCAGACCCCGCATTAATTCTCGAGGTCACCAAAGCTCTAGTACTTCAACCAATCCTACAGCATCTAAGACAGCATCCAAGAGTAATTCCATTTTTACCAGAGAAGTAGTTCTGTTTAACAACTCCAATACTTCTTCCGCAGTGAGGGGAAAAAACTCATGGGAAATGGTCAAGTTATCAGTTGTTTTGACTTCAACCGCAGTTGCAGTGAAGACAATATTAATCGTCACCTTAGTCTAGCATTTAAGAACAAGCTACAAGGTGCAAGGTAACTATTATTTTGTTTTTTAGTGTACATTTTAAGTTATTTTGGTATCAATACCAGGCTCATCAGTATATATTTGTACTTGAACCGTTACCGATCAATACTAGTAATAAATACGGTTAACATACTGTACTAGCAGTCTGCTATAGTAGGTTGGATATGTGTAGGGAAAGGATTGATAGAGGGGGTTGTATGAAAATTATAAAATCTCCCCCGGATAATGTTATAAATTATTAAAGTATACCTGTTGTGTGTTCCATTGTTCACACTGAGGTTCTCAGTAGTCTACAGTGGATGTACTGTATCTATATTGTAACTTGTAAAATCTGCAATATTAGATATCTGCCTGGAAGCCTCAAAGGCAAGGCTTGTTGAAAAAAATTAAGCCTGGATTGAAAATCTAAATTGCCAAATTATTATCAAGTAGAAACTATTAAATGTTTATGCAAAAATTTATTTATTTTTCAGTTTCAAGATTGCATTAGGAGTTGGAAGTGAGCTTGTTGAACCAAATCTTATGCCAGACCAGTCATTGGATGGAGAAAAGTTCAGAAGGCTCTTCACCCAGAAAACTGTGTGGCTTATTCCAAACATTAATCTGGAAGTATGACTATTGTTTATCATAAGTTTATTATATACAGTTGAGTGCACTGAAATCCACAAAAAAACTTAAACGGAATAACAAATTAAAGATCTGCTATGCATGTTATAATTATTGTATGCAATAATAATTACAATATTCTTCTTCATAGACTTGTACTGTAGTTAGCTGTATATTTTATAGATGTTTTTTTGTGATGTGAGCACCCTGTTTAAATATAATAAAAGCATAATATAAATGAGAATAATCTTAATGAAGCTATTACAAAATTATGAGCTACTGTAATCATAATACTAATATTTCAGTTGCATGTTCGATTCTTGTTCTAATTATTCCACAACTGGAAACTTTTATTTTATTGTTTACTGTATTTTCGATAAATAGATATTAGTATATACAAGTATATTGTAATTTTTTTGTTGAAATGAAAAATTAATTTACCTGGCAATCACAAGGAAAGTATCATCAGGTAGATGTGAACTTACAAATCTATTTAATACAAAGATTTTATCTTAAAGGTAAAGTGAGTTTATAGTGGGGCATGGTTCAGTTGTCAGATTATGTTCACAGTTTGTAGAAACAAATAACAGCCATGATTTCTATCATCTGTAAGAGGATTTATTGCATTCCTTACTTGTCAACACTGTTCATCCGTTAAGTTGGCATTAGATTCTGGAACTTGTAAACTATTGTCAACAACAGGGTAGGGTACTGGGCCATCTTCATCAATTCCAAAGCCACGCCAGTTATTCTCACTAACAATACTTTCTATTGCACTATACTGGGAATGGAATAGAGAGGTCACACCTGAACGCCATATTGAAAGTGGTTGTTCCAATCCTGACCAAATTCCTCAAGAGCACTATTAATTATTGGTTGATAGATATAATGCAGAACCAGTAAAACTGCATCCAGGACATCTGATTCTTCCAAGTGAGAAAACAGTCTAATGTAATAGGCCAGTATAACTCTTCTAAGGTCTGCCCACAACCTTTAGATTCGTTGGTTGTGATCTTGCCAGTGATCATGCTACCCCGCGGTTTATTCCTCGTTCTGGGTGATGCAACATAAATCTGGCAACATCGAAATTTTCAATACCAAAATCGGATCGCACTCGTGATGGCAGACCAAACCGCTTAACAGCATCGAGGAACAACTCGAGCACAGTAGCAGCATATGCTATAATTATTTGTAGAGCATTTTAGATAAACAATACTCCTGCTAAACCATCTATTCCGCCATGTATTAGTTTATGATGCCCGTCAATATGCCTGTTAATATTACTATTGAAATAAACTTGTGTAAGGTAATATATGACTTGTACAGGATATTTTACATTCTTATGAGTTACCATTCTGTAGGTTTTTGGGGTGGATGTCTTGTTCTCCACCAGGGATATCTCCCTTTACGCTTGGGTATCATTAAAATTTAGGAATATGCCGGATAACGGCAGTATATTCGTTAAAAATTTACAGAATATTTAAAGGACCACTATTTACTGTTGGTCTTGGATTTATGAAATTTGTGTAAACAAAATTATTTAGAAATTTTTGAGAAAACGAGAGCCTCGGTATAGCCCTTTTTCAAATTTACTATTATCTGGTAAACAGCTATCTGACTTATCTGGTAAAATCTGGTATCTACTGCATTATATTAAATGGAAAGCCCATTAATCACCATAATGCATTGGACATGGGACATTGTAAGCACGCCGGAGGATTGCAAAACTACGCCTCATAGCTCCACTGAAAGGATCTACAACACGAATGGCATCTATCACTTTCCATCTTTGAACGTGAATGTCTCTTTGTCTAAGAGCACCCAAAACAAATGTTTCGCCAGCATTCGGTAAGATTTGCAAAACTTCTCGAACAACATTGCACAAATCATTGAGTGATATCTGTGTATGTATTGCGTGGTCCTCTTGTACTGCTAACCGTCAATCCGTATTCATGACGTCGTCTTAAGAGAGTGCGGTAACTCACCCCAATTTACTCAAAAGCCAAAAATAACTGAACAGCCAACTGCGATGTATCCGGTATAGGTTATTAAGTGCATTTCGGGAAGGTCATAACGACACCTTTCCTATAGTGCCCCCATCCTCTGTTGAACAAGAAAGACCAAGCGGGTAAGGTGGACTCTGATTTCTCATCTAAAGCGCATCGTAACGCTCACATAAGAATTGTACTTGTGACAATAAAAATTCAAGATAGCTTTCATCAAGTTGTCGATCGCAATTTTATCTCAGAGATCGTTGGAAAAGTATGTTCAGTACAAATAAACTGTCCTCGAGTCGTCTCAGGATGAATATATTCGATTACATTAATATTGTTACAAAAAACTTGACGAACAATCTATATAACGACATATAACCTATATAGGGAGTAATCTATGTTCCAAGAGTTACGATATATATGTATGTATGTATATGTATATGTATGTATATGCATATATATATATAATTTATATATTACGGAAATTACGGACATTTTTAACACAAGAGCCGGAATACTTTTTGTCACATTTGGCGCCCCATAAGTGACGCTCGCCCCCATGCTCTTATTTATTTCTTTGGCTCGGCTAAAACATTGGACTGAAAATAAACGTTCCAGCTAGGAAGACACACCTGTGGAGGAGGCTACGTAGATTCCATGCTGAATTTACGTAGCTGGTAATTACAAGATTTGGTGTTGTTATGACCCAACATGTAAATGACGTTGTTCCTTTCGTAGGCGAGGTTTGCACGTAATATTGTAGTAAGATCAAGTTTTGTATCAATAAATTAAGCGTTCTCAATTCTGCCTCTTTGTTGTCGTCCATGCACTAGTTCCATTCCAAAGCAATAGCGTCAAGTGCGCTAAATATAACTAGGAGTACTGCACGTAACACTTTTTGTCTTGTTTTGTCTAGCTCTATGGATTTCGGTACGAGTAGGCCAAACATTCCCGCTGTATGGCATATAACTTGACTAATCAGTTTACTCCGATCATGATTATTAAACCAATGATGCTTTTTACAACTGGATGTACTGATGAATTATTGTTATATTTTTAATAGCTCCTAGTTCCTAAACATGGCCGCAACAGTAGACCAAATATTGGAAAAAGTTGGAAGTTTTGACAGATATCAATGGATGTTGCTCAGTATTTTTGGTTATATCACGATGGTTGCAGCATCATTTCCAGTTATGATAGTAACCTTCATCACTGCCGAGCCTGATTGGATCTGCGTGAAAGGATTTAACAACAGCGTGTGTAATTTTACGGAACCAATAACACTGACAAGTAAAAACTACAATGCAAGGTGCAGTATGCCAAGAGATGCTTGGACGTACGTAGAAGGCTTCACCTCCACGGTCACTGAGGTAATATTGTTTTTGAATATTGAATACATGCTAGGCATGCATTTTTACCACGAATCACACGAGCGGAAATACTTAAATTTGCCTTTCCTAAAGCCCGTTTCGCGGCGAGCGAAATGGTGAAATGGAAAACGGGCTTTATAGTATTAATTTTTCGATCTATTCTCGTGTATGAAATCAAATCTAGTGAAATGCAAAACATTATCTTTAATATACCCAATAGTGGCGTGCGTTCATGGAAGCGCAAGGAAGCGCCGTTTCCCTTAGATTTTTTGAAGAAATACAAATTCTGGCATGTATATTTTATTTATTGTTAGATTAAATAATACAGTTTTTGCATCTATACTGCAGACTGACTGGTCAGTGATAACCCATATATCACTATAAGATTTACTGTTAATCTTATTTAATAATATATTAAAATATTATATATAATTATTCAATAATTGGATATTAAAGTCTCACTCCCTCAGGAATTCTAAGCATCCGCCGCTTTCATTTCAGCTAAAAATTCAATAGTATGCATGCGCCAATTTAGGATTTGAGCTTACCTGCACTTATCTCTATATACCTGGATTGCGTATGCAGCCAAACAAGTGAAGCCACAAGAGCTGACGTACGTGGGGTACCAAGATGGCGGTCAGAAAAAACCCGGCTAGGGATTGCGAAATTGTGTAAATTGGGCACAGTTATTTTATTCCAACGTAGTTCGACGACGCTACTCTGGCTTTACTTCCTATGAGAAATGCGAAAGGGTATAAGCTCATGGAGAATACTGGTTCCTCTAGCTTCCTTAGATTGCGTATAGGTCAGTGTCATCACTCTATACGGAATTTGCGAACCGAATATGATCTTGCTCTTAACGAGCTCTCTGTTGTGATTAATGAATCTTACATCACATTGGTGGAAGATTTTTGTTGTTTTTGTGAGAGAAAGGAGTCTCAAAAACATGGTATCTGGTTATACAAACCCCTCTTTGAAAGATAAGTTGGTCTTAATCTTTCTAATAAAGAGTTATCTGACTTGGAAAGGAGCGGTTGTTATCAAAGCTCTAATAGTTCTTAAGAAAGATCCAGGTAGACTTGTTCTATCAGCAGATAATGGTAATTATGCTGTGGTTATGGACAAAAGCCAATATCACGAGAAAGCCTAGCTTATTGTTTCTTAATGATGGAAACACCTATTCTATTCTGCCATCCGATCCGACTAGTAAATTTCAAAGAAAGTTAAAAAATGTTACTTGATTTGAAACAAGCTTGTAAGATCGGCGAGATTGCATATAGAAAGTTATATAGCAATGATGGGCTATCTCCACGATTTTACGGCTTACCAAAAATTCAAAAAACGGGAATTCCTTTGAGGCCTATTGTCTCATTCATCAATTCTCCGACTTATGGTCGTATATCGAGTCATTTGGTACAGATTTTGTCACCAATTGTTGGGAAATCGGAGAATACAGTCAAAAATTCCCTTGAATTTGCGGATTTTATTAAGAGTATTACCCTCAATACCGATGATGAATTTGTATCGTTTGACGTCATTTCTCTCTTTACCAAAATACCAGTTGATCTTACTATCACAATTGCTGACAATAGACTCAGATAGGATGTTACTTTAGATCAAAGAACATCGTTGCCTGTTGAGGATCTAATAGAACTCTTGACTTTTTGTCTAAACACAACTAGTTTTGTGTATGACGGCACTTACTATCAACATATTTTTGGCACAGGCAGGGGTTCACCCGTTTCTGCTGTGATTGCTAATTTAGTGATGGAAGACATTGAACAAAGAGCATTAGCGTCCGCGCCAGTGAAGCCTTTGTCTTGGAAACGATACGTCGATGATGTCATATCCGCGATATCCAAGAATGAAGTGGAAATTCTTTTGAACCACTTGAACTTAATAGAGCCTTCAATTCACAGTAGAACGTGAAAAGAATGATTGTTTATCATTTTTGGATTCAGTCGTCAATCGAACAGACCATGGGAAATTAGAAACTACTGTATACCGAAAACCAACACACACTGACAAATATCTTTCATTTCATTCTCACCTCCCAATATGCCATAAGAAGTCCGTTTTTAGAACTTTGTTTTTGAGAGCTCAAGGCATACCATCTAGTTCCGATTCAAGGGAAAGTGAGAGAAAACATGTATTCGACTCTTTAAAGGCAAATAACTATCCTAATGATTTTCTAATAAACTGTTTAATACCTGCAGTTATTGCACCACGTACAAACTCTGAGAACGAAGTTTCGGTGATGGGTTTTGCAGTTGTTCCGTATCTTCAAGGGATTACGGAACCAATTAAAAAAATCTTATGTAGTTTCAACGTAAAAGTTCCTCAAAAACCTTTCTTGACGTTGGGTCATATTTTTGCGAAACGCCGTGCCATCAGAGACGTTGTCTGGAGGCATGGCATATCAATAGCGCCCACGCCCCATTGAATCGCGATGACGGTGGTTTATTAACAGAAGCTTATTTGTATCTTGTTAAAAGCTAACGTCATTATCGGTTCTATGAAGGTATGAATAGAGATCCTAACCTTAAAACGATCACCCTTGATGAAGACACTTGATTGGAGTGTCGAAACGTTGGGTGATGGACAGTAACTTTTAAAGTTAGTTAAACTTTTTATAGCCAGAGTAGCGTCAAACTATGTCTGATTTATTACCTGGTTGCGTTGGGAAATTATTTGTTTAGTTATTTTATTGTTTCCCTAAAAAACAAGAATAACAAATCCATGCCCGGCTAACGATTTCACAAGCCGTTTCAGCAAAAACGGGACTCGAAAACTGGAGATTTGTTGCAAGTTACTGCGAACTACTGTCGTAAATAGGAAACTGTCGACCTTCCTTGGGCCGGTCACTATTTATTTTACAATCATTTGCTTAATTGTCAATGAAGCATAAAAATATAATTAATTGATAAACAAAGGTTGTGTTTTTCGTGTGTGTTTTTCATTTTGGAAGAACTTGGAGCATTTATATTGTATTTACTGCATACCTAACCTCTATAACTGAATTAGGACGTGTTGTTTTAAATGTCTTGTTGTTAATGCACGTATATTTTAACAATAAATCGAATAGTGTTTTAATTTTTACAATAAATCTTTGAATGACATTTGTTTGTACATTGAAATTATTGTGTACATGCAGGGTTGTGGAAAAGACAAAGTTAAGCAGCAATAGGTAACTTCATATGCATGTACTTTGGCATTGGCCAAAATGTCTTATTAGTGTTTTTGGTAACATATAATAACTTGTTTAATATGGGATAGCAATCTTAATTCTCTACAATGAATACAATTCTCTACAGTGAATAATGCAATTTAGATGTGTATATCCAAAAAATAATCCTGTGTGCCCCTCCAAAACAATGTCACAAGAAGCAAATTTTCAACGTACTCAGTCAAATTAAACTAGATGTCAAATATGATTGTAACGTTTTTGTGATGAATTTGAATACACATCTGTAAAATCAATAATTAATAGAATTTTCCAAGTACAGGTATGCTGCAGCAAAAAATTATTTGAAACTGGTATTCTGTAAATATTTTTGGTAGACTGTATATATCAAACTGCTAAATACAGGTAAGCGGTTGTTAAATCAACTGACATTCGCACAAAAGCCGCAGTGTTGTTGAGTATTTTTAAACTAATTTGCTATGCTAAAAAGGATTTTTTGCACAGTTTTGCAGTAGGACAAATTGAAAGCCTCCTGTTAGCATTCAGATGCAACATGTCATAAACAATAACCACATTAAATTATACTTATATATTTAGTTGCTGCATAATTATTTAACCAAGTCAAAAGAGAAAGTAATATTAAATTCATTCATATGTTATAGTTATACAGTCTTACTGGATTTATTGGACAAGCAAACAAGTCGTAACTTAAAAAATAATTTAATTTAGGATGCATAAACTTGGGAAACGGAATGTTTTAATTATAAAAATTTTAGGAAATGAATAATATTACTATATAGAGTCAGGTAATGGCTTACCGCTTCACACCACTCAAAACACAAAAACACCATTAGCAGAAAAAGCCACTTCATGAAATTTACATCATTCAATTCATACACACACAAAAGCTTACTGAAAGCTTACTAATATATCCAGAATGACAAACAAAAAACTTAACATTGAATTTAAATTTTCAATACGTTACAAGCAATACAAATATTTAAGTAAACGTGGCAATGGTTCTGAAACGCGTACACTGACTCTTACAATTCTGTGTGTACTGTACTTTGGTTTCTGTTTACGATACAGCATACAGTTTGGCTCCTGAAAGATCTTATCATTATTATGACATTTAATTAATAGTTCGATAAATCAGAATTGCATTAATAATTAATTATACCTTAGCAAAAAAGAGTATATATCTTAAAAAATACAATGCCGGAGAATAATATAAGTATAACCCAGACAGACGCTGCATTCGAATCAATCAAAAACTATAAATATACTAAAAATACTAGAATTACTATTAAATTGTACCTTTTTAAAAACATTTCTGAAACAAATATTGATATTAAAGATCAACAGTCTTATGTGGTTGTTGAAACACTTTAAAAATAGAATCCAAAGTTGCTGCAAACAAAAAAAATTTCGCATTTCACTTTAGCATAGAGCAGTGTTCTGACCACTAAGCTACATTTATGTAGGCCGTTGCCAAGAGTCCGATATATTATTTCTGTATATAATGGCGTGGTAATGCCGGGAGAAGAATTGGCTATATTACATAATATTTGGAAATTCACTCGATTAAACTGTATATGTTCTAAGGATTTAGGTGTAGGAGAATTTCGAGTGTTAGAATATATCAATTCCAGCCGGAAGGCCTTGATGTTGCATTTTTCGCAACTTGTCCCGATTCGGTATTAAAATGTATATATTCTAACAATCCAAATTTCCCTTCACCATAAATCCTTAGAACAACAAAATATATAGTCGTTAAGTGTTTTGATAGGTTAGGAATAGGTTATACCAAATGTAGAATAGAAATTGTTTTATTTCTTTTTATTTTTTAATTTAATTTATTGTTTTATTTCAGAGCATGGAAAAACCTCTATAGAATTGAAATCATCATAAAATATTAAATCCTGTATTTTTTATTGAATAATCATGAGCCCTTTTCTTCACACTCTGCGGAGGAGAATGTGCTGTATTATTTTAGGGAATCTCACCAGTCAATTTCAACAACAATCAAATGTATTACCTATAGAAACTTCGTAAAGACGTTCATGTAGGCGTCGAATGTAGCAATTTAGCAAAATTCAATGTTTCTAGCCTACAGATTTCGTTGCTGAGGTCGCGTGAGAGGAGGTCTCGAACTTCACTCAAATAAACAAGACACGTTGGATTTTCTTTATTCGATTTGAGGTAGAAATAATGTCGTTTGCGCGTTCGTGCGAGTTTGAAATAGGAGCAAAACAATTAAACTATACTTAAAATTAGACTATGCATGCCATAATGATATACATAACTAAACATAAACCTAAATTAAAAACTAATTAACTAACAACAAAGGTACAAATTACATGCAAATCAGTATTAGATCATTCTTACTTTGGTCTCCTCTTTCGTCACTTGATAGCAGTTCGTATAAGGTAGCAGTTCTCTCTAGATCAATACAGTTCTCTCCTCGAGGTATATCTTAATTCTGACTCACATTACATGACTGGACCAATATTATTAGATAGGTTAATCGAGTTACTTGATCATTATCTTTATCTAAATGTCAACGGAACACATATGGCGTTTCAAACTAACAGTTCATTCACAAAAATATATGAGCATTCACAAAACAGCATATACTGACCTGTTTTTGTTTATTAATAGTCCCTTGTTATAAAAATTAATTTACCAGTTTTTCTGGCAAATGAATAAGCATGAAAAATGATTTTCATGTCTTCGCAAGATGGAAAAAGTATCTTTCAATCCCGATACATTCTTTCTATAGTGTTGGAAACTGGTGAATTCGCTAATTTTGTGTTATAATATGAACTTGTGTCAGATATTTGTTTGGGAGCGACCGCGTGGACGTCAGACTGGGGAGGAGAATGTGAGGATGTTTTTTAGTATTTCAGCGGTTTTTAGAAACCTCGAGGCGAACGAAACTGTTTTTGATGAAAGGAGCGTACTAAACTATAAAAACCTACTGTGAAGCGTCGGCAGAAACTTATTGGGAGGCAATCCTTGACACATTGGCACCTCCGAAGGGATTATCTAGCAACTGTGAGCTAAATATTGACTGTGAGTGTGATAAATTGTGTTTTAACTATGTCGATGGAGAAACTACTTACCGAGATGCACGTCAAATTGAAAGCTCTCAGTTTCAGGGTGAAAAAGATCGATGAGATGATCCTAGCGAAGCGAGATCGTGAAGCCTCCGAGAGGCATGAAACGTCTATTTCAAGCATAACCAGTGCCGTCAATAACTTGAAAGAGAACATCGAAGAGAAGAAATTCTCAAAGGGTGAGTCAGAGGAAGAAGTGGAGGACTGGGGCCGAGATATTGAAGAACTACTCACGCAAGCGGACGACTGTAAGAGAAAAGTCGAAAAATTTCTGAAAGATATGGTCTTGCAAGAACAGGACACCAATGCCCTCCACAGCCATCAACAAAAATTGAATTTGAGCGACAACGTACTCATGGAGCAAAAGACGAAACAACTCACACAGTGAACAACTTGACTTCGAACAGCAACAACTCAAGTTGAAGCTCGAGTACCAACAGCAGTTACAACAATCTGTAAGCATAAGTGGACCACGTGCACCATCGGGAGCTAGTAGTGGAGCGGTAAAATTGCCCAAACTTGTGATAACTAAATTTAATCGCACGCCACATGACAGGCTGCGTTTCTGCAGGGGACAATTTTCCACTCAGATCGACAAATCAAGAGTGCACGCTGTAACCAAATTTTCCTATTTGAAGGAACTTATGGAGCTTAAAGTGCGAAAGGGGATCGACGGCCTACCCTTTACCGAGGGTTATAAACGTGCAAAAGCAGTTCTAGAGAAGAGATATGGCCAAACTAGCGAAGTGGTTGGAGCTTATGTTCGCAACATCCTTGAGCTTCCGACGATTTACGAAAGGGGAAAATACACGACTTTTATGATCGGCTGCTTTTCAATGTGGAATCGCTAGAGACTCTTGATAAACTGAAAGAGCTGGATGCTGCTGTGCGTTTCACATTTGACAAGCTGGGTGTCATCAAGAGTGAGCTTCAGTGTTCAAGCTAATAAAAACTGGCAGGAGTGGACCTTCAACGAATTTTTCGAAGCATTGCAAAGGTGGACTGTCAACAACCCCATACAATCAAGTCACAAAGAGCACACGAGAGCCTTTCACTCACGCCAGGAAGACCCCACACTGTCACCGAGAAGCTGCGTTTACTGTGAGAGCAAATACCACAAGGCATTGAACTATGACAAGGTTATTCAGGCAAGTTAAAAATACTCTTTGTCAAACACCTTTGTTTCAATTGCACAAGTGCAAAACATCGAGCGGAAGACTGTCGTAGCAGTATCAAATGCAAAAACTGTGACAAGAAGCATCACACATCGATTTATGTTAGTCACCCGTTAGTCGCCCTGTGGTGGTAGTGAAGGTTGGACTCCGGAGCAAGTCATTCCTACGCATCGGCAATTGGAGCTCGTGTAACAAGAACCAGCATGAGGCAAATCGCAATGTTGATGGGCATGACGACCAGAAAAATGCAAGTTTTCAAGGTACCCATGGCGTCGACGAAAGGGGCAGCTTCCTTCTAGATGTCGAGGTGTCGAAGGTGGAAAAGAGGGAACTGCTCACACTTGAGAATCCTCTCTATCGACAGGTGTTGGAGGAACATGCATCATATAGATGACGACGACGCAAGCGCCCAATTGCCAGTACATATGATATTGTGTGCGAACGACAACGCTAAGATTCGCACAAGTCTTCCGATGAGGATTGGGAGACGAGGTGAGCCAGTGGTAGAGTTTACTCGTTTCGGTTGGGCTCTTATGTCACCGGGCGCTGAAATGGGTGTGTCTCAGGCCTATTTGACTTTGAGTTCGAATGTTGATTACGAGAGACTCTGCGCGCTGGATATACTCGGCCTTTCCGATTCACAACGGATGATCAAGACAACGTGTATGCAGAATTTCGTGAGCAACTCACGCGTGATCCTAGTGGCTGGTACGAAACAGGACTGCTTTGGAACGGGAATCATCCTCCCCATCCAAATAATCTTGCGTAGGTTGGAGACTCTTGTGCGCAAATTTGGCAAGAGTGATAGTTTTGGAGATTATGACGCGCTGATTCAGGAGCAAGTCGTTCAATGTGTTGTGGAGAAAGCGCCAGAGAAAGTGGATGGCAAGGAGTGCTACATCCCGTATCGCGTACAACGGCTGAGTCAACGAAGCTGCGAATAGTTTTTGATGCTTCCGCTCGTGCATGGGACGGTGATCCTTCATTAAACGATTGTTTACACATAGGGCCAACGTTGCAAAATTAACTGTGGAGTGTGTTATCTCGAGGCAGATTCCACCCAGTTGCCTTCGCAGGGGACATCCGCAAGGCATTCCTGCAAGTGCGTATCCATAAAAGAGAGCGTGATGCCCTAAGATTCCACTGGGTCGTCAACGAGCACTCGAAAGAAGTCCAAACTCTGTGGTTAACAAGGGCGCTGTTTGGTTTGGCTCCTTCCTTCTTGTTGGGAGGAGTCATTGAGCAACATCTCGAGTCCTGGCATCCAAGACTCCCCGAGAGTGTGCGAGAAATCAAAAGAGTCTGTACGTAGACGACGTGATATCCGGAGCAGAGACTCTTGCCAAGGCAAAGCACTTGAAAGCTGAGGCAACGGAGATATTTGCTGACGCAACAATGGAAATACACAAATGACATTCCAACGAGCCAGAGTTGGAATCAAACGATAAGGTGAGAGAAGGTGAACAATCCTTTGACAAACAGCAAGGAGAGTGCAAACTCCTCGCACTTCCGTGGGATAAAATCAAGGAAACCATGAGCGTTGTATTTCCCTCAGAACCTGCGGAACTAAAAATTTTGACCAAACTGGCCAAAGTGTACAGTACGACCCCTTAGGGATAGTAGCACAAGTCACCCTAGAGGGTGAAAGTGGTAAAGTGGGAAAGTGGGAAAGTGGTTTACCAGAAGCCATCGCCATTCCCCGAAGGCTGGTGCAATTTAAGGGGCAAATTCAGGACATACACCTGCATGCCTTCTCCTTCCTTCTCCTGTAATACATCTTGTAAGATCAAAGCAGCCACTGTACTCTTTATCTCTGTTAAGAGAAAAAGAATATGAATTAAAAATGTGTTAGGGAGGATAAGGCACCAAAGGTAAATTTTGGGAACATGATACTTTGGGTTTTATATGCTCATGAAAAAGTAAGAATTATTTAAATTATGTACCTGGTTCTCTATCTGGCTCCTCTTCCAACAACCTCTCCATCATGCTTACCAGGGATTTTATGCTTCTTTTGGTGCACCCGGAAGCATACTTGATCATTTTCTTCTCCAGCAATTGAAAGGTACTTGCCATATCACGAACCAACTTGTTATTATTCAAAATCCTTCCAAATTTCGCGTTTACAATTTGCCACTCATCTTTTAGTTGTTAAATTTAACCAAACTTGCTTTGCGATCATATAAATAGCAATAAGTTATTAAGAATTGCGATATTTTTCCCAATTTACGTGTCTATAAAACTTCGCCGCTCCTTCATCGTCCGCCATTTTGAATGCGAAAAACGTGTTTATGTGGTGCTAATTTGACACCCAAAATTTAACTCTTGAAATGGGGCTATTTTAGCACTTTCACTTACAGGTAAGGTGTTATTTTAGCACCTTAAAAAAGTGTTAGATATCTAAGGTGCTAAATTTGCACTTTTATACCAACTCATGATTTTATGGTGTTAAATTGGCACCCAAATCGGTGCTAGAATAACACTTGTCATTTAGCACCACCACAAGGTGTCGAAATAACACCTATGAAGGTGCTATTATAACACTCTGAAATTAACAGTGTGTTTATGCTGTAGTCAACCAACGTTCGGGCCAAACACAGGGTAGTTGCAGCCATGGAGAGGTTGACAAAACAAGGCTTAACCATCCCATTGGTCTCTGCACATATCGCAGCCAATCTTCTAAAGGATACGCAGTTGGCGTTGGATGGGTTCCATGTCATTAGTGTGCATGGTTGGTTGGATAGCAGCGCGGCCCTGCACTTGATAGGTGGATGAGGTAATTACAAGCAATTTGTACGCAACAGGGTTGCCAAGATCCAGGAGAAGAAATTCGTTTGGCGATATGTACCAACCAAGGAGAATCCTGCTGACCAAGGTAACAGAGGCGGGCAAGTGCAAGCGAATGAGCTATGGTGGAGTGGAAGCTCCATGGGGGAGTGGATTTGATAATGGCTCTGAGAGAGAAATATTGGGTGCCGAGGCTCAGAAGGCTCACCCGAAAGGTCATAAAGAATTGCTACGGTTGTCGACGTTTCCAAGCTGTGACGGTAGCCCAACCACCCCCAGGAAATTTGCCGAAGAATATAACCCAAGGAGATAGAGCTTTTCAAGTCATTGGGATAGATTATGCGGGTCCTTTGAGATACCGAGTGAGCAAGAAAAAGGAAGGAAAGGCATATATATTGTTGTAAGCCTGTAGCTTAACTCGAGGACTGTACTTAGACTTACTGCCAAATTTAGAAATGAACGAGTGCTTGAGGAGCCTCAAGTGCTTCATCACAAGAAGAGGGCGCCCTAAGAGAATTTACTCGGACAATGGCAGTACATTTGTTGATGCAGCGAAGTGGATAAAGCAAGTTATGGCTGACGAGAAATTGCAACAGTTCCTGGCACACCAGAACATCGAATAGCAGTTTAATTCGTCTCGTGCCCCTTGGTGGTGGGGGGGGGGGGGAACAATTCGAAAGGTTGGTGGGGCTCGTCAAGAGGGCCCTGCACAGAGTGATTGGAAATGGTTGTTTGACGTGGGAAGAGCTTCAGGATTTGCTATTGGATGTGGAAGTGACCCTCAACAATCGACCATTGTGTTATTTTGAAGACGACATACAATTGCTTGTGCTCACGCCCAACGCCATGCATTCAAAAACTCCAATTTTCTGCCGGAATTACAGCCCCATTGCATTGAACAAGGAGACTTGAGTAAGCGTGCCCGGTATTTGAATCGATACAAAGACGCAGTTTGGTGCCATTGGACGAAAAAGTACTTGCGGGCCTTGAGAGAGCGTTACAATCTATCCTACAAGGGACAGCCACTATCACTGTCCATTGGTGACGTGGTAATTATCCGCAGTGATGAGAAGAACAGGCATGTGGCCCCTCGGCATCGTCCAGGAGCTATTCAAAGGGCGTGATGGTGTCACAAGATCGGCAAAATTACGAGCGGGAAAAACGTTCTTAGAACGAGCAGTACAACATTTATACCCATTAGAGCTCTCGTGTGACAGGACGACGTGCACAACCACAGACCGTCTCAACCCGGATGCCCCTCCGTTCAAGTCGCAACGAGCCTCCGCAATTGAAGCAAGATAGAAGATCCGTGAGCAATGTCGTGAAGAACAATGAACGGTTGTTATAGCTAGGAGCAGACATTGTTGATTAATTTTGTTAGGAGACAGTTAATTTCTTAGATATATAACTCGGGCGAGTTATATGGGGGAGCGTGTTGGAAACTGGTCAATTCGCTAATTTTGTGTGATATGAACTTGTGTCAGATATTTGTTTGGGAGCGACCGCGTGAACGTGAGACTGGGGAGGAGAATGTGAGTGATGTTTTTTGTGTTTCAGTCTGTTTTTCGAAACCTCGAGGCGAGCGAAACTATTTTTGATGAAAGGAGCGTATTAAACTATAAAAACCTACTGTGAAGCGTCGGGAGAAACTTATTGAGAGGCAATCCCCGACAATAGAACGTCTGGAGTAGCTTACCGTGACTGAGGTTCTTAGCCAACTTCTCGTAAATAATGCCAACTGATTTTAAGGCCTGGTTTATACATCGTGTTAAGACCGCACCGCACCGAACCAATCAATTCTCTAATTGGTGTGGCACGATGTATAAATCAATTTGGTTCGCTCTTTGAATTAGGTTCGCTCTTAACCATGCGGTTCGCCTTTCGAAGTCGTGCGGAACGCTATTGGCACGGTTACGCATGCGCTGGTGATTTATACGATCGAACCAACACCGTAGTAATATAGATAGTTGCAGAAATGCTCTAGATCGTTGTAAAGTTAGGATCCTCATAGAAACGATGATGACGTTATTTATTAACAAGATGCAAATAAGCTTCTGGTAATAAACCACCGTCATTGCAATTCAATTATGGGGCGTGGGCGGTATTGATATACCAAGCCTCCAGACAACGTCTCTGATGGTACCGCGGATTAGTGGTAATAATGTTGGTATTTTCCCACGCAATCTCATGGTTTGTTAGGCATGCGCGGTCCGACAAAGCAGAATTTTCCTTATTGAAAAGAAAACGCTTACGAAACTGACGTTTAGTCTTAACCGATGTACTCCTGATCACAGTGATTGCATGGAATGGAGTAAATAGCTTCTTTCCTCTGTTCCTTCGTAATACAATCCTTAGGTTTCGCAAAAATATGACCCAACGTCAAGAAAGGTTTTTGAGCAACTTTTACGTTGAAACTATACAGTACCAAAGATTATTTTAATTGATTCCGTAATCCCTTCAATATATACGGAACAACTGCAAAACACATCACCGAACTTTCGTTCTCAGAGTTTGTACGTTGTGGAGTAACTGCAGGTTTTAAACATTTTTTTTTAGAAAATCATTAGGGTAGTTATTTGCCTTTAAAGTGTCGAATACATGTTTTCGCTCACTTTCCCTTGAATCGGAACTAGATGGTGTGCTTTGAGCTCTCAAAAACAAAGTTCTAGGAACGAACTTCTTATGACATATTGGGTGGTGAGAATCAAATGAAAGATATTTGTCAGTGAATCTTGGTGTTTCTGTCTGTTCGTTCGTTCGACGACTGAATCCAAAAATGATAAATAATAATTTATTTCAGGTTCTATATACTGTGAATTGAATCGAAGGCTCTATTGAGTTCAA
The DNA here is from genome assembly GCA_035772405.1 of Chrysogorgia sp. JL179-B06. Lineage (NCBI taxonomy): Eukaryota > Metazoa > Cnidaria > Anthozoa > Scleralcyonacea > Chrysogorgiidae > Chrysogorgia > Chrysogorgia sp. JL179-B06. The sequence goes on from JAYKKM010000326.1 coordinate 975,883, forward strand.
GTGGTTCAAAAGAATTTCGACTTCATTCTTGGATACCGCGGAAATGACATCATCGACGTATCGTTTCCAAAACAAAGGCTTCACTATCGCGGATGCTAATGCTCTTTGTTCAATGTCTTCCATCACTAAATTAGCAATCACAGCAGAAACGGGTGAACCCATGGCTGTGCCAAAAACCTGTTGATAGTAAGTCCTACACAAAACTAGTTGTGTTTAGACAAAAAGTCAAGAGTTCTATTAGAACCTCAACAGGCAACGATGTTCTTTGATCTAAAGTAACATCCTGTCCGATCTAAAGTAACATCCTGTCTTAGTCTATTGTCAGCAATTGTGATAGCAAGATCAACTGGTATTTTGGCGAAGAGAGAAACGACCTCAAAACGATACCAATTCATCATCGGTATTAAGAGTAATACTCTTAATAAAATCCGCAAATTGACCAAAGGCATTTTTTACTGTGTTCTCCGATTTCTCAACAATTGGTAACAAAACCTGTGCCAAATGACTCGATATAGCATAAGTCTCAAAGGAATTCCCGTTTTGTGAATTTATGGTAACCCATAAAATCGTGGAGATAGCCCATCACTGCTATATAACCTTCTATATGGAAACTCGCGAATCTTACCGAATCTTACCGGATGGTAGAATAGGAAATGTATTTCTATCATTAAGCAACAATAAGGCTTTCTCGTGATATTGGCTTTTCTCCATAACCACAACACAATTACCCTTATCTGTTGATAGAAGAATCCTAGATCTTTCTTAAGAGCTATTATTGCTTTGAAAATGTTGCTGTCTATATTTTGAAAAGGTGGCTTCGACCGCCTAAGAATGCAACTGACCTCCGCCCTTACCTAAAGGTTTTTGATCGTCAGCTATAGTTGAACAATTACTTCTTGGACAGCAGCGATGATCTCAGCTGTTGGAACTTTTTGAGGTGCAATGGCAAAATTTAGACCTTTTTCTAGACCGCTCCTTTCCTAATCAGATAACTCTTTATTAGTAAGATTTAAAACCCACTTAGCTTTCAAAGTTGGGTTTGTAGAACCAGATACATGTACCATGTTTTTCTCAGACAAACAACGCAATTTTTGGTTGTGCCTTGATCTGAGTTTTTGAGACTCCCTAGCTCTCTCACAAAACAACAAAAATCTTCCACCAATTTGATGTCAGATCCATTAATCACGACACTGACCTACGCAATCTGGCTAAGGAAGAAGAATTTTTTCATTTTTTCACGAGCTTAATCCCTTTCGCATTAACCTTATTCTCCTCACATCGATGGTTGAAATGAAGATGACAACAATACTTCGCAACACGGACTCTGATGTTAATGAGTCGACGGACACTTGTGACAATATTTTGACCATACTTTTCTCGTAAATCAACAGATAATTTCCCAACGCAACCAGGTGATAAATCAGACATAGTTTGACGCTACTCTGGCTTTAAAAAGTTTTTTGAACGTATCTTTAAAAGTTACTGTCGTCACAACCAGTCCGTTGTTAATATAATGTCACAAGGAAGCTTCCAAATAACCTGCGGAAATACCCTGCGATGTCTCTCCATTGTCTATGACCGTATAGATCTCTTGTTAAAATTTTCACTTCCCGTGCAACATTCGTTGTCACGTAAATGGATTAAAATAATAACGATGTTTGGTTAGTCATTAACACCACCCAGTTCAGTTTACATGCACTAAATTGGAAATAAGCTCCCTTTAATTCACGCTATAAAATCTACGATAATTTTAATTAATTTTAATTTTGCAGTCTTTGGAGCTCGTCACTACTTCCTTGCTGGAGTGCACACCAGGCTGTGCAGGGGCGGATCTAGGCAAAAATCTGACTGCTGCTAAGATAAATGTCCGATGTGCGCCGTAGGCGCACACCCTCTAGGGGGGTTTGGGGGCATGCCCCCCCAAGAAATTTTTGAAAATTGAAGGCTTAAAAACGCAATTCCTGCTAATTTCCGAAAGATTTCAAGTCTTCCAGAATGACAGATTTCCACATTTTTAAGACGCATTTTCTCAGTCAACAAACCCACTGCGTGGCGGGAAAATTGCGGACACAAAATATGGATTGCGTCTTGGTATTAACTAGTTACTTGCACGCGCCGCATGTGGTTCGCACGTATATTTTCATACTGCTACGCTTTGTTCAGTAGTGTGTACCCTGGGTGCCAGAGGTTCTTCCGCGCTCGATTACGGGCGGGACCGGGGCATGCGTGCGAGGCCTTTCCCGCCCGTAATCGAGCACAGAAGAACCTCTGGAACCCAGGGTAAGTAGTGTGTGGAAAGATTTCTAATTTCTTCTAATAAAAACAATGTAAAGTGGATTTCAAGCGCCAATGTGCGTCAAATGTCGTACTCTTGCGTGTTATATGCGATACTAATATTCCTTTTCACGCCGTAAACGGTATAATTTCAAACTGTACAGTACATTATAACAGTTTACGCTGACAAACTTTGCTTCTTTTTCAATCTGAATTATATGCCTAGGCAAATACTTTTCGAATAAATTTTTCTGTCTAACCCTCCCAGAAATTAAATACATGTAGTAAAGAAAGCCAAAACTATTTCGAATATAGGATATTCGTTGATATTCGTTTTGGAATATAGGATGTTTGCCAAATTCGTTCGAAGCGCACACAGAGCAGGAAAGTGTTTATATTATGCGTGTTGATTAACCACCAGACCAGCCAAATAGACAGTTTAAAATGTTTGTATACCTGTGGTTGACCACCATAGCAGGAAAATAGACAGTTAAAAATATTTATATACATGTTGGTTGAGCAGCAGAGCAGGAAAATAGACAGTTGAAAATATTTGTAGATGCGTTGGTTGAGCAGCAGAGCAGGAAATAGACAGTTGAAAATATTTGTGATGTGTTGGTTGAGCAGCAGAGCAGGAAAATAGACAGTTAAAAATATTTGTAGATGTAAGGAAAATAGACAGTTGAAAATATTTTTATAGATATGTTGGTTGATACCTGTGAGCAGAGCCTTCTTTTCCTTTGTTCCCACCCCAGCAAGGGGAAACAAAGGAAAAGAAGGCTCTGCTCACAGGGTAGTTGGTTGAACCACCATAGCAGGAAAATAGACAGTTTTAAAAATGTTTGCAGATGTGTTGGTTGACAATTTCATATACTACATATATTGTTCTATGGTTTGTAATAGACCATTTGCACTATGATGTTTAATGCCATTACTGTATTTGACTACAATCACCAGAATGCTTTGCCGGCAAATCATACTGGTACGTAGCCGTAGTCACTCAAGTAATCCCATTGAAAAAAATGTCTATTGTTCTGCAACTTGATTTTCATAAAATATGCACCATATATTTGCAACTTGATAACAATTGCAAAGTATGAAACATACCTATATAAAAGATTATTTTCAACAACTTTTTCTTTCTATTTTTCTCTTTTTCTGTTGCATTCTCAAATGTACGCAACATCCTTGGTATATCGTTCGGTTCCCTTTGGATGAAGCCCTCATCTGGCTGTAACTTTGTGACTGTTACAACGTTTTTGGTTTCATTACCTAATAAGTACTTATCAAAGTCTGAAATATTTTGACAATGTATTATAAAATACATGATTTCAGGCAAAGCTTAACATCCACTTAAAACAAAACAAGTTGGGGACCACAAATAATTTGTATAAAATACCAAGCTAAGTTGTTTATTAATACTTTTGAAATACTAAACTAGTTGCCCCAGAGGCAGGGGAAATTGCTGGTTTTTAACATTTGGAAAATGTTAAATTCCCCGCTATATATCCCAGGGGTTGGGGGTCGTGATTTCAAATCATACATAAAAGACTTCAGTATACCACCATACAGTATAATAGTATATACAAGACAGGTGAGGTATATGTTATCAGTTTAATCAATAACAATATAATATAATTTCAGACAATAACAATATAATATAATTTCAGACAATAATTTATAACAATACTGTATAATATAATTTATTTTGGAAATGATGCAAGACTTGATGACCAACAGCTGACATGTCTTAACTTGAACATGTAAACTTAACTTGAACATGTAAACTTAACACAAATGGACAAAGAATAATAGGATAAATACTTATAATATGTATGCTGTTGCGATGTTCATTACATTTTCTGTCAGTAATATCATGTTTTGGTGATTGAGAGTTTGGTATTTGTCTCACACTCGCTCAAAATCAAATATGCTCAATTAATTATTAAAGTTTAAACTCGGCGACTGGACAGCAAAAATATAGGGAACACCAAAGTTAATATTCATGACTTTAGATTACATGTTAAATAATTATCATATTATTCATGAGCTATTTCATAAAAAATACACGCGGCAATGCTTACCTTACTGGGAAGTAGTTTAAACAACGAGATTCCTGGCTATTTGGGAATTGAAGCTACGCTCAAAACCATTTGCGCGCATTCTTCCCTGAGCAAGGATAATTTGTGTTCTTTTTCTGCAGAAGAAAAGCTTCCCCAGGTATATTAAGCAATTGCTGTAAGACCTTGTTGGAAGCCATCGTGGACATCGTAGTCTCGTCAATAAATAAGATCAACCGTGGTCTGAAACGAAATTCTTAGCAATCTTACGCCAATAGGCTTCCGAATAGTTCCGATCTGACTGCTGCTGACTGCTGCTCGGGTTTGCTCGGCAAGGTGTCTGATTGGTTTGCTGCATCTGACTGCTGCTCAGTTTACTAAAAATAGCCTCAAACGAGGCTATTTTAAGGTTTCACGGCTGCTCACTAAGGAGAAAAGACCCTCCGTACGATATTCCCGCTATTGGTGCACCGCTGCCGCGAGTGATGCTGCGCTAGGAAGCCTTCGACCGATTTAGACATACTTCAAGTAATAAATATATCCTGTATTACAATTTTAAAGAGTGTCAGCTGCCCAGAGGCGACCACGGGCGCATGAAATAAGAGCCAAATTATTTCGCATTTTTGCGCATTTTCCCGCATTAATTAATTATAGGCAAAATCTGACTGCTGCTTGAGCAGCAGTTGCGCCCCTCTAGATCCGCCCCTGCTGTGTCTCCATAATCGAGGATCGGCTGTACAATACATATACACAACATTCGCTATTTTTGTGTCAAACAATACCCGATACGGCATGAAATACCTAGTCTCTTCTTCATGATCGATTCCACATGTTCTTTCCAATATAAATTTTCGTCGAACGTTACACCTAGATATTTAAACTTTGCCACACGTCGAATCTCTCTTGATATGACAGAGTTATGCTAAACGTTGTGTTATTATTAAGTTTTGCCTTTGTTGTTGCAAAGAGTATGGATTTTGTTTTTAGTTCATGGTTCATAATTAATCTGTTTTCCATCATCCAGTTTACAATTCTGTCCATGTCAAGGTCATTTTGTAATTTCATTTGAATTTCTCAGACCAAGTTATTTCCAAAGCATATGACTATATCATTCGCATATATTATTAATTTACCCGAGAGTAGTAAACAAGTCGAGTACTGCGCAGACAGCGTTTTGGATAAATAGAAAATTAAGTGAAAAGGTGGTGAACTGCCAAGATTTTTAGTGACGAAATACTGACGTTTCGAGCGGAGCCCTTCATCAGAGTAAGGGCTCCGCTCGAAATGTCAGTATTTTGTCACAAAAATCTTGGCAGTTCACAACCTTTTCACCTTATTATTTTACCGTTTAATAGACACTCAGAGAGATCACTCACATGTGTCATTCACATTACATTGCGTTTATAATTATAAGCTAACCACATTTCCACAAAGTTATATTAGTAGCCATGAGATATATTACAGAAAGATTTGTACTAGTGATTTTGCTCGCTTAAAATTGAACAAGTACATGAACATCGACTATAATTGCTATTAATAGTATTCGCACTAAGTATTATGAACAAAATATGAATAAATATACCATCACCAAACTGCAAATATAGGCGTGACGATTGAACAATACTGGATATGTTGTCGTGTGAATCAAGTCGATAACATATAAATATTTAAATCTAAATAACGACACAGAAGCGAAAACTAAATAACGCTTAGCCGTCCAGAATCGCACAAATCAATAGACAATAGCACACAGCACACTCCTATATATCGTTGCAAATAATTTCAATGCACAATATTTGTAATACAGTATGTTATTTTTTAAGCTGTAATATGACAACAACGTAAATACTGTCATATAATTTGAATACAGGATCTCTAATAATATGTTATTCTGTTAACTAACTAATTCTAGCTACTCTATTGAACGATTTGTTTTACTACTTAAGCAAATTTGCAACAATTCAATATTTTGTGCGTTTGTATCAATTGGTATTTCAAATTGTGGACATTTATTCTCACTAATTGTGCCTGCTATAGGTCATCTTGCTTAAGCAGGCTGCAAGTGAAATTCCGGTAGACACATATACGCAATGCATACCTATTTTTCATTGATTTCCTAACCAGCAGTCCTATCCTACATTGTCAACGTTATACCTATGGGCGGAAACCAAAAAATCCGTAGAAAATCCATGATTTAACTTCTGAGAGTGTTGAAGATATCCGAAAGCATGATTTGAATTATTCATAATACCATCTTTCTTTTCTTTTCTAAATATTTTAGTACGACCTTGTCTGTGACAAATCCTATCTACAGTCCATAGCTCAATCTTGTTCCTGGGCTGCAACAGTGGTTATATTGCCTATTGCAGGATTTGTAGCCGATCGATACGGAAGAAAAATCGTTTACTATCTTGCCATTTTATGTACAGTTCTGGGGACATGGGTGATGGTTTTCCCTCATTATTTTGCCGTGTTCATAGCTGCTCGTATATTTGTTGGCACAGGTATAGGTAAGGACAAATTTTGCCTAGTGCATGAAGAAACTTTGCTCAGCTAGTGTTTGTCCCTGCAAAGATCGATTGTCCTGAGCTATTTAACCATTATAGCGTGAGCTGGAGTCGTGTATGTGTTTATAGCCGACGAGGCGTTGTGATCCGCCATTTTATGATGCGGTCTAAGGACCGCTTTCCAATTTTCCCATGATGCAGGTAGAAACTTTGTTTTGCTTTAAAATTATATGAGACGCACAAATTGAAAACATAAAAGCAAAAAATTGCTTCAGATAGTAAAATATATAGAAGGACCTGATAGGTACGAATCTCGCAGGATAAATCTGTGCAACCTTCACAACGTTTGACAGTTATACATAATCCATAACTATATTGGACTAAAGTGGTTGAGGAAACGTAGTTTTTTCCCTTGTGACTTGTAGGTTCATAAAATTCTCCATCAATTACTTCTATGTTGATTTTTACCTATTCAAGGTCGTTGCTATGACAACAAGGGGTCTAAAATATAACAGGTTTTTTTATATTTTTCATTTAATTTTCTCTGCCATTTCTCGCGTGTCCTTCGAAACATTTTAGTAGAAAAAATAAATGTAGGTCTTGTTCTGATGGTTTTGTCAATGTCACCATATTTAATGTTTTTAACATTAACCTTGGTGTGTGCGACTTTTCAAATCAATCCACCAAAGGAAACGCGAGATATTTGGGTTTATTTTCCGGATTTTTTACGCGTGCTGACTTAATAAAATGTCCGGATTATCAGTAAAATGTCCGCCAAATTAGCAACCAAGCTCGCGGGCGGTCATAAAACCATAGGTGCCACCTTAAGCGTAGAGTAGTGTTTCCAAACTAATCTGTCACCTTATTTTGAATGAAAATAGAGAAAATTAAACACGTTATTAACCGCCCTACGATCTTGATTACGTACTATGCTCAACACCTCAAGCTATTTCGGTAACACCGTACAAAGATAGTCAACACCAATAAAGCGCGACCGCAAACGTTAAAGTGTAAAATCTTCATCATCTCGGATGGGTTGGTCAAAGATCGTGAACGGTGATTTTAAAGTAGAGAGTTAGATAAACACAGTGTGGCCTACTTAGAAAAAGCATACGCTGCAGCAATCCCACAAATATAAGCAGCATATGAATCAATTGCCTAGGCCAAATTATTTTTTCTACGTCTTCACCATATTCTAAAAAGCTCTTTCAATGTCCAGCCGGCGTGTTTGCTCGTCCCAGTTCACGCGCCAGTTTGTGGGGCAAATAATATATCAAATGATGTAATATAAACAGCTCACTTAAAATGCCCCTAACCTCAACATTTTTTATTGGCTTATTTGTAAGAACTTTCAAAATTATAAAGTAACTTCTTTTGAATATTTTCGTTTCTTCGCTTTCTTTTTGAGATATTATGAAAACGTCCGGAATTTACGTCACACGTGCATAATGAGTTATACGAGAATGTTATATATTGAATAACACGTGTGCGTGTTTCTCCCGCAACTCTAAACTTCTCGATTTTAAAGGATTTCGTTCGAGAATGAAAGAGATACACACATTTCTCCAATAAGTCATCATGCATGTATGACGCAAATTCCGGACATTTACATATCAAACAAACTCTCTAAAAGAAAGCGAAGAAACAAAAATCTTCAAAAGAAGATACTTTATCATTTTAAAAGTTCTTCCAAATAAGACAATAAAAAATGTTGAGGTTGGGGGCACTTTAACCGAAGTGCAGAACACGTTTATCGTAATATATCTCATTGGCTATTTTTGTCACATGATTACTTTGCGTGTAAAATATTAATATCCGGTTTTTCTTTCACCGGTTTGTCATTTTCTGACAAAGGACCTTAGCTAGAAACGTATACGCTATTTCGGCTGTATATCGAACTTTTATATAGTAACAAAATCCAAAGTGCTGCCCTTGTTTTTTTAGGCTTGAGATTCGCATCAGGATTCGTTCTACTCACTGAATTCACTGGTAAACTGCACCGTGCTACCATTGGAGTTGTGTCTTTTTATTTTTGGGTGATTGCTTTGCCAATTTTGGCTCTCCTTGGTTACCTTCTTCCAAATTGGCACCATCTCCTGCTTGCAACAGCTGTAGCTGCAACTCCTCTTTTCTTCTTCTGGTGGTAAGTGACGCTAAAAAGTGTAGCTGTGATAAATAATCTCACTGGTAAAGTACTATATATTATACAAGGCAAAGAAAATACAGTACTAACGAAAATTACAAATAAAAATTACAAAAATACATTTAACAATAAGTAACTAATGTATTAGTGATTATTAAAAATTCAATATTTGATCCGACATATATTAATTGTACAAGTGATTGTTACCAAGATTGGTCTATTGAGTAAATCGATGAATCGAAATTGGTAAAGATTGAACCGATAAATTGTTATAGGACGCGTCGACTGGTATAACGATATATTAATGAAGTGCTTGCATTTCTTCAGTATTTATATATACACATATCAGTATATGTAATCGAGATTAATATATGTAATCACACGCAGGGGCGTCGCGAAGCAATTGAGTAGCGGGGGTGTGAGCAATAAAACACGTGCGAAAATCCACAATGAAGACGTGCAAAAATTTGTGTAAAAATTTAAAAATATGGTTTCATCCCTATAAAATAAGTATTCGCTGGTTAATACGTGTACATTAAATAAACGTTGTTGTCATTAAACTTTTATTTGACTGACATAAAACTGTCTGCTCAAAGGTTTATACCGGAATCACCGCGATGGTTACTACATAATGGTAAACCTGACAAAGCAAAAGAGCAACTGGTGAAGATCGCTAGAATCAACAAAAAAGTATATCCAGAAGTGGAGCTAAAAATACCTGACTTGGAGGAAAAAGGGAACTTTTGTCATCTTTTCTCCAATTTGAAAATGACGAAGAGGACTTTGATCTGTTGGAATATTTGGTAATGGTGTCAAACTAAACGTTTCTATATGAATAGTCTCGAGTATATTTTGTATGTCTATAGTATTGTAACGTTTGAGATTTATTGTTTGAGTTTTAAAGTGCCTATATGTATATATATAATTGTAAAATAACTCTTTTATTTGAAATAAATCTTGAAACTATAAAAACTAACCATTTACACTACTTTTTCATATCTCACTTCACTCTTGAGATATTAAGATTTGTTTGATATGTAAATGATCATATGACATCACACTACATAATAACTTATTGAAAACGCTTATATATCCTTGAGATTATGTAATGTAATCACTTGAAATGCAGGTGGTTGTGCGTGGATGTATATCCAATGACAGCAAATATGCAAATCATCAAACGATTCCATGTGATAATGGTAAAGATATTTAGAATTTTTAAATAAGTCATTGCAGTGCATTGTGATGTCATACATGTAAGTATGATAATTTACATATTAAAAAAATCTTAATATCTCAAGAGTGAAGTGAGATATCAAAAAGTTGTAAATGGTTAGTCTTATAGTTTCAAGAGTTCTTTCAAGCAAGAAAGTTATTTTATAACTGAATGTTTCATTGCATAGACACTTTAACGTGAATAGACGTATAGTTGTTACTGTCCTCAAAATAAAGATTTATCAAGGAAACCATCGTTGGCTCTAGCCTCTGGCACAATACAGGATTATATATTGTTTTACAGTTGTATAAAAAGGATTTATCAGTTTCGGAGAAAGAAACATTGAGTTTTTCTCACCGCGTTTCCACTGCGTTTATTTTGCACGGTCTTTTTTAATTATACAATTTTCCATATCATACATATTTTCAAGAACATCTCCTTCCACTGGAACATATTATTACAATATCACAGTAAGCTGGAGATGGTGAAAATTATATTCATGCATGCACATGCAAGCTGACCAATGACATAACAAAATGTTTTACCAAGGATCTTACATAAACTAATTAATATGCTTCAAAACTTAATAAATTAATATAGATGCATAGATTAAAATTTGAACCAATTTGATAAATACATTATGTTATTTCTCAATACGAATTTGGTGAAACATCCATATTTGAGTTTGAGTTCATATAGATTAAAAATTAATTGGAACCAATTTTTGACAAATACATTATTGTTTAGTATTCATAAACACGTTCATCATAGTAAATTAATTGGAATATGTAATTTCATCAAGTGTTTGTTTTCTTATAATATTCATAGGCTAACTGTCACCATGGTTTACTATGGTGTCTCGTATGGCTCCGTTGACCTTGGTTGGAATAGATATCTGACGTTTGCTTTAACTAGTCTCATTGAACTACCTTCTAACTATGCAGCTATATGGTCCATGGACAGGTAATTTAATCACCTCGCCCCCAACCGGCGTTAATTTAATTTCCAACGTGAATTCCCAAACGGTTCCAAAGTATATATATATATATATATTTATACAATAACTTGTTTACTATGCGCATTCTCATTGGTTGTTGGCCATGATCTATTAGAGGACAGATGCACGGATGGCGTCAGCTCACGCCACATCACGTCAGCTCACGCCATATCACGTCAGCCGACTGCCTTTATCTTTTTTCATGCCCCAGAAATCGCCAAGGAGCTAATAAGCCTTTTAAATGGTTTGTTTTCAATTTTTATTGTATAAAACAAATAGATTCCATTTTGCCGTTGTCTGTTCAGTTATAGATGTACAGCGGACGTCAGAATGTGGTAAGAACATCAGTGACCCACTCGACTATCGTCTCGTGGGCCACTTTTTTGTTCTTACCACGCTCTGACGTCATCTGTGCATCTATAACTGAACAGACAACGGCAAAATGGAATCTATTTGTTAATTATATATATATATATATATATATATATATATATATATATATATATATATATATATATATATATATATATATATATATATATATATATATATATATATATATATATATATATATATATATATATATATATATATATATATATATATATATATAAATATATATATATATATATATATATATATATATATATATATATATATATATATATATATATATATATATATATATATATATATATATATATATATATATATATATACATATATATATATTATATAATTCAATCTACAGACACGTGTTTCGCTGTACCACAACTCATCAGTGTAGCTTGGAACAATCTGGATGTGTCTGGCTGGACTATTATACACTTACGATCGTCATTGACAACCGCTTGTGGGACAGCACCGGCGATCAGAGCATCCAGATAGCGTTAAGTGCGCAACCATTGTGGCAGTTTGAGAGCGAGCGTTGCATTATTGCTAAACGGACACCCACGCTACTTCACAGAGCGCTCCACAATATATATATGAAAATGTTGTAAGCGAAGTCAGGCATAATAATTGAAAGTTAAGAAATGTTGACACTGACAATAAATAAAAACTTTGAGATGTTAAAAGCTTTATTGGGGACGTTTCGGTTTAAATACTAAAACATTCTTCAGCCTGTATATGGAAACTAAAATGTGTATGATAAAAATATATATAAATATATATATATATATATACGGTTATAAAATTAAGAATTAATTATTTAACATGTTATAAACCCTAGGGACGTTAATATGTTCGTTAATAGTATTATTTTCTTGTGTCGAATGCCATGCTTCGAGGAACAAACGGCCTGACCATTGTTGACATTGATCGATTATGCAAACGTTGTTAAAATCAAAATCTTTCGTGGCTTGTCTGCACGTGATGTTATGTTATAAAATAGTTTTTCTCCTGTAAAAATATTGCTCGTTTGTGTCCCTTGATGCTCGTCTTCAGAGCGCGACTAGTTTGACCGATGTAGACTTTCTCGCAGTTAATTCTGTAAACAACACCAGTTGACAATTGTTTGTCAAGTTTGTCTTTTGGCTTCTTTAAGATGGAACCAATGGAAAAACATTCCATCAACTGAGGCCCAAAGAAAATTAGAAAGACAGTATGTTGTATTAATGCTCTGAAAGACAACGGCTATCCAGATGCATTTATTAATAACATTACGACACTATGTATAACCACTGATATTTTAATCTCAATTTATTACTCCTTTGTTTATAGCTATCTGACTTATGTAACATATTTAAAACCAATCTCTTTCATTCAAAATAAATCTATAAGGATAATGACTTTCTCTGATCCTCTATCACATAGTCAACCAATATTCAAGTCATTGAATATTGTGAAATTTGATGACTTAATTAAATATCACATTTTAAAATTTGTATTTCGTTGGAAAAGAGAGCTACTATCCAGCTTGTTTCTGTAATTTATATAACTTCTTGAGTGAAAGGCATACCTATAATCAAACTAGGCAAGCACTAGATGAAAACATATATTTAACTAATACAAATACTGATCAATTTGGTAAAAGATCTATTCAATTTATTGGGGCCATGTTATGGAACCAAATATCTTACGAAATAAAAACAAGTAACTTACTTTCTGTCTTTAATAGAAAGTTAAAGCAATATATGATTGATAGTTATGCCTCTCATGAACCAGTTAGTTCACCTTATTTAGTTTTTTGGTTATTTCATCTGTTATCCCCTCGTCCGGCGCGAAGCGCCGGCCGAAGGCCGAAGGCCTGAGGACGAGGGTGATAATATCGACCGGCGTTTTTCAATTGCGTCATTCTTCGCTAAACAATTGCGTCATTCTTCGCTAAATATATTTCGAAAGAAAAGCCGGAAGCGATAAAAAAGCGAAAAAATAATGTTTTTTCCAGTACAACTTCTTAACATGTGCACAAGAAACTATAAATACGTGTATGAAACAACCCCTGGGTGGCTGGCAATCGGAAACCTCTACTCGTTTTCACCTTTCGGACTTCAAAAGTTTGATATTTGTTTTTGCTATTTACAAAGTGAACTTAAAATCATTTTATTCATCACATTGGCAAGTCGAACGTTGTTCAAATGAAAGAGATTTAAATGAATCTCGTAGAAACTTTCCGAACTGGGGACGCTTTGTCGCTTCGAAGGCATCTATATATGAAGATATAAAAGCTCAAATAATTGATTACAGGAAAAATTAGTTGGTTGTTTATTTATAAAATGTACGAAAAGTTTGTATTACTAAGCTTCTGTCTACTAAGAGTCAAGACCCGAGGTTTCGAGCGGCTGTGGCTTTTCTCCGATTTTTCTTCTTTTTCCAAATTTCGAGTTTTTCTTTTCTCTTTACTGAAAAATATATTTATTACGATATCCTATTTATTTTGACCAGGCTTTCTCGTACATAGGCCCAATTAATTAGGATGCGCCAAATTGCGTGCATTGTAGCAGCATTATCATACATCGAGCGAGGGGTTGTTGCGTACACGTATTTCTAGTATATATGTTATATATAATATTATATGTTATATATAATATATGAATGATATATTAATCAGAAACTGTGATATCCATAAACGCTCTACTCGACATAGCGAACTTAATTTTGTATGTCTTCGTTACAGTCTTGAAACCGAAGCTGGCAGAACTTTTACTGTACGTGGTGTTAAGGAATGGAACTCCCTGCTAGTAGAAATTAGGAATTCATCATCTGTTAAATTTTTTAAATCGTCTCTTTTTAAAATAGCCTTGGAGAATCTCAGCTTAATCATTTTTAATATTTTACTTATGATTACATAATATTTTTGTAATTTCTGTATTTTTGTAATTTTGTAATTTTATCTATTTATTTATTTATTTAATTTGTTTTCGTGTTTACATACACAAGGCGAGACACAACAGGGATGTTCAGCCCTAGTCTTGGTGTCTTACCCTAAGAATTAACAAACATACATAATACGTTACATATACAGTATAACTAACATATATTACTATATCACAGCCGGTGATACGATATCGCTTATTATATCACTTGTTACAACAAATACATTATACTAACACACACACTCACGTACGCACGCACAGTTAATATTAACAACAAATACTGAAGTTCTGCAATTCAAGATCTCTAACAGAATTACAATTTAAACATATTGAGCGCCAGGTAGATATACTATCAGCATTGAATGTGTTCTGGAGAGCGACAAAGTATAATTTTCAAACAGACTATATTTGTTAATTTCTTTTGTTTGATCGGAGAGTGTGTTCCAAAGTCTAGATGATCTTAAGTCTAGATGAAAATATTTAGTCCGACGTTTTGGTATTTTGAAATTATGTTTATTTGAATGCCTGAGATGGTTAACCGGTAGATTTGGAAGGTAGTAAGATAAATCGATGTTGTATTTTCCATTTGAGAAACCATGAAGAAAAAGCAAGTCCTTAATTTCGTGCCAATATGAAAGCGGAAGAAGTTTGGTTTTTATTAGTCTGACTTTGTAATCGGCGGACAACTTTAGTATGCCAAGGATGTATGTTGTGACTCGCCTTTGGACGCCCTCGATATCTCTCATTTGATTAATTGATTGGCCAGACCATATCTCACTAGCATCTCTTTGAACTAATGCTGAATGACTTGGTATTTCGTTTCAATAGTTCAAGTATTCTGTTCGCTTTACTAACCGCATTGGACGTATGTGATTTCCACGTGAGATCAGAAGTCACCAACACTCCAAGATCTTTCTGGATAGATGTAGAACCAAGGACGTGGCTACCCATCTTATAGTCAAAGCACAACGGGTTTTTCTTTCTAGCTTGTAATAGAGAGAGACTCGCATTTGAGTTCATTGAATTTTAGAAACCATTTCTTACTCCAGTCATACAGAAGTTTGAGATCGTTTTGTAGAGATATTGCATCAGCGTTTGGTGGATGGTTCTATAGCACTTTGTGTCATCTGCATAGAGGAAAATGGAGCTGCTTTCCGAATTTATAGTGGGTAGTTCATTCACATAAATCGTAAATAGTAGAGGTCCTAAGATTGATCCTTGTGGTACACCGGATAAAACTGGGAGAGCGCTATAAACTACACCATCAATTACAACGCTTTGAAATCGATTTGTTAGATAATTGGAGAACCAAGTGGCAAGATTTCCACCAATATGCCATAGGCTCGTAATTTGTGGATGAGCAGCTTGTGGTTAACACTGTCGAAGGCTTTACTGAAGTCAAGGTATACTATATCCGTTTGAAAACCTTTATCAAGTGCAGAACCAATATCGTGTAGAAAGCATAGAGGTTGCGTGACTGTTGATCGACCTTTCAAAAAACCATGCTGAGCACTGTTGATCTTGGATGAAACATGCGGAAGTACGTTTAGAAACACACAGCGTTCAAGAACTTTAGATACGATGCTTAAAAGAGATATAGGTCGGTAGTTGGACACGAGTTCTTTATCATTTTTTTGTGAACGGGCGCAACATGAGAAAGTTTCCACTGCGATGGTAAGCGTCCAATTCTAAGGGATTTGTTGAACAAACTACATAATGAAGGAGCGATTTTATTTGCGCATTCTTTTAGTATTCTTGCCGGTATACCGTCAGGACCGTGAGCTTTATTAGAATGAAGCTGACTCAAAATTCCTGCAATTTCTTCGCTGGTTAGAATGATATCTTCTAAAGAAGCTACTCCAAAATCACTGTCTACACTAAAGTCAGGAATAGAAAGATCGTCGGCAGACGAAGTAAAGGATGAGAAAAAGTAGTTGTTAAATGCTTCAGCTTTATCTTTTGGATCCTGGTACCGCAAGTTATTAGATTTTACAATGTTAGGAATCGATCCAGATTTAGTGCGAGCTTTTAAATATTACCAAAAATGTTTTGGATTATCTTTCAACGATCCGGAAATAGAATCAACATATTCTTTGTGTTTTTTCTTGATTACAGATTTATCTGGCGACGAAGAGCACGGTACTTTTCCCAAAAGGGTGGATAGTGTTTCTAATATTACGGGATAGCGCTTTTTTCCTAGTGGAATACTTTAGATAAAGAAGATGTAGGATTTCTCCATCGATCCAGGGAGGGTTGTTAAAATTTCTCCATCGATCCAGGTTGGTGTTTAGGTTTGACAATATATTAAAAAGTAAAAGAGAATAATCTGTGTGGAACTGTAATTGATCCGGCGGCACCACCTGGACATTTGTGACATAATCAGGATAGTTGGTAATAATTAAATCAAGGATGCTTTCTTGTACGCTGTTAGTCTGTCGTGTCGATGTTGATACCAATTGAGTTAAGTAGTAATCATGTAGTATTTCACAAAATATAAATTCGTCAGATATAGAAGATATTGTAGAAGGGGCGATCCATTTAATCTTTGGGAAATTAAAGTCACCGAGAATAACAATCTTTTTATTACTTCGTAAGACATCAGTTTTACGTAAAAATCGAAAATTCTTTGATAATATTTATAATAGTCATTAGAATATTTTGTAATTATCCAATGTTTTTAGAGGGCCACGAGTTTATCAGTTTTTGTAACTGTTTAGTGTTACCCTCGGTAAATAAAGTCTATTATTATTATTATTATTATTATTATTATTATTATTATTATTATTATTATTATTATATGCCTATCTCATTATTGAATACTTTCTTGCCTATAATTATTATGTTAAATATGTATCTTAGATAATTAAACCTCTAAATACAGGGTATCCTCCAGATTAGCTTTTGCTATTAGGATACCCTGTACAGCTCATCTCATCATATCTGTGTTTTTTTAAACAAACTATGTAAATGTTGATGAATGAAATAAAATTCTTCTTCTTCTTCTTATGAATTTCGTAAATTCAAACTAGCCGGCGTCGAAAATATATCGTCTTGTTTGTTGCGTGATTGTTGCAGCTTATATAGTTTTAAATAGCGGCACAGTGTGCGATTTAGTAAAAGAAAGCTCTTGCCGCGGGCTTATACGAAAGCTCTTGTCTCGGGCTTATAAGAAAGCTCTTGTCGCGGGCTTAGCAGTGTATTGCAAGATATAAAGATCTTTGGTGTGTAAATTTCATGTTTCTTACTAAATAAAAACATTATAATATTTGAGAAATAATTATAAAATGAATTTTCACTTATTTTTCAGGTTATATCTTTTCAACTATTTATTTAAGATTAGGGTTGGAATTAGGATCAGCAGCGTCGTCAACATTGGGGAAGTTGGGGAAGTTTGTAATGACGTCACAAATAAAACGCTTAGTTTAAGACGAGAGGCTTGGGAACCAGGCAGAATGACTTGGTTGCACTGATCTCTTACTGGATCGATCAACTATTGCTCAGAAAATCAGCCTGAAGTAGCTCGCGGCGGCTTTTTGTTGGGACCACGTTATATGGTTTTACCATAGGCCACAGACTATTTGTATCTGATCTTTTAAGATGCTAAGATGAATTAGTTGTCAAAGGTTTTCCGTAATTTGGAACACAAACTGCGACTCTATTACAGTAACTGAAGCCGGCTTAGCATGGCGGCCATATTGGAGGGACCACGGTGGTCACTCCAATATGGCCGCCGCGAAATACTCGGCTTCATAAATTGTTTTAAATTACGGGCAAACCTTCGGCAACTGATTCATTTTAGAATCTTAAAATATCAGAGACAGATAGTCTCTGTCTACTACAGTAAATCTATATAGCGTGGTCTGCCCAAGATGGCGACCGCGAAATATTTCAGGCTTTTTTCCCAGCATCCAAACAATAGTTGCTCGATCCAGTCTTTATTTAGAGATAATTGCTTGGTTGCCACAAATACTTGATCATTTGATCATTTCTAAAGAGAAAAGATATGAAAATCACATTCATACTGGAAACTGCAGATCATTTTTATAGCAGAAAGAGTTCTTGTAAAACGTTTGACTAGTTTGTGATGCACATTTTTACCCCCTACCCCGAAACATTTTTTCATCACGTTTTGGATTTCGGACCCACCCATTCCCCTGGTGGCGAGGCCCACTAATTAGAGTTGGGTTTAGGGTTAGGATTAGATTGGAAATAGTGATAGGATTGGGTAAAGGTGACAAGTTATTTTATTAGTTCTAGCACTAAAAAGTTAAATAGTTTGAGCTATTTAATTTCTCAGAAAATCTATTAAGATTGTTAAATGAATGTTAGTTAATTATCGACATAATAAGAGCTTCCAACAATAAGCGTGCGAGGAGTTGTGGCGTACACGTAATTCTAGTACTAACTTATGTGTTGTTCACACTCGCAATAATTAAATTAATACAAATTATGTTCTTGAGTAAAGAGGTGAATTAGGTTTTCAGGTCATTAGATTTTCAACGACATTTTTAATATATTCTATATTCACAGCGAAAAGGCTTAATTTCCTACATATATTTTGTCGGCGTATTTCACTGATTAGCGAAACAAAATGAACCGTGTTATGCTGGCTATTTCTGCATGAACTGTTGTCTTATCAACTAAATAACTTGATATTCACTTTAGCTGAAAACCTTCCCATATTTCGTTGTATTACTAATGGTATATTAGCTGATTTACTTCTAGTATAAGAATCAATCAGATTGCAGAATAGCACATATATGATCATGTCTATATATTATACGAATGTATATCCACGTTTGTTTTTTTATATTTAGATACGGACGCAAGAAATCCACAACCTTCGGTTTGGTTATTGCTTTTGTTGCATCAATAGTTGCAGTGTCCATTCCTTACGAACAAACCAGAAAAGGTATATTATTTACTTGAGTGGATAAGTCGTAGCATATTCTAATTTCCAAAAAAATATAGAGCGACTATGTGTATATATATATATATATATATATATATATATTATGTAGATATCGATGAAATATTAGATTTTCTACAATTCAGAAAAACATTGAAATCTTCCATGAAGATAAAAATGATATCTTCATGCACTCGTGACTGTGATATCATTTTTAACTACACAAGTTAAGAGATCATCATGGCTATTTTATTGATTCTAACATAATCAACAGAACATTACATTGCCGCGTTGGAGTTGCGCATATTATCTTCTCGTTATGATAATATATCTCACTCGTCCGTTTCGTTCACTCGTGAGAGATTTTAACAACACTGGAAGAGACCATTCTTATCTCCGCACGGTCTTGTAATACCCCGCTATCAGCTCTCTACCTCTCACTCTGTCTCACTCACTCACTCTCACTCTCTCTCACTCACTCTCTCTCTCTCACTCTCTCTCACTCTATCTCAATCTCTCTCACTCTCTCTCTCTCTCACTCACTCACTCTCTCGCCCTCTCGCCCTCTAATTCAATTAATTTAATTTTAATTTTAATTTTAAATTTTATTACCAAAATATAATATAACGCGTTCCAAACTATTTTGGAAAATTCCAAATTAGGAATTTTCAGACGAAATTAGGGTAATTAGCTGGAAAAGTCTTTGCGTGTTCATAAAGGAATATATATATATATTGAATTTTGCAAACTATTTGTCAAAACAGACAACGATTTCCACTAATGAATTATTTATTTAAGTTTCATGTCTTATATAGGTAAAACAAGGTAGTGCAATAGTTACATACACAATAGTTAAATAATTACTATGCAAGACTGAAGTGGAGTCAGATTCTGAATCGACAAACCAGGTTGCACCAAAATGATGTAATTATACAATACTAAAAAGGAATCAGAATATCTGATTCCGAATGAACCAGTTGGTTTGCACAAAGTGATAAACTAATGTATAATCATCAAGAATCCGGTTTGCACAAAGTAATGAAATTATGCAATACTAAAGTGGAGTCAAAATTTGTGATTCCAAATCAACAAACCAGTATGTAGATTAATACAATACTAAATTGGAATAAGAATATATTATTTCGAATGAACACATTGGTTTGCAGAAAGCAAGACATGTAAAAAAACCGTGTCGTATAGTAAGTGTCACTTATAGTTTCTCCTTTGATATGTCACCTTTGCGAAAGTTCTTTTGATCTATCTGGAATTTCTTCGCACTTCTTGTGTCTCACAACAACTTCTATGAAAGAAATAAGTGAAGGAACATTGTAGAACTGATAACCTGGATTCTAGAGTTACGTCACGGTAGTTAGTACACCCATTCCCCTTGAGCTCAACCAAAATTGCGAAGATTTTATCTCGATTTTCCGTATTTTATAAAAGCGCACAAAAAATCGAGCATTTAACTAAATCAAAAATATTTATTTAATGAAATAAAATACTGGTGGGTTAAAGTACTTTAACACAGTAAAAATATTTTAGTTCACAGCTGTAATATATAACTACTTTTCCTGTAATGTAATATCATGTTTTTGCCTATTTATTTTTAAGCTTCAACACCTGTAATTTTTCGGATAATAATGGCAGTGATTGCAAAGTTTGCAATCAATTTTTCTTTTTCGACTATCTATGTTTGGACTGTTGAATTATTTCCAACAGTGATAAGGTACGTAAATTAATCAGTTTGGAATCAGTAAATCTAAGGGACATAAGGAATAAGGATGAAGAATCGTTGAATGAATACAGATATTTCTCAACCTTTAATCTCCGAACCTGATTATTGGTAAGACACTCTAACCATAGTAAATGTTACAATGATGTACTGGTTCATGGTGACTGTGTACTGCGTATCAAAACATTGCTATATAGTTTGTCTTGTGGATTCTTAAATTTGTGAAATTATATGGCAATATTTGTTAACTCTAACCTTCCTTAGCAACGGATATAAGGTCTGTAAATCGAAATACGTCGGAATACCATTAAGACATGTCAATAAAAATTAAAGTGCATATAAACCCAAATTCGTTTCTGGCTCAAACAAAAGAGGAGATGGATAGAAGGTTTTTTGCAGATTATTTGATCGAGTAAAAATGAAAATCAAAGATTCTACAAGCTCCCAAAGTTGGATATTTTGATTTCATGACCGGTATTACGGAGTCTGGGTCGAGAGTTGTTTGTGACGTCTATGTAGTCACTCGTTTTACTTCCGGCCGATAATTACTATGGTTTTCATAGTAAAAACGTGAAGAAACGTTGTTCTTGTCGAAGCGTATTGCCGATGTAAAATTCAAATTCAGTAAGTCATTCTTCGTCTAATAGTTCATATTTTAACGCAGAATACGATTATGAAGTGGAAATAGTGGGAGAAGCGACAGAAGATGAGAATAATGTCGTCGAAGATGTGGCCCGCGTCGACAGTATGTTGCAGCCATTTATAGAGGCATATGTTATCCAGCCGAATCAGACAAGCGTCGTTTGCGCTTCGCCGGCTTCGATATAAAAACCACTTTCAACATCCGAAAGCTAAGGCTGAACCTCGTCGACCGCTTGTGACTCTGTAAATGATGGTATGTGCGCATCTACTCAAGACTCCGCTGCAAAGTGAAATCTATCTCCACGGGTTGTTTCAAAAGGCATGGTCCTTACCATAAATATTCACTCTTGTGACGCTGTTGGACAGCGTTACACCATTCTAAACCAGACAGAGAGTTATTCTTTGTCTAATAGTTCATATTTTAACACGGAATACGATTATCAAGTGGAAATAATGAGCGAAGCGACAGACGAGACGACGACGAAGATATGTTGTTACAGGCTTTCAGCCGAATCTGACAGGCCTCGAGACAGGCGTCGTTTGCGCTTCGCCGGCTTTGGTTACTATAAAACTACTTTCAACATCCGAAAGCTATGTCTCATCAACCTCATCGATCGCTTGTGACTCTAACATTATTTTTGTGCTCTAAAATAATTAAATGTTTCTTATTACAGCGTCGCGAAAAGCTTCTAGTCCTATGCAGGAAACATGATACACAGTGCATATAAAAGGCATAAAATGTATCGGCGCTGGCGCATAATATTTATCTCCTAACTGGCGGCGTCTCCTTTTCGACTTTTCGACATCGGCTTCTCCTCGATCGTTTCTATGGATTGTTGGAACCACAGCAATTCCTAGTTCATGTCCAGGCAAGGCCTTATAAAATCGAAAATCATCTGACGCAAAAATTATATGGAACAAATACGCGACTCCTTTGTGGGTTCCCACTTTGCTCTCTTAGTTTTCACGAAATCATCCATTGTTTTCTTCGTTTCTTTGCTTTATCGTTAGCAAAATAAATTTATGAAGTATTCCCAACTTTTCAGCGCTAGATTATGTATTGGAATAGCCAGCAACAACGTATTGAAAACACTATGTTTACTTGTTTCAACATGGTTCTGAAATCTGCGTGACTACATAGACGTCACAACACTACTAGTACCCAGATCCCGTACTACCGGTCATGATTTTTGAAACAATAAAAATTCGTATTTTTTGGCATGTTTGGCAAGCGCTAACAAAATGAGTTTTTCTTCAAACAAGATGTAATATATATCATTCGAATCCTGGTGACGTGACAAATTTAATGAGAATAAAACGAATTTGGGTTTATATGCACTTTAAGTTTGTCTAATATGAAAAAACTCGTAAAATTATAGAGTAACACCTTTTACAACTTTTCTTTATTTTACTTCGTTTTTGAAATATTTCAGTTTGTTTGATATGTATATTAGATGGTCTCTGACGTTAGGTGCTATTTTCACACATTAGAATATTAGTTCCATCTTCAAGTTTGTTCCACAAATTTACTTGAAAATGTGCGTATAAAAATTCCTCCGGATGATGAACATTGTAAACTTAGCAATCACTGAGATATAATGATTAATGAGTGAAAATTCTCTGCCCAGCACCTGACGTCAGAGACCATATAATTTACCTATCAAACAAACGAAATATTTCAAAAACAAAGTAAAATACGGGAAAGTTGTAAAAGGTGTTACTTTATCATTTTACGATTTCTCTCATATCAGTCAAACTAAATTGTTGTTGCCAATCTCCTTTAATTAGCCGGTTTTGCACTTGGTAAATTTGTAGGCGCAAACTGACATTTCTATTGTAAAAATTGAATAAATGGGTAATTTAATTATTTCCAGCTGAGCGCTTATAAGACAATAGTAAAGTATCTTTGCGTAAACAAATTCGCCTAGTGGAAAACGGCTTTATTGATATATTTTATGAGGTTCGTATAAATTCAATTTCAGAAAATGTAAATTTAAAAGCTTCGGAAGGCATACTCCATAATGAAACTATCTACTGTATAGCCTACAGTTTTTTTATAATTTTAATTCATGGAGCCGATTTTAAAGGGACACTCCACCTCTAAAACAAGTGTTACTTAAATGAAAGTTCTTCGTCGCCTTGCATGAGAATGTGTATTATTTTTCTTCTAATATTTTTAGTTTGAGAGAAATCTGGTTTTGTTTATCGTTTTTTGGTAAATTGAAGGCCGTCATTTTTGTTCTGATTGCGGGTAAATGCGGTCGCTCACAATAATGTTTTACGTCATCGAGTGAGTATAATAGCATAATAGCATAATAGCATATTAATAATAATGTGGTTTTAGTCTTTTGCGCAGGATTGCTATTCATGCTATTCACGCAAGTTCCAATCTGCATACACAGAGTGTCACAGTACAGAATCGGCGTTGCTGAGAGTTGAAAACGATGTTTTGCGAGCTATTGATGAAGATAAGTGCGTCTTTTTATTGTTACTGGACCTATCGGCGGCTTTTGACACGGTGGACCACAAAATGCTCCTCAAAAGGCTGGCAAATCGCTTTGGAATGCAAGGAACTGCTCGTGAATGGTTTCGATCATATCTTTTCGATACACTGGAAAATATCGTTCGACTAGTCGAATCTTGGAGTGTGGTGTCCCTCAAGGCTCCGTGCTCGGTCCTATGTTGTATGTACTTTGCACTACTTAACACCACTTGGTGACATTATGAGACGACACGGGGTATTTTTCACCAATATGCTGATGACACCCAGATCTATACCTTAGTTTCCAATCTTCGGATGCAATTGACTTGAAGGAGAGCCGCGTGAAGGTTGAAGGATATCGATAGATGGATGTTGGAAAATAAGTTGAAACTTAACAGTCAGAAGACTAAGCTTCTAGTGTTACATTCAAAGTTTCATCCCAGGCCACCGGTTGACTCCCTTCTCATCGTTGATACTCCAGTTGTCCTGTCAATCTCGGCCAAGAATATTGGTGTCGTATTTGATACATGCATGAACTTCAACCAACACGTAACTGATATTTGTAAAGCAACGTTCTACCACATAAGAAATATTTCGAGAGTTAAGCGATTTTTGTGTAAAGAGTCAACTAAAATGCTTGTTCACGCATTTGTTACTTCCATGATTGACAACTGCAACGGTCTGCTTTATGGTCTTCCAAAGTACTTGATACAGCGGCTACAGTATGTACAAAACTGCGCTGCGAGACTAGTTACTTTGTCCCGAATGGCCATTGGTTACAGTCGAGCAACGTATAATTTTTAAGATTTTATTATACACTTTTAAGGCAATTAATGATCTTGCACCAGAGTATTTGAGTGATCTAATTGTTCCATTATATACCAGCTAGGAATTTAAGATGTGCTGATAAATTTTTACTTAAATCTACCAACGTACCGGCTGAAAACGTATGGGCGTTTAGTGTTTGCGCGCCAACTCTATGGAATGCGTTACCTGTAGACCTTAGGGCCTGTACTTCTATTATAACTTGATTTGAAAACACATCTTTTTAAAATAGCGATTTATTAATTATAAACAGTAATCTTATTAACTGTTTGGAAATATATTTAAAGAGTTTTAGGATCCTTACTGTACAATTACTGTAAAGCGCATTTGGAGTTTAACAGGAAAATGCGCGATATAAATTTTAGTTATTATTATTATTATTATTATTGTGAACGATTTCTTTGCATATTCTTTCTATCACGCAATGACGACAACAATTAATCGAAGCGACCGCATTCGCCCGCAATCAGAAAAAATAGCGGCCTTCAATTAATCAAAAACACGAGAAACAAAACCAAATTTCTCTAAAACAAAAAAGATTAGAAGAAAACTAATATCCATTCTCATATAACGCGACAAAGAACTTTCATTTAAGCAACACTTATTTTGGGTTGGAGTGACCCTTTTACAAATTAAGATAACCGAAAATCATAATTAGTACGAATTTTTCCCTTTTTATCTTTTCATAGAAGTATTGCTTTAAGCACGTCTTCAGCGAGCGGAAGAATTGGTTCTTTTGCTGCTAGTTACGTCATTTGGCTGGTGAGCAAACAGTTTTTGTATAATTGTAGATTTTGGAATTTGTATATACAATGATATTTTCTTAAAATTAAACATTCAAAGCCGGCGTGATAAGACTGCATTCTGATATTCATTTTTCTTGCCTTTGTTAAACTGTTTTCGATCCCACATTTCTAACTCTCAAAGTTAATTGTTCGAATCGGCTTTTTTTTGGCTTCTTGGCTTCGTAAATATGTTACGTAATTGTTGAAGATTGGAATTGCGTTCTATGCATGCATACAAGCGAAAATTCTGCGTTATAATAAATGTAGAAGAATGTTTTAATAATAACTTTAACTTTTTGTGTAGATAAATCTGTTAAAGTGCCTACAGTACGTATGTGCGTTTGTGGATTTTACATATCCGTAATATTTGGGTCTTCCTGCATGAGCAAAATCATAATATATATTGTAAACCAGAAATGTTATCTTCATGGAGTTTTTCGCTCTCAAAATTACTGGATGTGATGTTACAAGAGGCATTCCAAACCAGTTTTCTTTTGTTAATTATCCGAAAAAATGGTCCAGGTAACCTCCCACTAGGGATGTAAGTAATTAGTATTCAGCAACGTAACTCACGGAACGGAAATTGCAAGGAAATTGAATCATGACGTGTCATCGTATCCTACTGAACTCTCTTTGTCCTGTTTTCTACCGACCTTCTTATTTCTCCCTATTATCACCTAATGTTCATACAAAACAAGTCGTGCATACGCCATAGATATTATTTTGGACGAATTAAAGAGAAATGACGTCGATATTGATAAAGACATCTTATCATTTCATGTGAACATGCACTTGTCTCGACCAACATCGAGCATTGTACGACCATCTGAAGGAAAAAGTAAACCGTTTAAAAATTCGCCATTTTACGAAGAGATCATGTAGCCCAATAAATTTGGCCTAATCGTAACGTTGCTTATCTTGCTTTCGATTACTGCGTAAGGGCATTCCTACGAGGAAGAAATAGATATATGGAATTAATTGGAAGACATGACGTCGGTGGCTTGAGTAGACAGCAACTGTTGCATACTACTTCCATAAGGAAACTGAGAACTGATAAAAGGGAACTGAGAACATTCAAATAGCCAAACAAACTGTTGACACCCTAGCTGGCGGTTCTATAATATATAGTACTATATATATATATATATATATATATCTCGGAAAGGTCAGCAAGTCCATTCTTGACCGTATCAACACCGATATCCGTAACGAAACCCGAAGCAACCAGTGGCGCAACTCCGACGATACGATATCGTGGTTTACCAATATACCCAACAAGAATAGGCACACGTTTTTATCGTTCGACATCGTAAATTTTTATCCATCCATTTCCGAGCAATTACTAGATGACGCCATCAATTGGTCTAAGCAATTCACCACCATTTCCGAAAACGACATCAAAATCATCAAACACGCAAGAAAATCCCTCCTTTTTAACAACGGCAAAGCATGGACAAAACAAAACTCGCTCAACTTTTTTGACGTAACCATGGGCAGCATGGCCGTACCTAGCGGGGGGGCAGCAGGGGCAACTGCCCCCCCCAGAAAAAAACCAAGATATGTTTTTTATATTGTTTTTTTTTTTTATATTGATTATACATTTATTATGGGTATTCAGACAATTATCATGGACCGCGGAAGCGGGGGGCACATTTGAATATCAATAATTCCTCAAACTAATTGTGAATATATACATGTGAGTCCTGCAACTAGTGCAACTGGAGAGAGGTCATTTTCTGCCACCAGAAGACTAAAAACATGGCTTCACGCAAATATGTCACAGAAAAGATTTTCAAATCTTACTGTACTGCATGTCCACAAGCAAAGAACTGAAAAACTTGATCTAGTCTCGGTGGCAAATGAATTTGTGGCACAAAACGAAAATCGGAAAAGAAATTTAGGCGTATTCTCCATTTAAAAACACCAGTACTACTTTACTAAGAAGTTATAACTTATTGTTATTTCAAAGTAATGTTTTTGTAATGTACGACCAGATTAACACCTAGTGTTTAATCTGATGCTTTGTTGTATGTGATAGAGTATTGGGGTAGAGACAAAAGTTGGTCCTTTGATCGCACAGTTAGATGTGCAAGATTCGTGTTTAATTGTTAATTATTACTTACACCCCTCCCATTTCATAACCAATACAAGATTATCGGTTTTGACTTTTGGGAGTTACTTGATTTAAAAGTTCTCCTAACGAGTAATGGTAAGCGGTTATTTTGAAATTTGTTGCAAATCTTGCGTTGGGGCTCTGTTAAAAGTGATGTGTTTCACCCTTCAGAATTTTATAAAACTGCTCTCCAAAATGCAGGAAATGCCCTTTCCGAGAGTCTAGATTTCAAAATTTCCCGGAATAGTATGCCCCGCACGCACCCCCAGCATAAACGTACACCTCGCACCTTCGGCGCTCGGTTGTGCCCCCCACCCCACAATTTTAAAACCGCTCTGCGGTCCCTGTTTATTTCGCTTGAGTGCTGAAATACGACGCAAACATAAACTAGAAATACGAATCCGCAATAATCCCCTCGCTCGCCTTTTCTACCACTATCCCCCACCCCACCTCTAGAGTTTCTTTTCCCCATCCATGATTCCCAGTGCCCAGACCGCGTCTGTCGATAACAAATCCCATGCGGTTATGGTTCAATTAATACTCGAGCAGTGAGCTCTACATATAATATGGAGCTAACAATGAGCTCGCTGGACCATAGGTACTCTGGGGTTAGAAATCTATCTGGACCAGACCTTACAGATAAAAAATTTCAGAATGTTCCTCGCAGAAATCGCCAGAAACGCACTCCTGGGGCTTTTAAAATTCAATTTTTTTCTGGGGGTGCATGCCCTCAGACCCCCCTACAAAGGTTCGCGTGAAACCTGCGAACACAAACTTTACAAGATTTGTCTTGCTGCCCCCCCGGAAAAATAATCCTGTGTACGGCTATGATGGGCAGCTATGACGCGGCGCCGAAATATGTGAACTAGTTGGCCTATTTTTCCTCAGCACGCTCGAGAACCGATTTGGAAACCAAATAGGATTATACCGAGACGACGGCCTAGCAGCTATCACCACCACCTCCGGAAGATTAGCTGACAAGGCGCGCAAAGATCTGATCCAAATCTTCGCAAATTTCGGCCTAAAAATCACGGCCGATGCTAACCTGAAACGCGTGAATTTCCTTGACATAACGTTTGACCTAACTGACGGTACGTACAAACCATTCAGAAAACCTAACGACGAACCACTTTACGTTAACCGACTATCTAACCACCCCCCCTCCATACTACGCTAACTACCATTATCAATCAACAAACGCATCAACAAACTCTCATGCGACAAACGAACATTCGACGCTGCCGCACCGCTCTACAACGACGCCTTAAAACACAGCAATTTTGACACAAACCTCACATACGAACCACCCGCGCAGAACGGAAACGACTACCCTAACTATAATCAACAACGAAAACGGAACAGACAACGCAACGCTATTTGGTATAACCCACCTTTTAGTAATAACGTTCAAACGAACATAGGGCGAGACTTTCTATCACTACTTGACAAACATTTCCCCCCTTCCAACAAACTATATAGCATATTCAACCGACATACTGTACGAGTCAGTTACAGCTGCCTACCTAACATGAAATCTTTTATTTCCCAACATAACAACAAAATACTCAACCAACACACTAAACAACAAACGAACACTCAAAACACAAACGAATGCAACTGCAGACGACCAGACGAATGCCCAATCGAGAACAAATGCCTGTCAGAAAGCGTGGTCTACCAAGCTGATGTTACCACAGTTGACAACAACAAGACTACGAAATCATACGTAGGCGTAACGGGCGGACCATTCATGAACAGATACCGAAACCACACAAAGTCGTTTTCACACAGAAAATACGCCGATGAAACGGAACTGTCAAAGTATATTTGGAAATTGAGTGATTCTAAGCGCGCGTTCAAGATAAATTGGTCGCTAAGAAAGAAAATTCCCGCCTACAAAATCGGCTCACGAAGGTGTAACTTGTGCTTGGAAGAAAAACTAATCCTACTGAAGGACCGGAAACACGAACTACTGAACAGACGCTCTGAACTTTTTAGTAAATGTAGACACGTAACACGACACCTCGTTTCATCATGTAAATAGAGTTTAACTAGATCGAGTCTGTCAGTTGCCTGACGATCGCGTATAAGCGTGAAACTCGAGTAGCGACAGCTTTTTCACTTAATATATATATATATATATATATATATATATATATATATATATATATATATATATATATATATACAATATATATATATATATAGAGATATATATATTATATAATTTAATTATATATATATATATATATATATATATATATATATATATATATATATATATATATATATATATATAAACTATAATTTTATCGGATAAATATATACCGTAGATAGATAGAGGCTATTGTTTTATCTGTCTCAATGTGCTATTAAATTGATTTGTCGTAGATAAGAATTCATCCAATGCTGCCTTTTGGAATTATGGGACTTATGTGCTTCCAGTCCGCCATTTTATCCCTGTTTCTACCTGAGACCAATGGACAACCAACAACGGAGACAATGGAAGATATGGAGCAGAAACCTGCCATTCTTCTTCATTCTTCCTCACAAGAAGATTCAGTCTACAACAACAATAAACGTCACCTTGGTGAAATGTACCTTGATCAGGCGTTGTAATCAGTTTACTATTATAACGAATAGGGTTACATTCTGTCTCGTGATGTATTTGAACTCTAATGTGACGAACATATACAACGGCTTATTTCTACAGGTTTTCTCTTTCTTGTAACAATATATTACATTTTTTTGCTCAACAATCATTAAAAAATATAAGAAAAATTCAAACAAAATGTGTATAATTGGTGTTTGTACACTCAAAATGGGTGTTTTGTAAGCGTCTTTTGGTTAAAAAATTATGGATCTCAATCAGAGATGCATCTTACTAACTAAATTCAGAGAATGTCTCCACGCGCTCAGTAAATTCTGGTCAAGTATTAATTTAATGCTCTTGTTATATAGTGCATGTTGTAAAGATTGGTACTCACAGTGTTTTTATTTGATTAATTTTCTCTGGATAGATAATTATAATACAATAAACAGAAGCGTATTAGCTATTAAACTATCCGCTCGATTAATTATCGAAATTTTTGGGGAGATTAATTCCTCGTATTTGATACTTTGAACCATTGACGTCAAACGATGAGGTCGTATTAGAACTAATACGACTCGGTCTGGTCAATCGAGGTTGTATCACGTGGAGATTAATTTTAATGCGGTATATTAATGTGACCTATAAAAACAAAAGAAATTCAGGCAAACAACCATGTCCATGGTTACAAGACAAACGGTAATCGAAACGTCTTAGCAGTGCACTCTAATGTTCATTACAATTGTGATTAAACTTTGATGAATTTCAGGAATGACCATTATTGTAAATTGGGGCCATGCAACTACATGTGTGTATGACGACGGTTATATGGCACGTCTAAAACGAATTTAATTTGTCAAGAGAGTTAACTCTTCTGAAACGTTGTTTTCCTCATGACTAACGGATACAACTTATTTCTCAAGAATTAAATACATGCACTGATCGAACCGGTACGCACGATCGAATCGGTCTACTATCCAACGGATATGATCAATAGATTTTATGACGCAAGGCTCTCGACTGATTGAACCGTTACGCAATACGCACGATAGAATCGGCCCACTACGCAACGGATATGACCGATCGAGTTTATGACGCAAGGCTTTCGACCGATCGAACAGGTACGCACAATCGAATCGGTCTACTACGCAACGGATATGATCGAACGAGTTTATGACGCAAAGCTCTCGACTGATTGAACTGGTACTCGGAGTTTCACGCCGTTGGACGATCTTCAGACAACTGATTAAGATTCGGTGTGACTATTCATTTATATGGTGCCTAACGTCATGTCATTGGCGTGTAATGATGCGTTTCAGGCGGTTAATTATAAAGACAAGGTAAAACTTCTTCAGGCAAAGTGTTAAAATACTCGATACGCCATCATGGCGTTAGTTGAGGATTTTTAAAGTGCACATGACCCCAAAAATGATAATGCTATATTTGAAAGAGCACTTGAAGTAATGAAGAATGGCTTTAACAATTATTCGATATCTATTTTCGTTTTCGAGCTATTCAGTTATATGTGATATGTTAATGAGGCACATGATGACGTCAAAGCAGGCAAACAACATTGTGGCAATTCTAAAATTCGTGCATATCTTCAAAGTTATCCAATGAAATTACTTGATGCTTTGCACATGAATGCGTACTACCGAACTAAGGAACATGGTTCATGTTGTGTTGTAAGCATAGTAACAGATTAGCTTCCAGACCTCTCTGTTACCATACAGAAGTCTTCATTTTCTTCCATTGCAAGCACCGTTTTCGATTTCAAACTTCGGTATTGCATTGGAAAAGCTATTGAAAAAGATATTGAGAACTACCAATTTCAACATGTTTTGCACATGAGAGAAAACAAATTATCTTGTTTTAGAAACTAAGAGGTCTGAAAGCTAATCTGTTACTATGGTGATAACATAACTTGAACCATGTTCTTTAGTTTGGTAGTATGCATCCTGCACGTGCAAAGTTTCAAGTAATTTTATTGGATAACTTTGAAGATATACACGAATTTTAGAATTGCCACAATGTTGTTTGCCTGCTTTGACGTCATCACGTGCCTCATTAACATATCACATATAACTGAATAGATCGAGAACGAAAATAGATATCGAAGAATTGTTAAAGCCATTCTGCATCATTTTAAGTGCTCTTTCAAACATACAGTAGCATTATCATTTTTGGGGTCATGTGCATTTTAAGCTCCCGGATTTTCTCGTTTTTACATCTGTTTTGTGCGACATATGATGGGCTGCTTCACCATAAAGGGAGACCTCAACATAATGGTTGAAACTGTGAGTTGTTATGTCGCCGAGAATGCAAGAACCGTTAAAATACAACAGTTTGGCTCCGGTTTGGTTTGGTCACAGGTTTGGTACTGATACGCCACCCGTATATTAGCCGTTATTTCAAATTTGATCATTTCGTCGCCTATTGACAAGCTAAGTTGTTTCATTTTATACCCTTTTGCGGGGATTTGTTTTCTAGTTCTACAATACAAGTTTTTCACTTAGAGTAAATGTTTAAATAATTCAACGTTTATATTGGCAGTTGTAATTTGTATATCTTTTGTTTTGTGTATTCTAGCAACAACATTATTGATATTTTCTCTGTGAATATTGCCTCTTTCATTGTTAATAATTTATAATTGGAATCGCCTGGTCTAGTATCCTCTACAGTAATATTCATTTTCAAAACTAGATAGTTCTTGTGTTTTAGTTATTTTGTTTTTTGTATGCGACGTCTCGCGAAAATATTAATGAACAGAATTGTTGATCTTCGTCTGACATTAACTCGCTGCCTCTTTTTCGCAGTAGATAATTTTAAATCGATCACTCGACTTTTTATACACATCTTGGCTAACTTTCTCTGTGTTGGGCAATTTCTTTTTGATTTTATATGATTTTTTTAAACTTGGAGCATTTAATGCATGGCTTCATTATTATATTAAAAGTGCTGTTTCATAAAGTTTGGATGTTCATCAAGTCATATGGTTGACGATTTATCCATCAAATTGGTTTTAGTTAAAGGGTAGGAAGGGCCCTATAGCCGTGATGAAGGCAACCTTTCTAGGAGAAGGAAAACTCTGAATATAAACCTCCATTATGATTGTCGGAAAGGGTAGAAAGCTATAGCTCTTAGTGGTCTCGGTTGATAATCTTTCTAGTGATGGTATCTCGATAAAACACCTGGGTTCCTGCTCCCAAAAAACAGGTTTGTGTTGGAATGGCATCCAGCTGTAGAACTTTGCAGTTCAAACTCATGATGTTACAACTTAATAACACTAAATACCGCCTTGCTAGTGAGTTACCAGGCTCGGGTCGAAAAATATGCTACTGGTAAACCAGCCACTTTGAAAGCTAGTATTATCCCAGTAAGTTACTTCACGCCCTACGGTCAAGCAGGTAACAAAACTTACAAAAAGCTCAAGCAACCTGATAAATATCAAATTTAAAAAAAAAAAGGAAATGTCTTGCACGTCTACGTTTTTCTGTATGGAACGCACATTCAATCAACAAGAAATCTGCCTCCATTTGTGACTTTATAATTACGCAAAGGCAATTTATTTTGCAAAAACAGATTATTATAAGGCTAAGATAACTCTGATCAGAATCAGCTATTTCACATGATTTGAGGGGATGTTCCGAGTAAAATCTATTCCTTTATTGCCATCACATGATTCTTCGTATGATCTGGCTGATGCTTTTAGTTGTTATTTTTCAACTAAGATTCAGTTATACTTCGAGATAAACTTACTAGTACAGTTGGGTCAGTTAAGAAACTATCTATAGCAGTTGACTCTCCTTGTTGTAAAAGCTCACTCAGTGAATTTACAGTACTGTATCTGAAAGCTTTGTCTGTAACACTATCAAACAGTACTCGTCTAAGTCCCGTTCCTTAGATCCTGTATACCTACAGATCTGCTAAAGGAATCTTTTGACGTGTTAGCTGCCCCAATTACTGACATTATCAATTCATCTTTATCCTCAGGAGTATTTCCTCTGTCTCTTAAGAAAGGTCTCATCTCATGCCCATCTATTATAAACCTATACTAGTGATAAAGAGCAATTCCCTAACTACAGTATAGACCTATTACTAACGTCAAAAGTATTAGAGCGGATTGCTGCCAGACAGACAACAGACTTATTGACAACAGACAATCTTATTGAGAATAACC
This sequence comes from Chrysogorgia sp. JL179-B06, assembly GCA_035772405.1. Classification (NCBI taxonomy): domain Eukaryota; kingdom Metazoa; phylum Cnidaria; class Anthozoa; order Scleralcyonacea; family Chrysogorgiidae; genus Chrysogorgia; species Chrysogorgia sp. JL179-B06. The sequence continues at coordinate 1,010,655 of JAYKKM010000326.1, forward strand.
TCCTTACAAAAATGCAATCTGCTTATAGACTTTTTCATAGTACAGAGACAGCAGTTCTGCGTGTTTTCAATGACATCCTTTACGTACTTGATGAAAATCAGGAAGTACAGTAGTGTTGGTACTGTTGGACTTCATCTGCGTTCGACACCATTGACCACACCGTTCTATTGGAGAGACTTAAACATCGTTATGGGTTTAGTGGAACTGTACTAGCCTGGTATCGCTCAAACCTTTCTGATCGGGTACAGTCAGTTATGGCGAAGAACACGCATTCCTCAAACAAACCATTGCAATATGGTGTACCTCAGGGTTGTGTACTGGGTCCACTTCTGTTTTCACTCTTCTTTGCGCCAATAGAAGATGTGATTAAAGCCCACGGCCTTGATTGCATAATGTACGCTGATGACACACAGCTGTATATTCCTATAAAATCTCCATGTGATCGACCTGCAGCTCTAGCTAAACTTGATGAATGGTCTTATGTGCAATCCAAGTAAAACTGAGATTGTCCATCTATCATCACGTTTTATACATTGTGAACCAATGCCAGAAATATGTGTCACTGATATGATTATCCAACCGGTTGCACGTGATCTTGGTGTTGCTGTCGATAGACATTTAAAATTAAATACTCATGTAAATAACACTTGTAAATCGGCCATTTTGGCTATCAGAAATATTGGCAAGATCAGGAAATATTTGAGTAAAAAGAACTGTGAGAAGTTGGTGCATGCATTCATAACATCAAAACTTGACAGCTGTAATAGCATCCTATATGGCTTACCTGCTAGACTTGTGGCAGGGATTAAAAAATCGGAGCATATCTCCCCTGTGCCGGTTACGTAATCTTCACTGGTTGCCGGTGAGATCAAGGATTGTTTTTAAGATACTAATAATTACTTTGAAGGCTTTCCATGGCCAGGCGCCTGTTTATATTACTGATTTGCTAACTAAATATAATGAGATCATCTGACCGAAATCTGTTACTTGAGCCAAAATCCAAAACGGTGACTCATGGAGACAGAACATTCTCGGTTGCAGCACCAAAACTGTGGAATTCATTACAGGAAATTAGAAGCTTTGAAATGTTAAGTAGGTTTAAGTCTGCAGTTAAGACTTTTCTTTTTTTAAATTAATAGTTTTTTGTTCAATAGTGGTAATATATTATATCTTTATCTTATAATGTAACTGTAATTAGTTTTAAGTAACTTTAAGAATAGATTGTTGTAAGAGCATTGAGACTATTGTATAATGCTCCTATATAATACGTCTTTTATTATTATTATTATTTATTAAAAAGTTATATTTCCAAACGTTTCTCTGGTGAAGGCTTCTTCAGTGGAAGAACTGAAGATCAAAGCCTTCACCGGCGAAACGTTTGGAAATATAACTTTTTAACACTTTGCCTGAAGAAGTTTACCTTGTCTTTATATTCACATTATTGCCGCCGTAGGCAGCACACTAATCTTGACATGGGTTATCTATGTCTCGTGCCCAGACCTCTTTCCGCACCTATGTATAGTCAACGAGATCTCGATATATGTGAAAATTTCCTAGGTGGATGTTCAGTTTTATGACGTTTTGTGACGTATTTGCTCTGTAACGAGATTGTTCACATACTCCAGAGGGTTATTCGTTTTCACACGGAATTAATGTTCGGAACTTGTCAACGCCACCACGAACATGGTATTTTCTGATCACACAACGCCATGAGGTGAGACGAAGTTCTTGGTGCTGTTGGGAATTTCAATTCATTTCAGTGAGGAGATATTCTGTTTTCAAGGTAAGACGACTAAGATAGTTCTGTGTACTTGGTTTGTCTCGTGTGTACACGCAACTCAAATCAAACGAAGTCATTGTGCTCGTTAAAATCAAACCTAGCGAAGCCGGTGACATTTGACAGTTCTCGCCAAAGACAATACTCAATATTTACAAACGAAGGTTTGTGCCTGTTGCTCAACAAACTTACATCTGTGCAGAGAACTTTACCTGAAATAGGAGTGACAATCGATCAATATCGTGCCCGAATTGGTGGACACAACAACGTAAGAATCAAACAGGATTCAAGACCACTCGAAGAATAGAAACAGGATTCAAGACCACTCGAAGAACAGATATAATCTTTTCTGGAACAACATTGATGTTAATTCAGTTGGTTGTAACAACCAGTATGCAAAATTTTAAACGATTTACATATTCAGTCATAACATGACCAGTTGCTACGGCCAGTTTCGCTACTGGTAACAACATATCATGTTACAATGTGTATGTTATTGTTGCTCTGTTGTTGAGAATGGCAAATGATGTCGAAGAAAATACTGGTCTCACAATATATGATGTTGTTCAACCTCGTGCCCAGGGCATTTTGCCTCCACGGTGGAAGGTCGGCGAAAATGTCCCTGGGATCGGCTGGTCCATTCTATAATGTGATTGGCTTGTCATCAGGGGTGGAATTTCATCGCGGCTCATTGCTGGCAACAACGGCAATTTTTTGCCGTCGAGTAACTTTTTAAGTTTTTAATAGTTTTTGAGGAAATTTTAGATTTTCTCCTTAATATATTCCATCCTTATAATCTTTAATATAAAATCTTTAATTTTGTGCGAATTATATGAAATCGATCGGGCAGCCATTTTGAACAGTTTCATTCGAGATACTTCATGTAATTCGCAACGTTATGGATACTTTTACGCGAACATCCGCTGAGCCGCACATCCTATGACGTTTTAAAATATTGAATAAAGTTGAATATCGCGAGAATGACCCAAGCTAAACAAATTCTTCCAAAGAAGTTGTATATATGTTTTGTTTGTATATATAGTCATTTTAAAATGCAAATCAGGATGAATTTCCATCACAGTTTCACTTTAACATGAGATATACAATATCACGATCTACAATGGTCATGATTAGTGGTTTAGTACATCATTTTAAAAATGCCGTGGATTGGACAGAAATTGCCGTCGAGAGCTGCTGCACTCTACGGCAATTTTTGACGTCATTGCCGTGGAGAGGTTTTAGGGAAATTCCAGGCCTGCTTGTCATAAAACTCCAATTAATTCAGCCGAGTATAATTTATTCATTTAAATCTGAATGCTGTCTTTAAATTGTACAGCAAATTAGAAGTGATAACTTTCACTAAATTGCATATATGCTTCTTCATACCTTTTGTAAGAAATAACCATGGATGTATGGTAAATTATTAATTTTGTTAGCTGCTTTTATGCCGACAAATGCTGACATGAACAACTCTGATTATTTTTCAATTGTTCAGGTCAATAAAGTAGACAAAGGCAATGGAACAAAGACCACAAAAATTATCATATCTAAACACCCAGAAATTCTGGGTGTCATGTGACCAGCCGATCCCAGGGCCATTTTCGCAGACCTTCCACCGTGGAAGAAAAATGCCCTGCGTACGAGGTTGGATGTTGTTGACCCAAGTAAAACGATTTGTGCTGATTTTAGACAAGGCAATACAAAACAATTTAAACAAAATGTGCAATAATACATTATCAAATAACAAACATTAATGCATGGGATTCATCATTGTATAAGAAATTATGTTAATAAAACCTTTTTGCTCTGATAAAATGTATTCTTTGCAATATAGTGACCCATTTGCCGGTGATTGGTTTATGGCAACTAACAATCCACCTTATTTTTTTGAAAATGCACTCAATATTCTATTTTTGGAGTCTCGGTTAAACTATCAACATTGCTTGCTAACTGTTGATTGCAACACTGTTGCAATTTTTAAGACATCTGAAGGGAACATCTGAAGGGATGTGTGCTAATAACCGTCGAAGGTAATAAATAACCTGGTATTTCTCGATTTTGTTTTTTGGTTTATCAAGCTTTGGTAATTAATTATTAATGATTGAAAAACATTTGTGACCATAAATGCGATAACAAAGCAGTTTCCCCTGCGGTTCTACCCACGCCTCTTTACGTCGCCAATCTGTCTTGTAAAATATTGGAATTTCTTTGAAATGAGGCAGCACTTCACTTGCGATAGTAATTTCTAGTGTATCTTTATATTCAGTATATGCTGAATAAACTCGATGCAATGATTGTGTATATATCTTTCCAAAATTTTTGACAAGATCGACAAGAATGAGATACATGTACTGTAGGTCTATAATTCGTCACTACATGAGGATCACCGTCTTTCAAAATAGGAATGATGAAGGCTAGTTTTCACTGCAGGGGCACTTTACCAAGATTTAGTGACAAATTAAAAAGTCTGGTCAGGTATATAGTACTATCTCTGCTGCAACATATTTTACAAGTCGCCCTGGAACACCATCCGGCCCACATGCTTTCGAGACATCAATATTTTGAAGGCAATTGAAAACTTCATTCTCAGACAACATAATGCTTGTTAATGCAATCTGGGGGTTCAAATTCCATGGCTATCATTAATATTCACATTATCGGCTTCTATGAAGACAGATTGAAAATATCTATTAAACAAATTAGCCTTGTCCACCGAACTAGACACGAATGTGTTGGAAAAATTAAGAAACTCCGGTGCACTAGACTTCTTTGATTTAGCTTTGACAAGCGTCCAAAAACGCTTTGGCCGTTTGGGTTTTGCTTCAGAGACGATGCATATTGTTTAAATATTCATTGGTCTTCACCTTCAGATTCACTCGCCAGCTTGAAATGCACATGATGCCGGGATGTAAACTCTTTAAGCCTTCATTCGTTCAGTGAGTGTCTTTGGGATCATATCCCAAACCCATCGTAGTAACGTCTCAATCCATTTTTACACGATTTGTCACACATTAGCCGCTGTAAAAGCAACGACAGAAGCACCAGAGAGAGAGAAAACCGGAGAGAACCCGTTTAACATGACCGGCCGCCATCTTTCTTTCATTGAGCCATATTTATTTTTATATTTATATATATATATACATATATATATATATATATATATAATTCATCAAACAGCCAACCTTCAACCTGCATGTGCTCAAACAAAAAACAATTTTTATTCAAATATTTCAGCTATACGTTTTAAGGTTTCGGCACACTGCCCCTTCTTCGGAAAACCGCAATCAAAGTCAAGAAAGGTGTCCCTTATATAGAAAGTCACAAAATTTACATAAATTAAAATAATAAATTAACAATAAGTATACCTAGAAGTCTCTAAGATTTAGTCCCCGAGGACAAAACGTATCCAATCTAGTTGCCCAAAATCCCTCCCTTTGTGTAGGACATGCCAAATCAGTAATATCAATTACCATAACCTCCAAATCACTTAAACCAGAGTGGCATCACTATGAAAGTGTGCATACAAATGTTCACCCGGCATACCCCGTTTACCCTTCCCATATCGTGTAAGGGAGCTCCTATGATTGTTAAATATAATCCTAAATGTGTTAATAGTACTTCCCACTATATATATATATATATTATATATATATATATATATATATATATATATATATATATATATATATATATATATATATATATATATATATATATATATATATATATATATATATATATATATATATATATATATATATATATATATATATATATTTATATATATATATATTTATATATATATATAGCAAAGTGAAAAGGTGGTAAACTGCCAATAATTTTGTGACGAAATACTGACGTTTCGAGCGGAACCCTTCATCAGAGTAAGAAGAGATGAAATAAAATAAATAGGGCGTATATACAGTATATGCCAAAAGGGTGTCACAAGTAGAAAGTAGCCAATCAAATGCACGGGAGATCAATAAACTAATAATTAATGAGATGCGAAAAGTTAAATCATTTGCCATTTTTACAGTCGATCAGATGGGGAGGGAGAATTAAGGGGATTAGGCGATAGTAAAGCAGTAAGAAACAAAAACTTGAAAAGGAATGAAAGTGCATTAAGCTAATAATAAAAAAGTTCCAAGCAAACTAAAATAACAAAAAACTTGTAGGAAATTAAATAAACGGAAAACGTTCGTTAAGACCAAGAGGATGTGTGGTGCCAAGTTTAAAAATGAGGGCATTATGTACTAAACATTCGTGACTCCTAAATTACTAAACATTCAAACGGTTGACTGTAACGGTTGACGTAATGACGATCGATATGCTGATTTTCAAAATAATTTGGTAATTTAATTTCAGCTGATTTTAATTTTACTAGATAGTCTATGTGACGTCATTTCAGGATTTATATGAAGCTTCACCCCGCAAATTGCAAGAAATACACTTTCAGAGAATCAAAAATTCAAATGAATGTTACTTGTTTACATCCTTCAAAAGTCGTGCGAGAACAGCCTTACGTTCACGAGTTCATTCCTTAAGTCAGGGGCTTAACTCGAAAAGGGCTTAACTCGAAGGGCTACTCGAGAGGTTTAACTGGAAGATTACCTACCTCCATATGAACATAAGTTCCATGGAAATGAAATTTCTTTCTCTTTTACTATAAAACAATTGTTGGATGATGCTGAGCATGATATCAACAATATTCCAGACTGAAGTCAATGTTATCTACCGAAGCCGAAGGCTGAAGCGGATAACATTGACCGAGGTCTGGATAATTCTTGATATCATGCGTAAGCCGAATCCAATAATTGTTTTATTATACTATTATAAGAAAAGATAAGAAAATCTTGTAAAAATCATAACTCGCATATATAACAATTACGTCACCTACATGTCATTTTTGATGTTTTGCAAGTGAAAAACATCAAGAATTGTCTAAATCTTCAAGCCAATCACAATCGAGATTGTATGAGTATTGTATAATAATTATATGTAGTTGTCCACCATTTTGTGTTTTGTAGTCCCCACATTAAAAGTTCCAGTTCCCAGTCTCCACAATGAGCTAGTTGTTTTGTCTTTAACTGTCTTTTGTATAAGCGGTTCCGTTTCACCATTTTTTTGCGAGTCATATTTACCAAACTCATCGTCATCGGCTTGTACTTACGGTGGTGGATGTGGTTGAGGTGCTTGTCAATGGTAGTGCCTCAGCTCCTAAAAAATTGTTAAAATTAATTTTTAGAGAGAACAAGCATAATAATTTTTTTACGATATCCCCGCTAAACCAAAAAGAAAATAATACACATTTACATCCAAAAATGTTCCCAATTCGTCCAAAAAAATGTCCCCAAACCTAGTTTGCAGGTTTGACGTTATATAGTGTTATATATGAGTTGTGGAACAGCCGAACACGTGTCTGTGGAACAGCGAAACACGTATATATATATATACATATATATATATGTATATATATATATATATATATATATATATATTATATTTTCGCTTACCTCAAAACTGGTCTGCTACAACTTGTTTCATCTGTAAAAGAATCTTCTGCCTGAAGATTCTTTTACAGATGAAACAAGTTGTAGCAGACCAGTTTTGAGGTAAGCGAAAATATAATATATTTGCTCTAACTATATGTTGTTGAGCACTCTTTGCATTTCGTAGACCAAAACCTACACGTATATATATATATATATATATATATATATATATATATATATATATATATATATATATATATATATATATATATATATATATATATATATATATATATATATATTGCAAACAAGAATCCTCCTCAAGTTGGCATCTCCTTCGTGTACCGGACACACAATGGACACATACTACATGTACGTCATAGACACATCAAGGTTATTTTCTCGCGATTCAGAAGCTTTACAAGAAAAAAAACCCTAACCATAACCCAAATAAAAACTCTAGTCATAACCCTGAAATAAAGGAATACTATAACCCTACTTTTAAACTAAATATTTCAATGATGTAATATTCTGTGTCCGGTACACGAAGTAAGAGCCCTCAAGTTTAAAAACATTAATATAATGTATCAAATCACGATAATAACTTTAAAAATCTTTATTCTGTAAACGTTTTGGGGGCAAGCCCCCTTTGTCAAGACGTGCTTACACATTGCCAGAGCCGTCTTATATAAACATAAAAAGTAATTACATATGCTAAATTATTATAAAAAATCTCGAATATTTAATCACTTATTTAGGTACAAAAAGTTATACGCCCAAAAGCCTGTCATTAACATCAGCTCTATCTACAGGGTGTATAAAAAAAACGAGACCTTTAGAAATTAACCTATTTTTGTTAAGCACAATATTTTGTTAAAATAGCTTCTAATCGTATGAAGGAGCATAACTGCATAACAAATAGTCAAAGTACTAATTATTCATATCATCAGTTCGAATAAAAATGGTTCAACTTACCACAGAGCAACGAGTTTTTACTGTTTTACATTATACGAGACTCAAAGTACATTGAGACTCAAAGGGCCCATCGATCTATTTTCAGTTAAAGAGGATACCGAATCTTTCTTCCGCCGCATGCGCCTCAAAGCCTTTTTTCATGATAAGCCCACTTTTAATATAATAATATTCAACAAGGATATTTTTGAAGAACTCAACCCCAAGAAATCGTCTTGGTCTCCACGCGAAGGCGATTTTTCTTCCCTTGATCTTTTCGTAAGGCAATGCCGCCATGACATTGATACATTGCACCCTCCGCGCAGAAAACAAGTTCATAACCTGCGGACAAAGGTGGCGCTGTTGTTGTCTGGAGGACTTGTATCGACAAGAGGCTCTTCGCTAACTCAGTGACACCATCTTTTAAATTAGCATAAATTAGCATAAATTAGCATAAATTAACATGTTAATGACGTAATTACACTACATTTTCTAGGGAAAACTGATCTAGCCTGTATACTGGGTAATATATACTACCCAAACAACTATTATAACCAAAAACTTACCTTGTGGTATTTGAAATATGTACAGCAAATATGACTGAAATTGAACAACTGGAAAAAAGTTAGAGCCGTTTTAGGACACTACCCTAAAATAAACCGTCTAGACCTTCTCAAAGGCATAATATCATGTAAAAGTTAGTAAAACTATACTCATAATGAATTAGTATCAGTTGGCTTTTCAAAATGTTGTTACACACATATATAACTCTGAAATGCATGGTCAGCATAAATCACATGAATTATTGTACGTTACATACTAATAACGCTAATGTTTACATGGAAACTTGACTGCATTGAATATATTGATAACATAGTAAATATTTGAATAGAGTAAGTTACTTTGTGGTATTGGAAATATGTACAGAAAATAGGACTGAAATTGAACAAATGCAAAAAAGTTAGAGCCGTTTTAGGACACGACCCTAAATTGACAATAAATTGACAATATTCCATATTGACCTTCTATAGACTTTCTCAAAGGCATATTCATGTAATGTTGGTCGTTTATTGCCTACATAGGCGTCATCATAACTCTTCGTCGTGCTCCAAGTGCCACAAGTAACCGTCCTGCCCCTGGTACGACCACTGACCCTCCTCTTCCCTCCCCCCCCCCCCATTGCACGATCACTTCCCATACCCTTTCACTCAAAATAATACCTTATTGTCCATATATTGTCTGCTTCACAAACATCATCTACAGGACTTCACATTCCACAAACTCTTAGTTTTCCTCACTAAAATACACAACAGAAATATAAAATCATGGATAGTCGGTTGTATGAAAAAGCAAAGAAATGCGTTTGTAGAACAGCAAGTTAAAATACGAAACCGAACAGAAATTCGCAGCGCGAGGTCATGATATATTTTCTTCAAACTTATCTTGATTTTTCGCCAGAAGAGAAGTGCTACCTATTCAAATTCAACTCCTCTGTACTGTATATGTATCCAACTAACTTGTTTTCATCAAATAGTGCCAAAATATCGTCTAGATTTCCTCTATATCGAAGCCATGGTTGCAATGTGAACAGCAGGGGGTCGCGTGCACGCGAAACGAAATTAAACATGCCACCAATCAGAGCGCGTTTATGTTGCCAAACAACTTGAAAATCAGGCTGTGGATAGATAAATTATGCGTGGTTTTTAACTAATGCCCGCAACTATCCCGTCAAGAACGGAAACAAATTTGTTGCGCACGCTGAGACGGTTGAAAACATCTGTCATCAGTGCCAGTGCCACCGGAGTTTATGGAGCACATTGGAACAGCAGCTACATGTAGCTAGGTTATCGTTCTGATTAGTGATTTTTCTGTTGCCTTATTACTGTGTGCCATTCAAATTTCTAATACACACTACAATCGAATATCTGGAGTTGATAGTGGCATCTGGATGTAACAACTCATTTTCTGACAATGAATGTCAAATATTGCTAATTCCGCCATCTCAGTCTGCTCAAACGACACTTCAGTCACCTTTCGTGTATCTGTCTTGAAATCGAGTAACGGAGTTCGCAGTGCTCACATTTTTTTAAAGTCTAAAAGTTGCGTTATTTCATGTGTTGGATATTTCATAATTTTATTTACTTATCTGCGCAAGAAGGCTTTAGACTTGAGCAAGGTAAGATTCTATTAACTTTCTTGGCTTTTTTATTATCGACAAAAATACGTCACTCGTATTATTACATTATTATTACACTTATAGGATTCACTTTATGTCCATAATATACATAAGCACCGACATACATGGCTGGCTGCCCTTTTAGGTTCTAAATTAGCTTGTTTCTCAAATCAGTATGATGAATACCTAGCTATTCGAGAATATATATTTTATCGCTTCGATTCTGGTGGAAACCTCTTCAACAACGTGTCGCTTCTACTTGCCCGATTGCCACCCTGTCAGAGACGACTCTGATGAACATCAAATGACATGTTCTTCTCAAACCGACAAGAGGCAAAAGAGCAGTACTCCATCACCATGTCTTTCAATCTTACGCCAACACTAGTAAGAATAGATTTAGTTTTGAAACTCAGACTCTTACTTCGTGTACCGAACACAGAATATTACATCATTGAAATATTTAGTTTAAAAGTAGGGTTAGAGGTATTCCTTTATTTCAGGGTTAGGACTATAGAGTTTTTATTTGGGTGATGGGTAGGGTTTTTGTTCTTGTAAAGCTTCTGAATCTTGGGAAAATAACCTTGATATGTCGTCTATATGAGTCTGTGTCCATTGTAAAAAAAAAGCCGAATAACGACAACAATTAACAACCATTGTACCGTCTCATCGCATTCCTTGCATAATTACAGAACGCTCTGTTGAACGCTCTGTTCATCTGTTGATACCTCTACGAGACGCAATGTAAACACCGGATATATTCCGCGTGACAATTCAAGCGAATTCGTGCCTCTAAAAGAAAATATCCTCGGATTCAAACTAGAGATCATCAAAATCATGTATCACTCAGGCGCAATCTACAACCTTTGCCACCGAGGAAGTCCCTAAGATTTGGTAATGTGAACGCTAGATCCTTAGGAAATAAGTCTGAAGTTTTTACAGTGATCATGTCATTGACAAAAAAATCGACATCTGTGTAGTCACCGAGACTTGGCTTAAAAACAATGACAGTGTCACTCTTGCTTCACTCTCTCCACAATGGTTACTCGTTCAGGAATGTTCCTAGACAGTCAGAGCGGAGTGGTGGTGGAACTGGGATTATGTTTCGGGAAAAGTTCAAAGTCAGCCTCGTCGAAGGAAAGCAAAGACAGTCGTTTGAAACCTCTGAATGGAACCTAACTACCAATGGCCGTACTTCGAAATTCGTCATTGTCTACCGACTAGTGTATTTTTTCAAGAGTTTACCATTTATCTCGAAAGTATAGTAATTTGTCCAGAGGTGCTAGTAGTCGTGGGCGACTTCAATTTCCATATGGATGATTCATCTGATGCGGATGCTAACAAGTTCGACGACCTTCTGAAAACCTTTGTACAACATATAACATTTGCCATGCACATCTCTGCACGGCATTGTCTTGACCTCATAACCACTCGTTAAGGATAACCATTTTGAAGTAAAAGTGTCTTAAAATGTTTTTATTAGTTCTTGGAGGAAAATTTCATAGGCAGAGCATAAGTTAAAGTAACGAAATAAAAATGTGTAAATAAAACCTTTTTTATAGAAAATAGGTATAAAAAGCTTTCAAAGTTTGTAAATAATCCTGTAAAGGATGCAGGTTTGCGGCAAACGGATGTAACGAAGAGCCGTTAGAACGACTGATGTTTATGTCAAGGAACGACCTTCTTTTTCCACTTCGTGTGTAAATTTAATATTATTGTGTTGAGAATTTAAGTTGTCGAGAAAAGGTCTAATATATGGTCAGGAGATTTAAATAAAAGAAACGAATCGTCAACATAACGCTTGCAAAAAATAGGTTTGAATTTATCTGGACAATTATCCAACCAAATATATTCGTGGTGAGATAAAAATATGTTCGCGAACAAACGAAACGACCAAGCGGGGAGCCCATGGCAACTCCGTCAACCTGATCATAAAATTTTCCATTAAACAAAAAATGAAAATCTTTAACTGAGAGATTTAGAAATTGTTTGAATTCCGCGTGCGAAAAACCTTCGAACTGAGACGGCGTAGTCGTAATTATAACTGATTAAGAATAATATCTAGCATGGTTTCATCAGGAGGGATATTAGTGAAGATCAAGATGTAACGTCAAAGCTAGCTATAGTTAAATTATCGGTATTAAGTTTTAAGGAAAATAATTCTTGAATAAAGGAAAAATAAAATAAAACAAGAGCCCAAGGAAATTAGAGGACGAAGTAAAGGTATATTAGAAACTTAGCTACATTATAAGAGTGAGTTCTGATCGCTGAGAGAATGGGCCGGAGAGGAATATTAATTTTATGAACTTTTGGGAGACCATGTATAGAATACTTGGTAGAGAGCCAGTTGGAGCTATTTTTTATACTGTTCATTGGTGATTACTTTTTTTCTTTTTCAAATCATGAAGGAACGTGCATCGGGGTCTTCGTGCAAGAGAAGGAATTTGTCAGTGTTATTAAGAAGATCTTCCATCTTTCTTGTGTAGTCGGATTTGTCGAGAATAACGACTCCATTCCCTTTGTCAGGCTTTACGATTACAATGCTGTCATCATCTTTAAGATTCTTTATAACATTGAATTCTTCATCAGAAAAGGCGGAACGAGGAGGAGAATAAGTTCCGTAACCAGTCAGGGCGATATATTTAAGTTTGGTTTTAATCGAATCCTTGTCATTACCAGAAATAGGGGAGATAGGTTCGTTTAAAATTTTGCGGTATAGCAGTTCGAATGGTATCAAAAAGTCACAGTACTTTAACTTCCTTGGTGGTATATACAGAGAAATTTAGACCCTTTCACAAGAACTGCTTTCTCTTGATCAGTTAGGGTTCTACTCGAGTGGTTGAAGACAACTTTATCAGGTGAGATGGGAAAAGAGGCTAGTGACGGACCAATACGCAGACGAAGTAATTTCTTATCCTGAATTTTCTCATGATGAGAGGAAAAAATCGCAGCACTTTATAATGTGTGCAATGACATGTTTAATATGTTAATCGTTTCGCTACAATTAATATGTTAATCGTTTCGCTACAAGTCGTTTCGCTACAAGTGTAACAACAATTTATGTGTCGACTTACCGTGCAACAAACGTTTTCGTTTTGAACGTAATCGGCCTCCCGTAAAAAGAACTCGTTCGGATTGCATTTTAAAAATACTGAATTTAAAACTTGTCCCAGTTTGTTTGGACCAACTTGTCCCAGTATTACATTCGACACATGATAAATTCGACGTTTGAACGCACTTTGGTCGTTATATTCGACCGAAGCGGTCGAACGTAATATTGCGGTCGACTGCACAATTAAATATAAAGTCGAACGTAATTGTTGGCATACGTCGAACAACACATGACAAATTCGAATTTTGAAACGGGCCTAATATGAGTTTATATATAGGTTATGTTTCGTTTTGGTTTCATGTTTTGGCTTTTTATTATTCTGAATTCGGATAAATATGTAATCTGTCTAAGATCGAGTCATCTATCATGTGATATATAAATTGAGAGCGAATAGACTATTAGTACGCTTCTACTAAGATTAAGTAGATCATTAATGGCTAACGCTGGTTCACTCTTTCTGAATCATCATTTATTGTTTAATTTCAAGCGCTCATCCGCCACTCGTGTATATTATGGGGCGCCAAGTGTTACTTTATTATTTATCATAAATAGTGTCACTTTTTTCCTGATTTATTTGGTTATATCAAATAACCAAATTTACTGAGATAGTTTAAGTTGGTTATATCAAATAACCAACTCAATGCTATTTGGTTATGGCTTAATTTGGTTATTTCAAATAACCAAAATTGGAACATGCAACTTGGTTATTTCAAATAACCAATGTTTATGACATGGCTTAATTTGGTTATATCAAATAACCAAGTCCACGCGATTTGATTATATCAAATAACCACTGATTTAAGTTGGTTATATCAAACAACCAAAATAATTTCGTTACACTTGGCGCGCACGAGGTCCAAAGGTCATCATCAGAGGAGAACGCGATTGTTGGCGCGCCTTTTCCAAGTCTCGCCATCATGGCGAGAAAACCGAACATAAATTACGTTCTCGCAAGATCTTTAACAGAGGCAATTGACAGAGCAATCAACCAAACTCTAAGTGCTACAGAGGTAAGTGTTCCTCTCATAAACAAAAGTTTTGCGCCGTTATCCACTTCAGTTGAGTTAATTTGATATTCAAAAGCATGTTAAAATTATATGGAAGCACACGTTGTCATAAAGGATTATTCGCTCTCATTTGGTTTCTCGTGACGTTTGATATAAAGTGTGTATAAAAAAAAACTGAACCCTTAGAAAACGGTCTTATACTCCTGGGAAATTCAAAACACGGTCTTAATACACCTAGGAAATTAAGATAACTTGTAATCATATGAAGGAGCATAACTGCAAAGAAACATGTTAAATATATTAACGTTTCTTTGCAGTTATGCTCCTTCATACGTTTACAAGTTATCTTAATTTCCCAGGTGTATTAAGACCGTGTTTTGAATTTCCCAGGAGAATAAGACCATTTTCTAAGGGTTCAGGTTTTTTTGATACACACTGTAGTTGCCAACTCAAGCAAGTGCTGCTGCTAATGGGTATACAGTATTAACAACACGGCGAGGAGTTATTTCAAATTAATGAATAATACAATTCAAGGCAATCCATAATGATGAAGGGACAGCTGGCTCCAGCTCCAGCCCGATAATTTGAATTTTTGACTGAAGCCGGCCCATGCTAAATAAAAAATTTAGGCTTCATCATGCCGAAATTTGACTATATAAATGGTGTTGTGTATAAAAAGCATATTTTTTAATAGCAATAATGCAAGTTCAAGCCATTTGTCACCCCCTGGGAATTCTGCAGATCCCCTGTCCAATGAGGCTGGACACACCCTTGCTCCTAAATCAACGGATTGTTATGTTAATCAGAATAAAATGTTCCTAGAGGGTTGTTTCCGACAGTGCCACCCTTTCCATACCGTTTTCGTGTATACGCGTACGTACAGTAGATGTAATTCTCGGATCTATTCATTGGCAATGACGATAAAAACACATAATGATAGCAAATTGCTTCAACAAAATATACTATATTCTAGTTTTTATTTCCCCTTTTAATTTCCCCCTAAATTAGGGCATTTTAACACATGTTATTTCCTGTCTGCAGGCCTGGCAAGAAGAGATGCACCTGGGGTAAATTGCACTGGGACTCCAGCATGAGAAAAGACCCCAACTTATATTGCTACAGCCAAACCTGTATTTATAAACGGACACCTTTGGAGATTTATTTAGTGTCCGCTAAATATAGGCGTCGACCGTTTAATAGAGGAACTCATACCCAGTCTTCTACAATACCAGATACGGTCTCAAAGAAAAATATGCTTTTTATACACAACACTATTTCTATAGTCAAATTTCGGCATTGTGAAACCTAAATTTTTTATTTAGCTATGGGCTGGCTTCAGTCTCAAAAATCCAAATTATCGTATATGCCTGAGGGGATGTTGACATTATGGATTGCCTTGAATTATATTCATTAATTTGAAATAACTCCTCGCCGTGTTGTTAATATACAGCAGCACTTGCTTGAGCTGGCAACTATACCAAACGTCACGAGAAACCAAATGAGAGCGTACAATCCTCTATGACAACATGGCTTCCATATAAACTTATTCATTAACATGCTTTTGAATATCAAATTAACTAACTGAAGTGAGAACGGCGCAAAACTTTTGTTTATGAGAGGAACACTTGCCTCTGTAGCACTTAGAGTTTGTTTGATTGCTGTGCCAATTGCCTCTGTTAAAGATCTTGCGAGAACGTTTTTGTTCGGTGTGTTCGCTACGATGGAGAGAGTTGGAAACGGCGCGCTAACGAAGATCTAACGAAGATCGCTAACGTCCGATATCACTTGTCTCACGCTAGTTAGATCTGGGCACCTCGAGGTTCGTCACGTGATCTTGCGTTCCTGGAGGGAGTTCATGAAAGACGCGCTACCAAATTTATACTACAAGACTACGATTTGTCTTATCCTGAACGTCTTAAAAAGCTGACATTACAACCTATATCGTACTGGCTTGAAATAAAGGATCTCATCTTTTTTTTCAAATGTAAACAAGGCCTTTATGATCTACACATCTCCTCTTTTGTTACCTTTTCTTCTCACCTCTCGTCTGACGTCTCGCACCCGTTCTAGCAAGGACAATTTGCTTCAAGTCAATCCTTGCAGGACCTCTCTTTTTAGGAACTCCTTTTTTAATCGAATTGTCTTTCTCTGGAACAATCTATCTCCGATCATCCGTAATAGTACTTCTATTTTCTCTTTTAAACACCAATTTTATATATACTACCCTTCTCAATTAGACTCTTCTTTCGATGTAAACAGAATGCGCACTTGGAAAACGTACTGCTCTATAAGTGCCGTTCATTTAATTTAAGCTGCTGTTCTTAATCTGTCCTATCATATGTTATTAGTGTAATTAGTCCTTGTCTTTAATTTATGTCTATTCTGTAAATGTGTGTCAGGTTGGTCTTCACATGGGACACATGTCCTGTTGACTATACCTTCAACCATGTTCAAGACTGCTCTGTTTTTGTCTGTTTTTTTATTTTTAACCGTTGTATTAATTATTTTGCTTTCTTGCTTGGTTGTAAAGTTAATAAATAATTAGAGAGTCGCGTGATCGCGTTCTCCTCTGAATGACCTTTGGACCTCATGCGCGCCAAGTGTAACGAAATTATTTTGGTTATTTGATATTACCAACTAATTAAATCAGTGGTTATTTGATATAACCAAATCGCGTGGACTTGGTTATTTGATATAACCAAATTAAGCCATGTCATAAACATGGGTTATTTGAAATAACCAAGTTGTTCCAATTTTGGTTATTTGAAATAACCAAATTAAACCATCGCGGGAGAACTGGTTAATATTTTATATAACCAAATCGCATTGAGTTGGTTATTTGAAATAACCAAATTAAGCCATGTCATAAACATTGGTTATTTGATATAACCAAATAGCATTGAGTTGGTTAATTGATATAACCAACTTAAACTATCTCAGTAAATTTGGTTATTTGATATAACCAAATAAATCAGGAAAAAGTGACACTATTTACGCTAAATAATAAAGTAACACTTGGCGCCCCATAGTGTAAATTTCGGTAAAGTTTATGAGCACGCGGCAACATCTTTATGACGCAACGTATTGTTTTCAAGCACACCATAGTTAATATAACCCACAGGGTTTGGAAGGAAGGGTCATGTGACAAAATATGTTATTGTTCAGTGTCACGTGACCACGAAGGTGCATCAGAGGGGGTTTGCTATGGGGACCACTGAGACCATGTAACCGAAAGGGAACTTGGACTAGAAAGTAAATTATTTCAAACTAGAAATAAATTTTCAAATAATCGAGATGGCGACCGATATTTTCTGCAAAGAAGAGGATATATTCGTTTACTTTACACATTCTTTATATTAGTTTATACGTGAGGCCCGCAAGTTACAATTATTCAATAAGTACTCTACTGTATTATGGCAAATAATAACTAAGTACTATAAGTACTCGTACTGCATTTGTTTCATATTCATGTGTGATCTAAAACTGTTGTTGTCACCTCACCTGACCTAGTGTAATAAATAGGTTACAGTTTACCACCTTTTCACTTTGCTATATATTCAAAACACTGACTACGCAGCACTCTACTTTTTTTAATAAATAGGTAAGCCTGCTTCGCAAACATTTTTAACTCCACATCAGACAAATTTAGGGAAAATAGTTCAAGGATTTAGGAAAATAGTTCAACATCACTGAGGCTGGGTTGAGATATTAGGATTTAGGAAAATAGGAACAACATCCAATATCTCAAGTATCTCAACCAAGTATCTCAGTCTCAGTGGATGTTGAACTATTTTCCTAAATCATAATATCTCAACCCAGCCTCAGTGGATGTTGAACTATTTTCCCTAAATTTGTCTGATGTGGAGTTAAAAATGTTTGCGAAGCAGGATTACCTATTTATTACACTAGGTCATGAGGTGAGGTGACAACAACAGTTTTATATCATACATGAATATGAAACAAATGCAGTACAAGTACGTATAGTACTTGGTTATTATTTGCCATAATACAGTAGAGTACTTAATGAATAATTGTAACTTGCGGGCCTCGCGTATAAACTAATACTAATATAAAGAATGTGTAAAGTAAACGAATATATCCTCTTCTTTGCGGTCGCCATATTGATTATTTGAAAATTTATTTCTAGTTTGAAATAATTTACTTTCTAGTCCCAGTTCCTTCACGGTTACATGGTCTCAGTGGTTCCATTCTGGTGCCCACCGTTTGCTATAACCCAAGGTATATAATTGTCAGAATGTTATCACTTAACCATGAAAATAACCGTTAACCCCAAAACAACTTAGATCCTAACCCTAACCCCCCGCCTAATAAGTTTTCTAACCCTATCCACTTAATGTGACTGCTGACCAACAAGATTTCATACTCATCCTCGATCATCGCCCGGGTTATAGCAAATCCCGCATCTCAGACCGTTCAATCGAATAGGGTTTTCATAAGCGAAGCGACGAGAAAGTTCACAAAAAACGTCGATTTAGCTAGTTTACGAAATGCAGCTGGCAGCCAACTGCTCAATATTTGGTTGTGACATAAGTCAGAAGCATAGTGGAGTAGGAATTTTCCGTATTAATATTGAAGAGGATCGACGACTTAGCGAAGAAAACATGACGAAGGATCAAGAACTTGAGAAGGCATGAAAGGTCGACTATCGCATCTATGTTTTCGAGAAATCTTTTGAGATAGAATCCAGTGAATGCTGTAAGTATATATTTTATATTTCTATAAGTAATACTGACGGCATTAACCTGCAAAACAAGACAAACGTTGGACAAGTGCGTCGATCGCCATTCCCATGGACAATAACGAAGACAAATAGCTTATTCAACCTCGTACCCAGGTCATTTTTCCTCCACGGTTGAAGGTCGGCGAAAATGGCCCTGGGATCGGCTGGTCGATTCCATAATCTTATTGGCAAGTTCAAAAACTCGATTAATTCGGTGGTCTAGTGGTCAGGGCCACTGCCTCCCACCTCTGAGGTCAAGAGTTCGAATCCTGTGTTCGGACATTTGATCGCACGTGGAAAGAGTTGGTCAACACTCTGCCGAAAGTCGTGGGTTTTCTCCGGGTTCTCCGGTTTCCTCCTACAGGGAAGTTGACAGGGCGGGTTAGGATAAATAGTTAGGAAAACTATAATGATGATAAAAACTGTAAAAATAAATAGTAAAGGTTAATTGATTGGCGTACTGGGTACTAGGTACTGAATATAATATAATAAATTATCGATGTTGTAAAGCGCATTTGATCATATACATATGCTAATTTGCGCTATTTAAATAGTAAACATTATTATTATTATAGAGGCTATTTATTAGTACGACTATAGAGGCTAGGAGAGAAGCTACTTAAGAGTTAAGATATTCTACCCACGGGCTTCATCTACACGGGATTTTACAAACGAGTATAACCTGAAGTGTTAGCCAACCCCTAAACCCTTGCCACATGAGTGTTAGATTGATTCCCAGACCCTTCTGTCAGTAGAGGCAGCAGGGAACTGATTTTGGATTCATTTGAACTGATCGCTGTAGAATTAGATGAAAAAGTTTGCTCAAATTGCTGCAAATTGTCTTCCCGAGCTTCTAGATTTCAAAATTTTCCGGGGGAGGACTCACGCACCCTTAAAAATGCGGTCACTGATTATCTGCTTGTCGACTTCAGCCCCCCCCCCCCCCCCCCCCCAACTTTAAATCCGTTCCTACGTCTCAGTCTCATACAGTATGTTATTTAAAACTTATACATTTGTTTACAAAAGTAACGGTTAATGTATGTTTCTTTACCCGTGTAGTTTCGAGTCGTAAGAGACAAGTCCCAGGAGCAGTATCTTCGATAAATTTACCAGTGAAGAGAAAATTTATGTGGCAGTTCCAGTGCTAGTAGAATCTGGACCAATTTAAAAGGAATTATATTTTGCCTTTGAAGATGATATGATGGCCAAACACCAAACACGAGGAAGTATTGTTTTTGAGTTCTTCCACTCAACCTACAAACTGATTTTATTCACTGGTTTGTTCGCTATTGCTGCCAATCCCACTCAACTATAAACTGATTTATCTTCCTAATACAATGGTTTGCTGTTAATCCAACTCAACTACAGTATAAATGGTCAGCTACTGCTCATCTAACTCAACTACACTGTATAATATATAAACTAATTTAACTGTCTTATCTGAATACCTGCTGATCATGCTGAATTTTGCAGTTGCACTTAGACAAGTCTGTTTGTTTCTACAGAAACTCATCCTATTTCTTCACAGATTATAAACCTCACAGCTTGCAATTCACTAAAGTGTGTATGTATAGTCTTATTATATGTATATATAGTATTATTATATGTACAGATGAAGGATATAGTAATAAATAAATGTAATATAATAAATAAATAAATAAATATAATTTAAAATATTAATTGTGTAGAAGTATTTCCTAATCCTGCCTGTACTCCTGATGAAACAAATTGTCTGGGAATACCCGAGTAAAATTATAAAAGAGTGTTGCAAAGTAGTACGGCGGCAAAAAGTTTTGGGAGACAAAATGTTCATGTTTTGAGAAAGATCCTTCTTTCAGATTTAAAGAGATCTTGCTATTATTATTTTGTTCCCACAAAATTCAGCAGTACACCATATTTTAGGCTGATAAGATTAGGAAGGACTAGGTTAATCATTAAGTATAGTTTATAGACAGTATACACATATATTTACAATTACATCTTGTCACTGGATTTCTTCAACTGTTTACGTAAAACTTTCTTTCTTTGAGTATGCTGACTTAGTTTGTAATTATTGACAATATCCTTAGCAAAAGAAAGACCTAACAGTAATATATAATTTAACATTATTTTCTAAACATCAAGTCGACTGACATTCTTTTGATATTTCTACATCACAATTCAATAATTTTGCATAACAAGCTTTTCAGAAGGGAAGAAGTCAAGACTTCATACACTATTTTGTCTACTGGTGGACTAGTGAACTTGTCTTTATTGTGTGCTTTCTATAATCTAACCCGATACCTCAGCAATGCTGGTAACCCATCAATGGGGAGCCCAAAGCCCCTATATGGTTGTTCTCATTGATGACATCAAGGCTTGAAGTTCTTTGTTCGTGGTGGAATGCCATCTGATCTTTAGCAGTTTTTTCTTATTTGATATATTGACCATATTACATCACGGTTAGTAGCCAGCCAAATAAGAAAAAGGGCCAAGTCCTTGGGGTAATTCCTAAAACTAATGCAAAATTACATTTGAGATGGCAACAAGATTATTATGCCAATGATTCCAGGTGATGGTAGTTATCTTCTATTAAGCTGTTTACAAAAGCAGAAATTATGGAGAAAATCCATAGAACTATTACATTATGAAATAAGTACAATGCCATCATAATAATCAAAACTATTCTATCATACAACTATTTTATGAAAGAAAATGTTGAAATAAACAAATACCTCAGGGTTAGATATTTCTTTATCATATCAACTTGTTCAAGGAATCCAATCAAGCGTTCAGGAAGGTAGATAACCATTAAGAACAATATTTTTGTTACGGATAGAAATATTCTTTCCAGTTGTTATTTGTAGTTCCATAGAACTCCCAAAGAATCTAATTGTCTTTAAATTTCAATAACGTTACTATTGATCGCTTCGACAAACAAATCGCTTGGTTCATGCTTGGTTGTAGCTTAACAACTCTGCAACGTGTTTCTTCTTGTAAAGTTTTTCGTATTCCTCAAAAAATTCTATATGATTGGGTTGAATAGCTGCTAACTCTTTATACCGAAAAAATCCAGCAAACCCTAGTGCACAAAGCAGCGATTGTCAAATCTTTTACGTTATTTTTGTCCTGGCCGAATCTGTCGATAATCTCTTTTATCACTTGGAAAGACACATAACAGGTTTCTTCTTTTGTATAGGTTTTCCTTTTTGTCTCTTTGCGGATTCTATAATATTCTTAATTAACAGAAAAGGTTGTCTAAAGGGTTAGGATTCGTGTCGGGTATGAATGAATGCAACCATTTCAGTGCGGCACTAGCAATTCGGTTTGCCCTTGCTTGCTAACGAAAATAAATATAGAACTACTACCGAAACGTGGAACGACAGTCGCAGGGGGACTCTGTTTTGTTTACACCACTCGAAAATAGTACTTATAACACATATATATGCTTTGGCTGTGCATTGTGCTCGAGATTTCAACAGGACATCAAGAAAGCCTGCTAAATTTGCTTTTATACTTTCCGGAGCATCCTCCCAACACTTGCTTGAACGAATGACCTGTAAGGAAGGGACTAGATTAGACTGTAGTCAGATGCGAATAATATTTGCTACTCATAACAGTACCGTTTGTGACTATGTACGCTTCGTGTCTGTAATAATAAACAAACAATTCGGCCAGTACCATTAATAATTAACAAACAATTCGGCCAGTGCCTTTAATACGCAACAAGCAATGCAGCCAGTGCTCTAATATTGTTCAACTACAATACAGCCAGTGCTGTCTTTCAACACACAATTTTACCGTGCTGGTGTTTTAATAATCCGCATGCGTTTAGCATACGCTGCATGATCAACTGAAACCCTATCGCCCGCGTATAGGATTCAGTAATAACGCAGCCAGTGCTGTTATACAAGTAGTGTTAATTCAATAAACAAATGTCCTTGTCAACTTTAAGGCGAGTGGCACGAGGTAATCATATCTGAATACACTCCACCAAGGTGTTGGCACTATCATTATGCACTTCAGTTGCTTCTTTAAAATTCATGCGAATCGCGATTTCTCCTTTAAATCGCGTAGATCCGAACAGGGATCGAGTGTTCCTACCATGTCGCAGGACCTGTTGTCTTTCGAATATTACATGATCATAATAAAGCGACGAAATTTTGAAGAGCTAACGGCCAGAAGTTTACGGATGGCCACAGAGGTAATACAATGGTACCTGCAGTTGCTTGTTGATGCCACATGTACTGTAAATCTGTAATACTCTTGAAATGATGGAAATTGGAGGTTCCAAAATCGAAAAACCCGGGGTGTGTGGAAAACACGGTGGCTGTGGAAAACACGGGGTGTAAATTAAACTCCCTCCAACCTGCGAAATATGCGATCACGTGTGATCATATGTATGGTTTTACAAATATCTCGACATTTCGACAAATTAAGCTTCCACAACTGTCAAAAAAACCAAAAAGGTGGACACGAAACCGTCGGTAACATTCAACGTTTCGATTGTAATAAGCTACAAGTAAAAGAGAGAATCGGAAAAGGAGCTTTTGGTGATGTTTATACCACAGAGCATAAAGCCCCAGGAAATACCAACGTGGAAACAGTTGTCGTAAAAAAGATGTTACACGTCCTGGACCAAGAAGAGAAACTAAACTTTTCTTTAAAGAAGCAGCTCTTCTTCACGGACTAATCCATGCTACTATTGTGAAATTGAAGGGCGTTTGCCACCGCTTGTCATGATGTTGGAGTATGTTTATTTTGATTTTAAGCCGTTTGGTGAAGATGTGCGTGTTAGCTCGCTCTCCGATTTCTTGTTACAAATTGATGACGACAACTGCCAATGATTTCATGATTTAATTAATCATGCAGGAATGCAAATTATCCAGGGTCCGGCTTATCTTCACTCCAGAGGAATAGCCCACAGGGATCTTAAACCTGCCAACATATTAGTCAGCAATCAACATTACAACTCATTGTCTGACGATGAGTAAATCGCATAATGTTATCAATCAAAGCCAATTATCTTCAAGCTTATTGATTTTGGTGAAAGTCGCTCCCTGCTGGTTCAAACACAAACTGTTCTTGAATCTAAAGCCGTTAACATCGATCGAGGGACAGTGGTTTACATGGCACCTGAAATTATTCTCGAAAGTATGTTTATTGCATATTGATTTATTAATTGATTCATTTCCGAGTTAGGATTTATAATTTATGTTTACATAGTTTGTTTACCACAGGAAGTCAAATCAAATCAAACTATATATAGTACAATATCTACAGACACGTGTTTCGCTGTTCCACAGCTCATACAAAATTTGTAGAGCTAGTTATAAAGTATATGTAAAATCTAAACTTTTACAGATGCCGTAACACTGTGTTTCATTCCTGAGGCAATCATCAGACGACTAACTAACATCAACGTATTCACTGAATTATATACAATTCGCGCGGCATGGATCAAAAGCGCTAATTTCGGGCGGTGTTTCTTTGAAGTTACGTAGTGGTATTTGTTTATGTGGCGGCAGCTTGAAAGAAGTTCGTTTCGTTTGTTTAGAAGTCTGTATTTTTGGAAAATGATGATACTTTTCGGCTAGGCAAAGTTCACATCGTGTTGATCCGTTTCGGAAGGCAGGCGCGCTGTCTAAAATTGACCACTTTATTTCAGGGTTTGAAGCGTTTTTTTTCTCGTAAGTTCCAAACATGTTTTGAGAGTTCTGTTGAGTTGAGTTTGTTTTGGTAGCGTAATGAATTTCGATGTTTGTAGAATCGGTCCTTGAAGGTATATGTTCTGTTAATCCAATGTAATTTGTGCCGTTGGTGTCTGTGTCGATTGTGATGTGGGCTCGGTCTACCAGGCTTCGAGTTAGGCAATTTCCTTGGAGGGGGCAATCCTTCTTGACCTTACAGTTGCATGTCTTACTTTGGCTTTCTTCCTGGTTGTTAAGTATTTTTCGGTTATGCGATGTTATGACGCTCGACATATTTGGCATACAGCTGTAGCTGACCTTGATATTGTTCCTATTGAAAATCTTATGAAATTTATGGTTGCTGGGGAAGTGCTTGTCAATAAATTGTAAACATTTCTTGCCTACATTCGTCTGACGGTCAACCTGAAAGAAGCTAATTTCCTCGACGTCACATTCAACCTACCAACCGAAACCTACAAGCCTTACAACAAACCAAACGACAACCTCGTTTATATTGCAAATTTTAGCAAACGATATTATCAACGCGGCAACAAATTATTAACTGACACTAAAATATATAGTTTATATGATCGTGATATCGTCGGACGGGTTTATATTTCATGTTTGAAGGTCGTTTTTGATTGGCGTGTTTACATGCTTATGTTCGGATGAATCAAAACATAAACCGCAGATTATATAAATTCATATTAGTGTAGACTGTAGTGTAGCAAAACGACTCGTATCACCCGATGTGGCTGTCAACAATGCGCAAGAGCTCGTGAAACATTAAACAAGAGCTCGAAAATCAAACCGCGGCCCGGTCAACAATGGGAAACCTTTTCTTTTAATTCCCGAGAAATATAGCGTTACGTGACACGCTTTTATAACGCAACAATTGAAGTGTGACTTCAACTATTTGACTTTTAATACTGTTTATTTATAAACAATGAACTTAAGGTAGATATTAAAATGTCTATAAAGATTAAAGACTAAACTAAACAGTTCAGAACTTATCTGTCTGTACACAACAACAGTCAATAGGAGATTCCGACAACAGGTTAACAATCCATACGCAGTTGACTAAGGAAGGAATAATAACGACCAGCGGCAGCGAACCACTTTGATACATACTGTATATAGTTCACTCTAATACATATGCATGATTGAGAATTGTAGGTACAATGGTACATGTAATGATACAGCTGTCAGTGCAGGGGTGGTTAAATTTTCCATCATTGCAAACCCATAACATAGTGTTGGCCAACGGCTTTGATTATATGAAGGTGAGTTGGCTCAGTATCCAAGCTGGCTTACTGAGAAGTCTGCCCCACCAAATGAGCCCCTAATCCAGTTCTAGTCAACAGGGTCAGCCTGGCAAGCGAGCCGGCCTGTGCTCATGTAATAACAATTCATATGGTCACTGGTCAGTCCGGCAAACAGGTTCAGTTTGAGCAAACATTAAATCAGTTAATCTTTTTCACAGTGTATAAGACATGGCAGTAAATCAAACCATTTAGCTGGCAGTAGCAAGGTCAAACAACAACAAACTCTTTACTCCTTGATCTTGATAGTTGGTATGGGTGTCAGAGATTTATATACTGTGTGTTCATTTGTAAGCATTTGTGTATAATAATACATGTGATGAACAATCGATACAAACTTACTGATAACCCAGAACATTTTGGAGCCCCATTTAAGCTTACAGGTAAAATATCAAGTGAAACAGGGTGATTAATTCGATAGCAACATTGCATACTTTAATAATAGTACTTGGTATACTGTATATGAAACAATAAACTGTAGCATCGACTTTATTTTGTATAATTACATAACAATAAACAATACAGGCAACAAAGCTTATAAAAATATTACAGTTACCTCAGAACAGTTAACATATTTCCATACAGCATTCATATGTTGAGTCTCATATTAAATTATTAAACATTTAGTAGACAAAAAGCGTATCGAAATTGGAAACATATAATTTGATCGAGTACAGGTTCTCGAAATCGTAGACCAACCCGTTTCGAAAGCGATCTGGATTGTGAGCGTATATAAGATCAAGATACTTGCCAGCCACATCAAAGATTTTAAGTGAAGAGCACTCGAAGAAAGGTGTCAGATCAGATGAGTAAATAAATCACAAATATGGCTGGCGCATGAATATACGCAGTGTTTGTGAAAAGCCTGGGTACGAGGTTGATCGTCCCTAAAAACGACTGCGGGGGGCAAAATTGTTTTTAGGATCACTTCACTGCGCATGTGTAGTAATCCCACATTCATAGTCTCGCTCACTAGTCTACTAATTTAGTCAAAACATTAAAGACACTCCAGATGAGGAAGGAATTAAAACCTCAAGATCGGCAATCTTTTTTTTTTTCGCGACATCGAAAGAGTGGTCAATTAAACCATGCTCCTCGCAGTGGTCGAAAGTAAAAATTGACAGAAGAACACATCAATTTTATGGACGTAAAGATGAAAGAAAATGACGAACGACTGTAAATAAACACTTGTAACACGAGTTAACAAATACTTACATCTATGACTTAGCATGACTCAGCTATGATGTCATTTAGTAGTCACGTAAATACATTATAAATAGAACGAAGTATGTTACTATAATTATACACTCTAGAAACTATATAAGTTACGATCATACACTACAACTATAGATTTGTGTATATTGAATTTTCAACAAGCCACAACCTCAAGTAGCCCGAGTTAACGCCTAGCGGGCGTCTTGTTATCAATAAAATGAAGTTTACATTATTATTTGTTTTTATGTTTTGTATTTGCTGTTCCGCTATTCCGATGTTCTGGTGTTCCCGTGTTCCGCTGTTCCGTATTTTACTAAACGCCCTAAGATGCTCTTACATCTTGGCACAAACATCTTGTGTAAAGCGCATACATCGTGTGAAGTTTGTAAATTAAAATAACTAAAGGTTAAGTGACCGATATTTTGAATTAAAGACTACCTGCCACATACAAAGTGATGTTAGTTTTATTAGACCTCTGTTGCATCCCACTGCACTTCCCAAAGAGAGATAAGAAGCACAATTAGAATGTTTGCATTTGAATATAGTTAGTAACAGTGGGCGCTTGAAATTGTATTTCCTGGCCCTTGTTCAAGAGCCACGCTGCCCCAGGTATAGGGTTTGATTACGCTTCAGTGAAACTCCGAGACTGATAGAATGAATGAAATTCTAATCCACAAATTAAAAACTAATGGGTTTTTTGCAACAAAATATGCGGATAGACTATATAACTATGATAATGTTGCGCTGTCAAAGTACTTCATATTAATTAACTGAATAAAATGCGTTTTCTTTATTAAATTCTTTGTTTCTTTGTTTCTTATTTTATTTATTTTTATTTAATTAATAATATTAATAATTATAATTAATTAAAAATCGTCCATCGTCCATCGTCCAGGTTTTAGCACACGTAGGACTCCCTTGCCCCCATGCGGCGCCACTTGGGTTGTGCTCGTAGATTGTATGCTGAATTTACGTAGGTGGTAATTATCAGATTAGATGTTGAAACCTTAGATGTTGTTATCTGCCTCTTTGTTGTCCATATTTAGTTCACCATTCCAAAGCAATAGCGTCAAGTGCGCTCAATCTAACTCCGAGTACTCGCATTCATGCGGTCT
Organism: Chrysogorgia sp. JL179-B06; assembly: GCA_035772405.1. NCBI lineage: Eukaryota > Metazoa > Cnidaria > Anthozoa > Scleralcyonacea > Chrysogorgiidae > Chrysogorgia > Chrysogorgia sp. JL179-B06. The sequence goes on from JAYKKM010000326.1 coordinate 1,039,229, forward strand.
TTGGATTTCTATTTTCGCCTTTGACTGTATGAGTTTGACAAACATTCCCGCTGTATGTCATAACTTGATGGATCAGTTTAGTCCGTTCATGATTATTAAACCAATGATGCTTTTCACAACTGGATATACTACTTATGCATTATTGTAATGTAAATATTTTTATATCCACAGTTTTAATAGCTCCTACTACCTCAACATGGCCGCAACAGTAGACCAAATATTGGAAAAAGTTGGAAGTTTTGACAGATATCAATGGATGTTGCTCAGTATTTTTGGTTATGCCATGATGGCTGCATCAACATTTCCAGCTATGATAGTAACTTTCATCACTGCCGAGCCTGGTTGGATCTGCGTAAAAGGATATAATAACAGCGTGTGTAATTTTACGGAACCAATAACACTGACAAGTAAAAACTACAATGCAAGGTGCAGTATGCCAAGAGATGCTTGGACGTACGTAGAAGGCTTCACCTCCACGGTCACTGAGGTAATATTATTTTCAATATTGAATACATGCTATGGGGCATGTATTTTTACCACGAATCGCTCGAGCGGAAATACTCAAATTTGCCTTTCCTATAAAGCCCGTTTTTCACTTCATGCCCATTTCGCTCGCCGCGAGAGAAACATTTCGCCGATGACATAATTTTTTCCGGTTTTCTTTGGTCGACAACTGAAAAAAATGATGTCATTGTGGAAATATTTCGCTAGCGGTGAGCGAAATAGTAAAGTGGAAATCGGGCTTTATAGTTTTAACTTTTCGATCTCGTGTATGAAATCTAGTGAGATGCAAAATATTACTGTAATTAAAACACCAGGCGGGGACCGTAATTTAAAAATAAATATTAAAGCCCAGCAAATTACTTTTAGACAAGACATGACAGAAATTTGAAATTTATTATTTACTTGTTATTATAGTTATCCTATATCTTTTTCAGACTTTAAAATTCTAACCTCCTCTCCTTATAAATTTGAACTGTTACTCAGGGAAAGTCGTATGATTTCAAAACTTATTCTATAACCTATTTAAAGCCCTATTCTAACTTTGTTTAATCCCACTTAACCCTGAACTAAGTTTCATTAACTTGGCCAACATTTGAATTTAATCTCTTGACTAATCGTTATCATATATATTTGACCGTTTGTAATCCTTTTTTAAATTTTTGACCATTTTGTAACCTAATACTGAATGAACTTTGTATATTATGTATACCTATATCTATGTATACTTGTATCAAATAATTTAAATCGCTCTGAAGATGTTGCATGTCGCAACGAAACGTTAGCAAAATGTTGTCTTTAGTATACCCAAAAGTGGCGTTCGCTCATGGAAGCGCAGGGATGTGCCGCTTCCCAGTTTTTGCATCTACTGCAGTCTGTATATAGTGATAACCTGTATATGTTTACTAATATTTTGCTGTTAATCTTATTTCAATAATTGGATATTTCTCATTCTTTACTCAGGAATTCGAATTTCATAGCCATTTAAACTTTAACCATGGGAAGTGCTATTCTCCGCCGCTTCCATTTCAGCTAAAAATTCAATATTATGCATGCGCCAATTTAGGATTTCGGTCTTGCCACTGATCTCTGTATAGCTGGATTGCACATGGAGCCAAAAAACTGAAGCCACCGGAGCTGACGTACCTTGCTTGGACTGGTCACATTGTTTCTTTTATTATCACTTGCTTCCCTCGGGAGGGCCGCTGATAATCTGATATCCCCGGGTACCCAGGGGCATTTGTCAAAGCAACCTTCGCAAATGGATGTAGTTATATAGTGGGGACAAATAATGCAAAACATTCCCCCACCCCCAGGATAAAATTGTGTAATACAATCATTCAGACAAAAGCAGCAATGTTTTTCATAAGGAAGTTTTCCTCTTATCATTTTCAAAGAAAACGCAATTATTTCAATAGAAAATGTATAAAAAATCATACCGTATTTGTGATTCAGAACCGAGAAAGAAAAGGACGTCAGTAATAAGAACATTTACACAATACTTGAAAGTGTTTCAAGTAATCTAAAACTTAAATTATCTCATCACAAACTTGTGTATCACACTTACCTATCTATGTTCCTAAAAAGACAAAAAAGACATTAAATCCTATAAAAAAGACGCGTTAAATCGAGTGTGATAAATCGTTGAACCATGTGAATGATAGCTATCAGCAAATCCCAAAGGTATGTCCTCGGGGATGGTTCGCTGGCAAGCAAAAGCCCTCTAATTCCCCGGTCTGTGGGGCACATTTCAACAAATCCCTTGCCACACCCGTGGGTTGCCCTTGGGTTCCCCGGGGGTCGACCCCTCGGGATGGCAGCTGATACCCGCATAATTGTCAATGAAGCATAAAATATAATTAATTGATAAACAAACCAAGGTTGTTTTTTGGTGTGTATTTTTCATTTTGGCAGAACTTGTAGCATTTTTATTGTATTTACTGCACACCTAACCTCCAACTGAATTAGGCTGCGTGGCGTAAAATGTGTTGTTGTCATGCACATATATTTTAACAATAAATCGAATAGTTTTTTTTAATTTTTTCAATAAATTGAATGACATTTGTTTGTGTTGAAATTATTGTGTTAAGGGTTGTGGAAAAGACAAAGTTAAGCAGTTGCATGCCATTTAACTTCATATATGCATGTATACTTTGGCATTGGCCAAAGTGCTCTTGTTAGTGTTTTTGGTAACATAATAACTTGTTACTCGGGCTACCAGTGGTAGCCGAGTCTAAGTTTCGGCTCTGTTTATTATTTTTATTATTTTTATTATTATTATTTTAATTTTTATTATTATTTTGTCGTCGTCGCGAAATGGCAATTATTGCATCATTGTTGACTGAATTAGTAGACTAGTGAGCGAGACTATGAATGTGGGATTACTACACATGCGCAGTCAAGTGATCCCAAAAAATGTTTTGCCCCCCGCAGTCGTTTTTAGGGGAGGCTAATTATTGCATCATCCCGATCAACCTCAATTATTGCATCATCCCGATCAATCCAGTGTGCGGGATTCGAAGTATTTAATTACCGTTAAAGTAACACAGATTTTCCAAATTTCGAACGCGTGGATATCTCTCCGGCAACGCGCATAGGGAATGCGTTGCACGACAGCAGAAGAGAAGAAAGGAAATGCAATAATTAGCCACAAAACCAAATGTATTAGGTATATTCAAGTTGAATATACGATATTACGTAGACAACGTTAGATAACGCCCGGACCAAGGCCTGGCTAAATGCCACTTTTAACCATTGCTAAACGATGAACAACAATGAAATCCCAGATTTCCGTCAATGAGAATCCGTTATAATGTCATTAAGTGGCATTCAAATATTAGAATAATTTAATACAGAACCCTTTTTGCCCGAATGACAAGACCATTTTTGCCCGAATAGAGCTACTTTTTCGGACAACTGGGGGGCTGCAGCCCCCCAGCCCCCCGTCTTGTACGCCTATGTTCAAGGTTCTTGTGCGGTCATGAGACCATTTAGCTGTTATGGTCACTCCTCGTGTTGTTGATAGACGTGACAGGAAGTTGGTGTATTCCAGGGACATTAGGGACCATTAAGATGGAACGGAAGTTGGAAGCGTGTGATTGGAATAGCATATATTCTTGTAGTAGTGCCACTGAGCTGGCAGTTCATTTATTAAATGACACCCTCACCGGAATTTTCACTGAATATTTCCCCCTAATCAAGATCAAGGTATCTTCCAGTGATCCCTCCCCCCTACATGTCACGATTGGTCAAACACCTGTGCACTAAGCAATGGTCAAATGGAGAGTGCTGATATTCAAGAAAGAATTAATGGGCTTATTCGCAGCAACCAATCACTGATCTTAATCCATATTAACTGGATCATTATCTCCCCAGTGAATCGTTGGTGATGGAATCACAACACATTATGTTAACATTAACAGAGGTGTGTCACAGGGTACAGTCGTTGGACCGGTTCAATTTTCCTTGATGGTAAATGATATAAGGCTAGTTGATCCAAAGAACAACTTAATCGTGAAGTACGCCGACGACATCACTATTAGTGTCCTGTTAAGACAAACTCTGACACAGCATTTGCTGAAGTTAAGAACATCAAGAACTGGGCAACCATAACAACATATCGTTGAATATGTTCAAGATGTGGGGAATGATTGAATTGCATGACAGAACCACTAAGTCCTTACCACTACCGTTATTGGGAATTGAGAGGAAAGAATGACTAGAAATCACTTTCCAGAATCACTTTCCAGGAAGATCCCTGTAATTGGGATATCCGCATTGACAGTTTGCTGTCTAGAGCCAGCAGTCGACTGTATATTCTCAGAGTATGAAACTTTTATGGATACTCTAAAAATCAGCTTAGTTGGAGTAGCTTACCGTGACTGAGCATCCTAGCCAACTCCTTGTTGGTAATGCCAACTGATTTTAATTCCTCAACTTTTGCTACAACATATGGCCATTGCGAAGTTTCATTACGGATGTGCTCTACACGTGATCTCAGGGACTTCACAACTACAAGGGTTCACTTGCTCTATTGTGTTTACTCCTGCGATAATTTGTCAATCCTCCCTTGGATTAACAGATTTTTAACAGTATGGACAAGGAAACCGCTTAGAACCGTCGACATATTACAAAATAATCATTGCCATATTTTTTGTTCAAGAGTATATAAGAATAGCTGTTATTACACTAGAAACAAAGATTAAGAGGCAAGCTTACTTCTTCAATACTGCCCTCCACTTCAGTTTCGACTTCGTTGTCTTCCGGTCGTCTCAGAACGAAGCTTCCAAATAACCTTCGGAAATACCCAGTGTCGTAGTCGATGTCTCCCATTAGCTATGTCAGTATATAAAAAATATATAAAACTACCCAGTTCAGTTTTTATATGAACTAAATTGGAAATAAGCTTCCTTCACTCTATAAACTCTACGTTAATTCTAATGAATTAATTTTAATTTTGCAGTCTTTTTTGCAGTCGGAGTCAAAGTATATGACTGTATCATTCGCATATATAATTATTTTACCACATGTGTCATTCACATTCTTAACAACTGTTTTAATATATAATTAAGCTAACCACATATCCAAATAGTTATATAGTAGTCAGATATATTACAGAAAGATACGAAAGATTTTGCTCGCTTAAAATTGAACAAGTAATTGTGCTCGATGAACTATTGCTATGAGCTATGTACATCAACTATTGCTATAGTATTCACACAAAGTATACAATCTTGAATCTTATATGAACAAATCATGAATAAATATATCATCACCAAACTGCAAATATAGACGTGACGATTGAACAATACTGGATATGTTGTAGTATGGCAACAACGTAAATAATGTACTAATTAAATTAATTTGAATACAGGATCTCTAATAACATGTTATTCTGTTAACTAACTAATTATAGTTAGTCTATTGAACGATCGATTTGTTTCACTACTTACGCAAATTTCCAATAATTCAATATTTTGTGCGTTTGTATCTTGTTGGTATTTTCAAATTGTGGACATTTATTTTAACTGATTGTGCTTGCTATAACTCAACTTGCAGGCTGCAAGTGAAATTCTGGTAGATACAGGTACGCACTGCGTACCTATTTTTCATTGATTTCCTAACTATTAGTCCTATCCTACCCTGTCAACTTTATCTATGGGAGGAGATCGGAAAAACCGAAGAAAATCTCTGATTTAGTTTCCGCATGAGAGTGTCCAAGATATCCGAAAGCATGATTAGAATTATTGATAATACCATCTTTATTTTTCTTTTCTCGACATTTTAGTACGACCTTGTTTGTGACAAATCCTATCTACAATCCATAGCTCAATCTTGTTCCTGGGCTGTAACACTTGTTACATTGCCTATTGGAGGATTTGTAGCCGATCGACACGGAAGAAAAATCGTTTACTATCTTGGCCTTGTATGTACAGTTCTGGGGACATGGGTGATTGTTTTCCCTCAATATTTTGTCGTGTTCATAGCTGCTCGTATATTCGTTGGCTTTGCTATAGGTAAGGAAACATTTTCTCTAGTGCATGTAGAAACTTTGAGCTTTCCCGCACTTATGATCTAAACGTTTTAAATCTTTCCTGTCTGTCCCAGTCAAAATCGGTTGTATAAGACTGATGAAGTTTCAGCCCGACAGGAAAGGGTTAAATCTGATTTGTAATAGCACATTTTATCAAACACGGATTGGGCCAATATGACTTTGGAGGGTAATTTGACAGTGTTAATATAAAATAAAATTCACAATGTAAAGCAACAATATAATTTATTTCAACTGATACAGAAAAATAAGAGAAATGTTACAGCTACAAAATAATTTAAATCGAGTCAAGATCATCTCTTTCCAAAATATATCAACATTCTTCGCACCAAATAAAATTAATGCGCTTCCGGATGTGGAATGCGGTTTCTACCGGAAATATTTGTTTACACTTCCCAGGAACTTTTCAGTTTCACACTGAAACATAAAAATTCACTGAAACTGATAGCTTGCGCAAGCACTCTGGTGATCAAGATCAGTAGTCTAAATTCTGAAACAAGATCATTTGTAATCTATCAATATAATATAAAAAATATCCGTTAAAATGAGGGCAAACATATTGTATTTAGAAAAAGGGCAGGACATTGAATGGTATGATCTTGAATTTGCTGATCTCAAAAAGTTTGCAAGCTGTACTGGAAGAGGTCCAAAATGAGAATAGAAAGACCACTGTTAAGCCGATTAAAGTCGTTCGACTCTCTCTCTTAATTTGCGAGAATTATTACGGTAAAAAGAACAAAACGTTGATGACAAAGCTTTATGAAGTGAGTGGCGTTACAAATGATGAAGATTAGGAAGGGGAGGAAGGGGAGGAAGGGGAGGAAGAGGAGGAAGGGGAGGAAGAGGAGGAAGGGGAGGAAGGGGGAACAGGAGGATGGGCAGAAAGGGGAGGGAAGGACAGGAAGAGGAAGAGGAAGGGGAAGGGGAGGTGGAAGAGGAGGACGAAGAGGAGGACGAAGAGGAGGACGAAGAGGAGGACGAAGAGGAGGACGAAGAGGAGGACGAAGAGGAGGACGAAGAGGAGGACGAAGGGGAGGACGAAGAGGAGGACGAAGAGGATGACAATAAGGAGAAGGAGGAAGAGGGGGTGGAAGAGGAGGAGGAAGGGCAGGACGAAGGGGAGGACGAAGGGAAGTGGAAGAGGAGGAGGAGGAAGAGGAGGTGGAAGAGGAGGAGGAGGAGGAGGAAGAGGAGGAGGAAGAGGAGGAGGAAGAGGAGCAGGAGGAGGAGGAGGAAGATGAGGAGGAGGAGAAAGAGGAGGAGGAGAAAGAGGAGGAGGAGGAAGAGGAGGAGGAGGAAGATAAGGAGGAGGAAGAGGAGGAAGAGGAGGAGGAACAGGAAGATGAGGAGGAGGAGGAGGAAGAGGAGGAGGAAGAGCAGGAGGAAGAGCAGGAGGAAGAGGAGGAGAAAGATGAAGAGGAAGAGGAGGAGGAAGAGGAGGAGGAAGAGGAGGAGGAAGAGGAGGAGGAAGAGGAGGAGGAAGAGGAGGAGGAAGATTAGGAGGAAGTGGAATAGGAGGAGGAAGAGGTGGAGGAAGAGGAGGAGGAAGAGGTGGAGGAAGAGGAGGAGGAAAAATAGGAGGAGGAGGGGGAGGAGGAGGAAGAGGAGGTGGAAGAGGAGGGGAAGAGGAGGGGAAGAGGAGGAGGAGGATGGAGAGGAGGAAGAGGAAGAGGAGGATAAAGAGGAGGAGGAGGAGTAAGAGATATACAGTACGTCGAAATGTCTCATTGGGAGTTGTATGATTGCCTGAGCGTTCTACTGAAACAGTGTGGTTTTCACCGCATTTACAAAGAGATGAACCGTAACCATTTTGGCCGTATTATGGCTTATCTTGCTATAATGTATGGGATTCCTATGAGGAAGTAACCATTTGGGAAACAGTGCGAAAAATGTTCAAGATCTCAAACGCATCGAAAAAAAGAAAATAAGTCATTACTTGGTTTTAAACAATTCGCAAAATGTCAGGAATCACAAAATAGGATTTCCTGAAAGGAGAATTATGTATAAAGTAAATGGTTTCGACCTAGGAGTATCATTAGATGTGTGAAGTTGATCGTCCAGATAGTTGTAGTCTTGAGAAAGACTATTGTTGGTGACTGACGTTTCGACGGCCTCAGCGGCGGTCATCTTCAGAATCAATGAAGATGACCGCCGCTGAGGCCGTCGAAACGTCAGTCACCAACCATAGTCGTTCTCAAGACTACAACAACCTGGACGATCAACTTCACACATCTAAGAATTAAGTATATCTCTTAAGAGTTTTAAATTGGTCTTGAACGGCTTAACTTTCTAGAGAAAGTAATCCATAAAAGGAGGAGTTAGATTGAAGATTTATTGCAGGCTAACTTGAGAATATATGGATTTCAAAATCTAGCAGCTTGAATAAATAAGTTCGCCCGTTCCTATGATAAGGTAATAAGGATTACATGCACATCAACAGACAAAAGAGAGCAAGCGTATTTCCATAAACACAGAATAAATAGTACAACATTGAGTTTAAGAGATGTTTAGTTCAAGTTACAAATAGTTGTTATGGTTTAAGCTCAATCATAATATTATCTCCAGTGTCATCGGATATAGCATACGGACATATAGCATAGGGACATGTAGTACGGAAAACAATATTGTGTGATATAGTGCAAAGGTGATGCTAAGCCACATGATTTACATTTTGGACAGATTGCCATAAATTTTGGACAGATTGCCACATTTTGGACAGATTGCCATAAACATTTTGGACAGATAGTTAATGTACACGATTCATATTGCTTTCGCAGTAATCACAAATGTATCGACACTCATCTTCATTAATGTTATCTTACGAGGTTGTTTCTTCCTCCTCTTCCTCCTCCTCTTCCTCTTCCTCTTCCTCCTCCTCTTCCTCTTCCTCCTCCTCTTTCCCCTCCTCTTCCTCCTCCGCTTCCTCACCCTCTTCTTTCTCCTCTTCCTCCTCCTCTTCTTCCTCCTCTTCCTCCTCCTCTTCCTCCTCCGCTTCCTCACCCTCTTCTTCCTCCTCTTCTTCCTCCTCTTCCTCCTACTCTTCCTCTTCCTCTTCCTCTTCCTCTTCCTCTTCCTCTTCCTCTTCCTCTTCCTCTTCCTCTTCCTCTTCCTCTTCCTCTTCCTCTTCCTCTTCCTCTTCCTCTTCCTCTTCCTCTTCCTCTTCCTCTTCCTCTTCCTCTTCCTCTTCCTCTTCCTCTTCCTCTTCCTCTTCCTCTTCCTCTTCCTCTTCCTCTTCCTCTTCCTCTTCCTCTTCCTCTTCCTCTTCCTCTTCCTCTTCCTCTTCCTCTTCCTCTTCCTCTTCCTCTTCCTCTTCCTCTTCCTCTTCCTCTTCCTCTTCCTCTTCCTCTTCCTCTTCCTCTTCCTCTTCCTCTTCCTCTTCCTCTTCCTCTTCCTCTTCCTCTTCCTCTTCCTTCCTCTTCCTCTTCCTCTTCCTCTTCCTCTTCCTCTTCCTCTTCCTCTTCCTCTCTTCCTCTTCCTCTTCCTCTTCCTCTTCCTCTTCCTCTTCCTCTTCCTCTTCCTCTTCCTCTTCCTCTTCCTCTTCCTCTTCCTCTTCCTCTTCCTCTTCCTCTTCCTCTTCCTCTTCCTCTTCCTCTTCCTCTTCCTCTTCCTCTTCCTCTTCCTCTTCCTCTTCCTCTTCCTCTTCCTCTTCCTCTTCCTCTTCCTCTTCCTCTTCCTCTTCCTCTTCCTCTTCCTCTTCCTCTTCCTCTTCCTCTTCCTCTTCCTCTTCCTCTTCCTCTTCCTCTTCCTCTTCCTCTTCCTCTTCCTCTTCCTCTTCCTCTTCCTCTTCCTCTTCCTCTTCCTCTTCCTCTTCCTCTTCCTCTTCCTCTTCCTCTTCCTCTTCCTCTTCCTCTTCCTCTTCCTCTTCCTCTTCCTCTCTCCTCTTCCTCTTCCTCTTCCTCTTCCTCTTCCTCTTCCTCTTCCTCTTCCTCTTCCTCTTCCTCTTCCTCTTCCTCTTCCTCTTCCTCTTCCTCTTCCTCTTCCTCTTCCTCTTCCTCTTCCTCTTCCTCTTCCTCTTCCTCTTCCTCTTCCTCTTCCTCTTCCTCTTCCCTCTTCCTCTTCCTCTTCCTCTTCCTCTTCCTCTTCCTCTTCCTCTTCCTCTTCCTCTTCCTCTTCCTCTTCCTCTTCCTCTTCCTCTTCCTCTTCCTCTTCCTCTTCCTCTTCCTCTTCCTCTTCCTCTTCCTCTTCCTCTTCCTCTTCCTCTTCCTCTTCCTCTTTCTCTTTCTCTTTCTCTTTCTCTTTCTCTTTCTCTTTCTCTTTCTCTTTCTCTTTCTCTTTCTCTTTCTCTTTCTCTTTCTCTTTCTCTTTCTCTTTCTCTTTCTCTTTCTCTTTCTCTTTCTCTTTCTCTTTCTCTTTCTCTTTCTCTTTCTCTTTCTCTTTCGAGTTAGAAATAAGAAATCTCCTTGGATTAATAGTAGAGCTAAACAATTGATGATTGAACGTGATCGACTGAAATCTAGAGCAATTAAAAGCAATAGTTCTGTTGATTGGCAGAACTATAAGAATGCTAAAAATCATGCAAACAATCAGATTAAGAAGATAAAAGCAGCTTTCTATAAGGAACATTTTCGAACTAACTCTGGGAATCAACAAGAACTATGGAGATCTATTAATGACTTAATGTCACGCAATACTAAAACTGACCAGAACATTCAATCAATTAAGACTGAAATAGGTAACATAACTAGTCCTATGGAGATATCTGAGTCCTTTAATAAACATTTCACTGAGATTGGAGCTAAATTAGCGTCCGAACTCAGTGAAACGTCTAGGAGTTTCGAAGAGTATATTACTCCGACAAATAGCAATTTTAATCTTAACTTGGTAACTCCACTTGAAGTTTTTCAACAATTGAACAACTTATCAGCTAACAAAGCTGCTGGACTTGATAAAATACCAGTAGTATAGCAACTAGGGCTGCGAGCTCAATCGACCTCAACCGTGAATATAAACACCAAAACGTCACCAAATTTGGCCAAGTCACGACTCGACAAATTTGGCAATGTTTTGGTGTTTATATTCACGATTGACGTCGAATAAGCTCGCAGCCCTAGTTGCTATACTACTACAACGATCGTTAGTCAATCTAGACACCCTTCGCACGTTTTCTACTAAATTGGTGTCAAACACACGCGAGACTAACGAAACAACACCAAATTTATACCAAATCGCGACTCTCGCTAAATTTGACGCCATTTCAGCCACATTTAAAAATAGTCGTTTCAAAATTCTCACAAATTTATGTCAAATTACATTTAGGAAAAAATAGAAAGTGTCATTTCAACATTTTCGCGTGTTAAAAAAATAAAATGTGGTACGAGCCCACTCTCACATATTAAAAAATAGAGAGTGTCGTTTCAACATTTTCACAAATTTGTCGAATCGCATTTAAAAAATAGTCGTTTCAACATTTTCACAAATTTGTCAAATCACATTTTAAAAAATAGAAAGTGTCGTTTCAACATTTTCACAAATTTGTTAAATCACATTTTCACAAATTTATCAAATCACATTTAAAAAATAGAAAGTGTCGTTTCAATATTTTCACAAATTTGTCAAATCACATTTTTACAAATTTGTGTATCGTAAAAGTGTCTCACGCGTGATAAAATTGCCACCTGTTATGCAAATTAGGTTATTGCCACCTGTTAATAATAGATTAGTCCGTTTGTTCACTATTTTCAGCGTTTGTCGCCTCTTTTCTAAAATGGTGGTCGTACACATATTTTGACGTTGTGATTCCTCCCGACAGCAAGCCTAAGAAAGGCACGTACGGCGTCACAATCGCGACAATGCTCTCAACGTCTTTCTTTAATAGCGGGTCTTTTTGTAGTTCATCATTTAGTTCGTCAGGATTCTCTATAGCGTTCAACCCGTCCAGTAAGTTAGCGAACTTGCTGATTAGCAAATCGGTGAGAAAAGCGTTTGCGATCTCCATTCTCTTCAACTCGTATTGGCGCCATATCTTATCAATAACTTTTGCGGACGCTTTTTTAATGTACGCTTCGGACTGACTTACCACACCGTCACCGGACAGTCTAATAAGTTCGGATCTCCTAACGTCAATGTTGTCTTCCACAGTTGGGGTGTCGTCAGTCTCCTCAACTAATTCCTCAATCGTAGGATTTTCCTCACTTTTGCGTTTCACCATCGCGTTATTACTTATACCCATATTTTATTGCGGAATAACAACTTCATGACTGTATGGATAGCGCAGTGAGATTTCTAGTCTAGCGTACTTATTATTTTTTAATGCGGTCACAATCGCCGACGATTTTTCTCTGCTGATGTTTCCAAGGTAATCGTCGATAACGACCTTCATATCACTCCTACTTGGGCAGTAGAAGCAAACGAGCTTACTAATATTTTCTCTGTACGGTTTTGCGATCGACGTCAGTTGTTGTGTGATGACAATAACGCTCAACATAAAATGTCGCGCACTAAAAGCCAAGTTGACCAATTGACTAGTCCTATTCTTAACATCTTGAGAGCTCGCACAGTCATCCAACACAATCAGAGTGTTAGTGCCTTTAAAAACATTTGTTACACACTTGAGAACAGCGTCGACATTGTCCTGTGTGCAGTCTATCGCTAACACGTCGGGGTCGCGTATGTATCTCCAATCTTGATATGCTTTGTTCCACTCGAAAGTAGGACAAATCAACACGATGTAGTCAAATTTACTAAAGTACTCAGATTCCAATGTTTCCAGCAAATAATACGTCTTACCACAAGCTGTCATACCAACAATTAGCATATTAAACGGAGTCTCCATTAACTCACGTTTGATTTAATACTGGATTGATTGCAACCCATTGTTCATAAAGTTGACCAACCCATCACTTATCACAAACACCCTGCACATAACGTTCGCAGTCGTCGCTTTCTTAGTGATCTCAAGAAGCACACCGGATTGTGTGTTTACAATGTTCTTGCCAGTGGCGACATTGCGATTATCTTGAACACTCCTCAAGTCGATGACTAACGCAAAGCCATCTTTATAGAACTTCTGTATGGTCATGAACTGAGCGTGTTCTTCACCCAAACCAAACAGCCGTTTCGCCTCTGCATAGAACTTCGACTTTGGGATGCCTTGTGAGTACACACTATTTGGCACACCTTCAATTGTGACTCTAATATTCTCAATATTTGGGTAAAGAAACTCCTCGCTGTCTGTTCGCACCTTACTCACGAATAGCAACACAATCGCCTTCATGCTTTTTCTTGGAAGATTAATGTTTTCATTCACAATGGTCGTGCCTTTGTCCCATTCGGTGGTTTTCATCAACGTAACGTGCTCATATGACAAACTACGACCACTCGCATAGCCCGACGCTATTTCGTCAGCGAGCTCCTGGTTATCAATCGTTTCGTACTCAAGCTCGAGGTTCTCCAGAGTGTACCCACCCACAGCGCTACCAGATTGAGCTATCATGATGTCTGTGGCTTTGGGAAGTGTGATCACATACTGCAAGTTGTTGTTCATGCTAAAAGGAGCGTACAACCCATGGTCGTTCATGATTTTACCAAGCTTAATCCGCTGCTTCGTCCCAATCACACCAAACATCAACGCGTCACTAACTTTAGCGACGTTCCCACTCGTCGCACCACTGTCATCCTTAGAAACTAGCTTTCTCAAGTTCTCACCACCAATACCATAATCAATCATTCGGTCTCGCGCAGTAACACTTTCCCAAAGGTCGCGATAAACACCAGTGTAATTTTCCCCATTGTTGTCATACACAGTTTCCCCAGCTAGTCTCACAACAAGTTTCTCAACCAACAACTTGCTGACATTGTTCAAGAACCAGCTTTTGGCGTTTGCATTCTTAAAGTCGAACACTAGACCCAACGATCCAGGTACCAAACAGCTACTAACCTTGAGCTTTGGTATATCAATGTAAAGTTCCTCGCCAGGGCTGACCTTATTAGGGTTCAACGTGATCACATGCTGTGTTCTCACCCCTTTTATGGCACCCATGGTCGCTCGTCTAAAACCAGGGCTCAACTCTGCTGACGTGGTGTTCATATACTTTGCATATGTTTTGTTACTACCGTTTTAGCTTGTAATAATCGTAAGCAAACCACGCAAGCACCACCGCGAGTACCCACAGATTTTGGGCCAACCAAGCAAGACCCTTTGCACCCAACGTCAACATATTGTAAACTAAATTAGCCAACCCAACAGCCCATGGACCCATCTTCATTATCGCGTTCTTAACAGCTTGTGCGAACGACCTCGTAGCCATAGCGCCTCTCATAACAGCAGACCTCCCAGCGATAATAATAGTTGTTATAATCCCAGCCACTGAAATTGCTACAGCGCTCAACCCAACCACATTTTTTTTAGCCCATTTCTTGAATCTTTCTAACCTAGACAAGTCATTGTTTGCGACCTCGTCAGAAATAATTTTATTAGCTTCTTCATGCTCTGGTTTGAGACCCTCCTGAAGTCGTACGCTATCCGCTTTCAACTCAGCTACCTCACTAATGCTTTTATACTGCTGTTCTTTCATTGGGTCAGTCTCGTTTAAAGCTTTCAAGCGGTAACTATTGGCTGTGATTTCTAAAGCATTTATCTTCACATCGTTTGAGCCCACTGGATTCAATACGCCTGAGATTTCTCTCAACGTTTGCTCTCCACCACCAACCTCAGACGTCACATCGTCGTTTAGCCTACTCTCTTGTGACTCCACTTCATCTTCAACCCTATCAGAAACGTTCGAAACAATGTCGTCTGTTAATTCTTCTGTTGGTGTTATGTCCTCAGACCTCAACTGTGCGTCAACCACACCATTTGACGTGTTTTTGTGTTCTTTTCTAGCCTCACCAACTAAGTCCTCAAACGCTCCAACAAATTCAACGCTAGCTTCCGCTGCGCTATAGCCAAATCTCCCAAAGTCTCCATCCCTCTTTTTAACGATGATTCTCTTACCTTCAAACTCAACGCCTATCATGTCACCTTTCCTACCATTGACCACCCTCAACCCATCGATAAGTCTCTTCGATCTCGGTCCATCTCCCTTCCTAATGTCTACGCCCATAACGTTTTTGAGGAAGTCTTTCTTGTCGCTTCTTTCCGCCGATAAGAACATCTTTTTGTCTTTCGACATCAATGGTACACCGTCTCGTGTGTCAGACGACGCTCCCTCTTTCAGTTTGTCTGCCGACACGTCTCTAAGCTTGTGAGTATAGTCATCACCAACAACTGCTGAGGATCTCGTGTCTGTGCTCCTTATTGTCACCGTTTTACCATCGTCAGCGTCAATAAACGACGTCTCTTTTTTCTCACCTTGCCTTCTCGCTAGCTCACCTCTTATTTTTTTCATGTCGTCGCGATAGTTGTTATAATTAACGCGAATGTCACTTGGCATCTCTCTCAAACCATACTCAATGTCTACGTCTTTGAGTCGCTCTTCAGTCTCGGTGAGCTCCTCTTCTAATTGCTTATTAGCGATGTCTTTGTACTCACCGAGGTCTTTCATCTCGAGGTCGTCGTAAACTTCCCCACCTTCAGCCATATTACATTAGCTCACATTTTGAATATTGCTTTCTGGTATCCACGAATTATGTTTGCTCTCATAACCCAACCATTTGACCAACGCCATCTTCTCCCCTCTGACTTTCTTTCTTTTCAACACCTTTTCAACTCTGTACACATCGTCGCCATGTTTCTTATTGACCAGCGATAATTCCTGTTCATAAAATTTACCAATAATCTGTTCACCGGTGTGATCCTCAATTTCGTACACATTTGGGTCACCACGAATAACCTTTACCACTTTAAACAGCTCTTCAGTGAAGTTGGCTTCATAACCTTTTGTGAACACACTCTTGTACTTGCTAATTCTCACTGACTCGCCAACTCTAAACTTTGGCAATGGGTTGTCTGCAAATTGGTGGCCAAACAAAGTGGTCCACACTTCGCCTTCGTTTGACTTATCGACATCCTTCGGTTTCATCATAATGCTTCGATTCACATTGCTATTGTAATTGCTTACAAACTGATCCAAAACGTCAATCCATTTGTACGTTCCACGGGTATAAAAGTATTTCCACATAATACTCTTGAGACTTCTATTAAAACGCTCAACAACAGCAGCCTTTTTGTCGCTCTTAGTGCTGAAATATTCAACACCATGTTTTTTCAGCAAACTTTTCACACCAACGTTGTAGAACTCGAGTCCATCATCAAATTGCGCTAACTTAGGTGTGGCTCCAAACCGATCTTCAAAGTCATCCAACAATTTTCCAACAGCCTTAGTCATATTCTTAGTGTCTTTTCTGTAAACTGCGATACCAAAAGCGTATCTACTCAATATTTCAATGCCTGTCAATATCCAATAATAACCTCCGTTCTGTTTTGAGTACTTACTCATGTCCACTAGATCCATTTGGAGCTCTTCACCAAGAAACCCAACAAAGGTCGCACGGAACTTATGTCTTCTCACGATAGGTTTGTACCTAGTGTAAGTGTCCTGCGCTGTCAACCATTCTTTCACTGTTTTTCTAGTTACTTTCAATCCGTCTCCCAATGCACTTCGATACAGTCTCTCTGCACCACTGAACCCCGTCTTAGGATTATAGTAAATGTCTCTCAACCCTTGCTCTGTTTCCACACCGAGTTCCATATAATTCACACAATATACAGTTCCAATAGCACTGCGCCAACGTCAGCGTCACCATTGTTTGGTTTGACACGAAACGTCATACTTGAGTAAATACCTTTTTTAATTCTCACCTTGGAGTCGACGTATGCGTAACGTTGTACCCCTCCATCAAGAGACTGCTCGGTGGGCACTGGCAACGTTGTGATCACATTACTACGCTTCCCATCAGTGCCCACATTGCTCTCCGTCTCAACAGCATCGCACGAGACTTCTACATACTTTAGACCTCTGTTCATATCGATCTTGTTTGGACTGTCATGCCACTTAGCATCTGGTGAAATTCCTGCGTCCTTCGCAAAACCAAGCAAAAGCCCAATGTCACCTAGCCTAAGTTTGTATACAGTGGTGGCACCAAACCTCAAAGGCAGAACTTTGACCCTACTTTTACCTGTGGCTATCAGTTTCTCCACCACGAAGTCTACGTAAACCACCCTGAGCGCGTGTCGTAGAGCTCTAACCAACGCGTCGAAGTCGTAGTAGCCCCTACCCACTCGAGTTGGCCCGGCTATCGACGATGGCCCTCCTGTGGCAGCGAGTACGAATTGAATATCGACATCACTCGCCACGTTATTGTAGCTCCAAAACACAGTGGCTGTCTTGACTACAATGTGTGGGTTATCGTGTGTGGCCACTACACTGTAGTCAAAAGTCACAACTTTCTCCACACCTTCAACGAGCACCGTCAACTTTTGAGGACTGTCGTCTACACGTCGCTTTTCAGTGTAACCACCAGAGTCATACCCATAGTTTAGACTCATTACTTTAGCATGCGTTTAACGTTAGCTACTCAAGCGTCGCATACAAGTCCAACAATATGTCACCAACGTTGACACCACTACCATCTTGGTCAGTCACATTAAACACTAGCTGCGTAAAAACGCCTTTGTTTATCGACACCTTCGACTCAACGTTGAAGAAGTGTTGAACAGAGCTCTTCAGTGGTTGGGTGGTGGTCAATGGTAGCTCAACGATAACCTCGCTTTTGCTACCATTAACAATGTTCTCAGGTCTGTTCACAATGCTACAACCTACTTGTACGTACTTCAACCCTTTGTTAACGTCCACAACATTAGGGCTGACCAAACCACTACTACTTATCGTTGTGTTATCGTTGAACCCTAACAGCTCTCCAAATTTAAACAACTCTAGTTGTTGGTCAGTTCTTATCGCACACTTTGAATTGTGTTTGTTGGCTACTAGCTCGATAGCCCCTAATCCCTTCAACTCGTCAGCAATCATTTTAAAAGTGTGGTACCCAGACCCGAAAACGTGTTTGTTGCTGTTGTAACTTATTTCGTCATTCACACCGGTCTCCACGTTAACATAGTCCCAAAAGATGGTCGCTTTTTTCACTAGTAAGTGAGGATCTGAGCCAAACGTTAAAAGTGCCTCTGGTAGATCCACAGTTTCCGTTGGGCCTCTAATCAATACTACAACCCTGACCATATATAATGTAGCATGTGTTATGTGTAACATATGGTATATTATATATGCAGAAAGCCCTTCGTGAGTACTATGGAAAGCACTACAAACTCGCGATGGCTAACACATCAAAGGCCACACACGACGCAAAGGCAGACCTCATCAAAAAGTACCCCCACGCTACTTTAAGCAAATTCGAGTTCTATCCAAATATTTTGCAAGATGGTAAGATCATGAGTGTCGACATATATTTCAGAAACAACGACGTCCTCAGCACGGACATAACCAGCACAACCTTCAAAAATGATAAAAGCATGTGGAAGTGGCTACACAATAGTAAGTTCCCAATAATATGGCAAGGTGGTGGAGCTATCCAACCACTGCCAAAAGGTCATAAAAACCATTGGGGACTTTGGGATGGTTACCCAACAGAAAATGTGTTAAATTATCCAGTGAATAATTTTAAAGTTTTCGTTAACCAAAGTAGCTACTTCATGTCAAAGCTACCAGTCTTGCGAGTCACCACGTCAAAGACAAAATCAGAGTGGGATGACAACGAATCTTACTACCGTGTTGTGTTTGCAACGTATTGTGCGAGTTTCTGTTGTGGGGTGTCATTGCAACATTTGTCAGTGTCACAAGAAGTTCACCCCGTGGTCACAAGTGTGATGAGATTTCATTTGTACTTCACCATTAGAAGACTTCTCAGAAGAATGGAAGGTGGTGAGACCATGAAATCGATAAGTAGAGAATTTAACGCTTCCGAATTGTATGGTAAGATTTCCAAGATTCCCAGGAAGCATTATTACCAGAATAAAGTCCTGAGCGATGGCACAACAGGTGAATCCAGAGTCTTCACACTCAACGACGTTCAGAACGACTACAAACGATACGTCGCGCGACTCTCAGATGGTTTTACCAACATTGGGTTGCAATATCTAAATCAGAGCATAGAGTCCTTTGTGTACTCCACACTTGGTGCACAAGCGAGAACACGTGTGTCAGTCGTTGGTGGTTCTGCAGGAAGTCTAGAGACCCAACAAGAATTCCGCAAGTTGTTTTCTGACAGTGTTGTACAGTATGACGTGTCGACATGGATTCTCAACATGAATAAATCGATTAGAGACACCAACGTTGTCCAAAATCTTGCAGTGTCGCCAAGTACATGGTTAATGCCAAGTAACGTGGTGATTCTCAAGAATAAAATCGCTGGGTACAACAACTTATTAAAGGTTGCCACAGAGTCCATGAGATTTGGAGTGAACACTAGCTTGAATGCAACAACACCAACAATTATGGTTAAAAAAGTCCACCAAGAAAACGTGGTGACTAACTTAGTAGTAGCACCAACGACTGTGAAGAAAAAAGCTCACCAAGAAAATGTGGTGGTACCAACGACTGTGACTAAAAAAGTTTACCAAGAAAGTGCGACACCACTTCCCACAAGTGAGTCAGACACCACGACAACGCTGGCGATAATCTTAGGGTTCTCAGCGGTCTCTGGTTATCTACTAACCAAATACACCTTGAAGTAGTAATGAGTCTAAACTATGGGTATGAGTCTGACGACCCTCACGATAAAATACTAAAGAGAACGAAAAGGCATCTGGACGAAGATCCTAAATTAAGCGCGACCGTGGAAGGATGTCTGGAATAATAGACATGCAAGGCTCAGCAATAAAAAACGTAGCAGACCCAGTCGATGACTCAGACGCCGCGAATAAAAGAACTCTAGAGCAATTGTTAGCGGGTTTCCTCAAGAGTCAGTCCTACAATGTTGTGCTCGACTTCAACGTTAGCACACACGCCTTAAAAAACGTGGAATTTCACACCAATGGTTCAAACAAAGTGAAAGCTATTGGTGAAACAAGTAAATTAGTGCAAAACAACCCGGCTTATGGTCCTATTGTTGGCATCAGCAGTGTGAGTCAAAGTTTTCTATCCCCTGTGTTAACACCAATCCCACTTGAGTCAGGTCTCCATTTTAACTGCCCCAGTATGCAATGGTGCGACCTCTCCATTTTTGTTGTGGTGAGGTTACCCATGAGAACCGCTGGATCAAATTGGGAGACAATTATATCAAACGACGATGGTAGTTGGGATAAGTTCATAGGGTACAAGACTGGTGTGACTAATGGACTCGCGTATGGTGGTAGCGTCCCAGCGATGGAGAAAGTATGCACTATTCCGAGTGGCGTTGACATAAGTAAAATGCACATGATATCAATACACTGGCAAATGGACAATTCACACGTCAGAGTCAACAACGTTAAGTCGACCGATTCAGACTTCATAGCAAATATGAAAAAGATAGGCGCACCCTATGGAACAATTTTTGGAATACATCGACCAAGAATACCACTAGCGCCCTATGCACACCCATCGTTGATAGAATTCTACGGTGTGAAAATCGTGAGTGGTTACATGACAAACCGAGACATCATAATCATGGGTGGAGAAATGATGAAGGAATATGGTGTAAAGTAAATGGGAGCATGTTTTTCAAAAGAACGTGAAATATATAAAATAAATAAAACGACTGATCACATGTTCAAAGCTGGTGGATCATTTGGTCGCGGTGACGTGACTCTCGAGCTCCACGCTGAGATTGGTATGAGGTCTAAAAAGACTTACGGCAAACCTATTATGATACCAGAGTCAGACAAAGTAGGAGTGGTAGGAGACGTGACCTAAGTCATGTAATGGGTTGGCTTAGAAAGCTGGTTCGTAACGTTAGAAACTTTTTCAGACGACGTAGAAAACTGAGGACTGATAAAACGTATTTGCTGCATTGGTACACAACAAACCAAATCTATAAAAAACCTGACACCTATGTCGAGTAGTTTTTTTTGTAGGAGACTATAATATAGTGATGACCTCCACAGCGCTTCGATTATTCGACTTCGATGGCCACCAAATCACAACGGTCATGAACAACGGTGAGATATGGTTCAAAGCAAGAGAAGTCGCAAGTGCTCTAGGCTATGCTAGACCAAAAGATGCAGTCAACGACCACGTCGAACCTGATTGTAAAATGAAGATGGAACAGACCTCGTTTATCAACGAACTTGGGGTCTACTCATTGACGTTCTCGAGTAAATTGGAGCGCGCGAAACACTTTGGAAGGTGGGTGCACTCAGAAGTCTTACCAAGCGTTAGAAAAAGTTTAGCTAGCGCTGGTCTCAAACACAATCAATTTAAAATGATCACTGAGTTCGATCTCCACACGAAAGTCGTCGGTTTTCTTAGGAAATATTATCCAGAAGCTATTTTGATAGCCGCTTGTGGTGAGAATCAAGACACTTCGAGTAAAAGAATAAATTCGTGGAAAAAAGGTTACCAACGTGGAACGCCTGACTTGATTATTGCCAATGCAAACCGACAGCATAGCGGACTCGTGATTGAGTTCAAGAACCCAGGTGGCACAGGCAAGACAATCCAAAGAGCAGGAGTCTCTGTTGCTCAGATACAAATCCGCTGGTTATCTAACGTTGTTGTGCGACTCATATGACGAACGCTATTACCACGGTAATAAAATATCTCTTTGACGTTGGGTTTCAGTGCTCTCACTGCCTTCGTAAATTTAAAAATAAATCAGCGTTGAGTAACCATGAGAGACGCTATTGTAAAGAGACTTTTTAGACAGCGAGTAATAAGTCGAGTTAGCACTCGTTCTCGTTGTTGAGACGACACTTGAAGCGACGACTGCTCTAGCATTTTCTAAAGACGTTTTTAACTTGGTAAAAAAATATCTGCGAAACTTTCTCTATTTATTTCACAAACCTTCTGACCACTGTGTGAAAAAATGTTTCTATGACATTGGACGCTTCATGTGACCAATGTCTAAATTTAAAAAAGTGGGGTATCCGAGAACACCCTTAATTTTGTGTGGAAGGATGATGACGTCTGCACACTGCGCGATATTGCTCAGCACCACCAACGAATGATGGCCCTGGGTTGTATCTCCAATTGAATGGTGCATCAACAGTTGTTCCGTAAGTGTCGCGACAAACGGCGCAATACGCTTTTAGAAATGTGATGTCGTCTGCCACTGGGAACAGTGTGTCGAGCTCACCAAGTTTTTTTTAAGTGCTCTGTTGTTATGAGACCACAAATAATGACGTGAATGCCAGCTTTAATGTATTCACGGGTAACTGACAGATCAGAGTACCAATGGCCTTCATCAATTCCGATGACGTCATAGTCAGCTATCTCAGAAGAGCTTGGGAGGTTTGGTGATTAACTTCGCAGGTAAACTGTCTGATCCAACAACAATGGTCTGACGATGTGTGGAGAACGCGTGGTCAGTTCGCCTAGTGTCACCTGTGTTGTTCATGTAAAGGACTTTGAGCCCTGACTTACTTAACGTGACTAACCTGCGAAGAGTCTCGGTTGTTTTTCCTGCAAACATGGGACCAATCACGATCTCTAGTTTACCAACTTTTCTCATGGTTACTATACCTTCGGAGAAATATTTTTTATTGTGGTGGAAACTGTCGTTCCATGTTGAATATCCGCTGAAGCTCTAAGTTTTTAAGATGAGACCTCGAGCTCTCGTGTCTCAAGCGATGCAGTGGGTCGTTGGTAGCCACACCGCATGGGTGACAGGCGTACACGCTTTTATTTCTCGCAAAGTGTCTGTGGGCGGGCGAGAGTACGTGGTCCCTGATATCATCCGCACCCAGTATCTCGTTACACCCCACCTTGCAAACGTGAACGTCGCGGTTTGCGGCGAGCTCTAGCCACGCTTTGGCTTTGGTTGGGCGTGGTTTCCACATAAGGGTCGCTAAGAACACTTGGAGGAAGTTACCGAGTAACGTGGCTGTGGACCCACTAGGATCGTTCAAGTAGACGTCACTTGCTAACATAAGGTACTTGAATGATGAGTAACACCACACAGGGATTATGCCAGCTAACACACCAGCAAGCTCGTTGGCTCTGTCTTCTCGAAGATCGATCCAAGCGTCGAGAAGATACCTCGTATGGCGGACCTGAGAGCCAAGCCGTTTTGGTGGTCCTTCAGGGTCGGGGTCGAACATTGTGTATGTTGAGAAGTACTCGTTTAAGACGATAGGTCCAGAGGCGTCTTGTAGGGTAGGCGCACTGATAAAGGCTGTTCTCAGCATGTTGGCAATATCTTCTTCGCTGATTTCTCTGGCTTGAGTCATTATGTTATACTCTCAGAAAAAATCCTAATTTTTTAGTGCGTTTGGTCTGGAACTGTGAGACACCTGTGAGGTCAACTGTGAGACACCTGTGAGGTCGACTGTGAGTAAGATAACACGTGATAATGTATTAGATGGTTGAGGACTCACAGACGGTTGTTGACGCTAAGATCACGGCTGACGTGAAAAGTGTTAAGGTGAAGGACCCAAAACGCGTCGCTGCTGGTAAAAAGTTGGCTGAGATATCGAAAGCTGCGAAAGAAAAGAAAATGCGTGAAATGATAGTCAACGAAGAACAGGGTGGTGAGTGGAGCTATGGTTACATTGTTGGAACACTCGGTGTTATCATCGCTGGTGCTTCGTTATGGTACACAATTAGCAGTGAAAAAGAAACACGACTGGAACCTATGAGTACTGTGGTTAGCGCGTCAGAAAATCGTAGAACTCGTCGTCCAACGCTAGACACGTTTGATTCTTGAACAAAACACACGACAATGTATATATGTCCGCGATCGATCGAAAAGAACTTATGAACGAACTGTACGACGCGCTACTTGTCACGACTGGTGCTGTGGTAGTGAGTATGATTTCGAAAAAGGCTTTGGGAGAACCATTGGGAACACCAGAGACTGTGAAAGGTACAGTGAAACTTGCTGCAGCTGTTGGTGCAGGAACGCTGTTAGTAAAATGGGCGCAATCGAAAAAGTGGATACCGACAGACCCATTCAAATCAATGTAAGTTAATGGTGAGTGTTGTGGCTGGAGGGATATTTAATGCAGTGGCTTTCGCAGGCGCTGGCTTTATGTTTTCAAAGTTTAATCACTCAGGCTATGAAGCTGAGATGAAAAGACACAACCATGCGTTGGAACAGCTAGCCAGTGCGAAAGAAGTGTGGTATGAGAATGAGGTCGCTAAGAAAGATCAGATCCAGCGTTTGCGACAACAGCTCTCTGATGCTAATGCTGACATCAATGACACAAACCACGCGTTGGAAGAACTTAGAAGCGTAATGACCATTCAGTACAGCGGACGAGTGTTCACTGACCTCCCGAAGGTTGCGGATTACTACCAACCGAGTGCGGAAATGAAGGAATACCAATTATTGTTTGTTGGTGCGCTAGGCTTGGGTAGTGGGATAGTAGCGTGGGTGCTAGTTCGGTGAAAAAAAAATATGTTGGAGTAGTATAGGTGATGGACAAACTTATGAGGCAGATGAGCTACGGCTACACAATTGACGAAATCGCGAGTGAGACGCAAACTGAGTGTGGGGGCACCTTCAGAATTTACTACTGCTTGGATTGTGATGTTGTGAAAAACGTGACTGACTGCGGTGGGTACGCGTGTCCAAAGTGTGGCGACATCGAATGGGGTTACACTCAGAGTTACAGCGACATGAGACTCACTCGGTTAAAAAGCGTTCACAAACGGTCTTGGTGGATGGGGAGGAGACTACGGAATGTTGTGAAGGGTGAGCACCTTGAGTTGATGAAAGAGGACTTCCTGAAAGTTGTCAATGCGTTGTACTCATGCAATTTGGTAAAGGGTAGAAATGTCAGCAGATATGGATACTACATTATTAGGTTGTGTCATAGAAGACGAGTCGAGACACTCAAGAAGGTGCCAGACCTCAAAGACGGGAAGGTGAAAGACTTGTTCGACAACAATTTGTTTGGGGTGGTGTACCCAAAACTGGGATGGTGTGAGAGTGGTGATATTTATTACAATGAGTGGGCTAAGAAAAAAAGTGTAATGTAAGTATAAGCCAATGAGCCGGACTGTGAAAAATTCAGTGGCAAAAAGACGGGCGCATAAGACGAGTGCAGCCGTTGTCAATTCACTAACAGATGAAGCGACCAACGCTCACGGCTTCTTTAGAGACCAGGAAACACAACGTCTAGTCGAAGACCTCGCACCGTCAACGCATCTGTTGGATCGAGCACTGAGAGGGTTCACAAGGTCCTATGGAGTCGAAGTAATTGACGACAGAGACATCAATCAGGTAAATGGTAGTAGAAGCGCTGTCACTAACCTTTTGAGACGTGAACTAAACGAGACCAACGGAATGAAAGTGGTGGAGACAGTCAAAGTCACTTTTGAGAAAGTTTTAGAACTCAATAAGACCACATACAAAACTGCCTACTTTAACAGCGAAACGTTCGTCGTCATTAACGAGCATGACATCGAGGGTGTCGCCAATCGTGGGTCGGAACAGATTTTGACGCGGATAGCTGGGTGGTTATCTGAGGGGTCTGGATGGACTATCGACAAAATAGGTGCACACTACGTTAATGTCGCTATTTACAGACCTCTGCATGGGAGTAGCTACATTGCGTTGCCAAAGGAGCTGCGCAACAGTATGAAGGGTCTGATAAACGTAAATAACGATGATGACAACAAATGCTTTAGATGGTGTCACCTAGCACATAAGTTTCCTGTTGGAAAAAACTCTGACAGAACGTCGAAGTACGCTAGGCATGTCGGTGAGCTGAATTATGACGGAATTGACTTCCCAGTATCAGTCAAAGACTACAACAAGATCGAAAAGGCTAACGAAATTAGCATTAATGTTTTTGGGTACGAAGATAAGCAGCCATTCCCTGTGTACGTTTCTAAGGAGACGTATCCTGACCATATGGACCTACTGTTGATAACTAACGACGTGGGCAACAAGCATTATGTGTACATTCGCGATTTCGATAAATTCATGTACCGTCAGACAAAGTATAAGGCGAGAAAGCACTTTTGCAGGTATTGTTTGCAGTGTTTCACCCGCGCGGACGTGCTTGAAAGTCATATTGAAGTGTGTTTGGTCATTAATGGGAAGCAAGCTATTAAAATGCCACAAAAAGGTGCGAAAGTAAAATACGAGAATTTTAGCAGACAATTAAATGTACCATTTGTGGTGTATGCAGACTTCGAGGCTATCACACAGAAGGTGCACACAGCGACGCCATCAAGCGAGTGTAGCTACACAAATGCTTATCAGAGGCACGTTGACTGCGGTTATGGGTATAAATTAGTTTGTTGCTACGATAACGAGTACAGTAAGCCAGTGAAAGTGTATCGCGGTGAAAATGCAGTCAACAAGTTCATTGGGGAGATGCTAGAAATTGTCGAATATTGTAAAGAGACATCTGAGAGTCACTTTAACAAAGAAATGATACTGACTGATGCCGATAAGAAGAACTTTGACGAGGCTAAAAGTTGTCATATTTGCAGTGTTGAGTACACTGGCGCTGACGTTAGAGTGAGAGACCACTGTCATGTCTCAGGTAAGTACAGAGGGTCCGCACATCGTCAGTGTAACGTGAACTTTAGATTGACTGATAAAATTCCTGTGATCTTTCATAACTTGCGCGGCTACGATAGTCATTTCATCATGCAGGAGATTGGCAAGTTTGGTCAAGACATAAATGTGATACCAAACAACATGGAGAAGTACATGGCGTTCATGCTTGGAAAAAACTTAGTATTTTTGGACAGCTTCCAGTTCATGGGTAGTGGTCTAGACAACTTGGTAAGGAACCTACCAAGGGACGCTTTCAAATACACGTCAGAAGTGTTTCGCGATGAGGGGTTGGCACTTATGACAAGAAAGGGGGTCTATCCCTACGATTATATGGACTCCTTTAATAAATTCGATAAACGCGAGCTACCCTCCAAAAAGGACTTTTACAACGTTCTGAATGATGAGCACATTACGGAAGAAATGTACGAGCGCGCCATCGATGTGTGGGACTACTTCGACGTTGAAAACATGGGTGGGTATCACGACCTGTATTTGAAAAGCGATGTGCTCTTGCTTGCCGACGTTTTTGAGAACTTTAGAGAGACATGCCATCGCGAGTATAAGTTAGACCCGTGTCACTATTTCACATCGCCTGGATTGGCTTGGGATGCTATGCTGAAGATGACTGGAGTGGAGCTTGAGTTATTGTCCGACATTGACATGTTTCAGTTCGTAGAAATGGGTATGCGTGGTGGTGTGAGCTACATATGCAACAGACATGGCGTGGCGAACAATAAATATATGAAGGGGTATGACAAAGAGCAAGAGTCGAAGTATTTGATGTACCTTGACGCCAACAACTTGTATGGATGGGCAATGAGTCGAAGTCTACCCACGGGCGGCTTCAAGTGGTTGACTGAGAAAGAGATAGAAAAAGTTAATCTGCGTGAGTATCACGACGGTAGTAAAAAAGGTTTACTGCTCGAGGTCGACTTGGAGTATCCAGCCCATTTGCATGACCTACATAACGACTACCCGCTGGCTCCTGAGAAGATGGAGATAACCGTTGACATGTTGTCAGGGTACTGCACGAAAATCAAAAATAAGTTTAACGTGAGTGTTGGTGGTGTGAAGAAGCTGGTGACTAACTTGATGAACAAAAAAAAGTACGTGTGTCACTACGGAAATCTGCAGTTGTACATGGATCTTGGATTAAAAATCAATAAGATTCACAGGGTCCTGCAGTTTGACCAGTCCAAGTGGCTAGGTAAGTACATCGACTTTAACACAGTCAAAAGAACTGCGGCTAAGAACGCTTTTGAGAAGGACTTCTTCAAGTTGATGAACAACAGTGTGTTCGGAAAAACGATGGAAAACTTGAGGAAGCGTGTGGACGTAAGATTAGTGACCACTGCGGAGAAATTAGAAAAGCTTGTCTCGAAGCCGACGTTCGTGTCTTGCAAAATATTTAGCGAGAACTTAGTCGCTGTCCATAAGGTTAAAGAAACGCTGACACTAAATAGACCTGCATATGTGGGTATGTGCATACTAGACTTGAGTAAAACGCTGATGTACAATTTTCACTACAATTATATTATGAAAAAGTACTCTAGCGATACCTGCAGATTGCACTTCACTGACACTGACAGTCTGTTGTACTCGATCAAAACTGACGACGTTTATTCAGACTTTATGATGGAGTGCGAAAAGTTCGACAATAGCGACTACCCTGCAGACAGCCCATTCTTTTTTAGAGAGAATAAGAAAGTTATTGGGAAGATGAAGGACGAGTGCGCTGGAACGCCAATTGTCGAGTTCGTCGGGTTGCGCAGTAAAATGTACAGCTATTTGAAAGAGGGTGGAGGTGGCGGGAAAACCGCTAAAGGTATTAGAAAGAATATAATTAAAAAAGTGATCAGACACGAAGATTACAAAAGTGTGTTACTTGAGCAGAAACAATTGCGACACACAATGAAGACCATTAGAAGTGTCAAACATCAGCTCGGTAGTTACGAAATTAATAAAGTGTCGCTATCCTGTTTTGATGATAAACGATACCTTTTAGAAAATGGTATTGACTCCTACGCGTATGGTCACAAAAACATTGAAGTGAGAGGCGACAAACGCTGAAAATAGTGAACAAACGGACTAATCTATTATTAACAGGTGGCAATAACCTAATTTGCATAACAGGTGGCAATTTTATCACGCGTGAGACACTTTTACGATACACAAATTTGTAAAAATGTGATTTGACAAATTTGTGAAAATATTGAAACGACACTTTCTATTTTTTAAATGTGATTTGATAAATTTGTGAAAATGTGATTTAACAAATTTGTGAAAATGTTGAAACGACACTTTCTATTTTTTAAAATGTGATTTGACAAATTTGTGAAAATGTTGAAACGACTATTTTTTAAATGCGATTCGACAAATTTGTGAAAATGTTGAAACGACACTCTCTATTTTTTAATATGTGAGAGTGGGCTCGTACCACATTTTATTTTTTTAACACGCGAAAATGTTGAAATGACACTTTCTATTTTTTCCTAAATGTAATTTGACATAAATTTGTGAGAATTTTGAAACGACTATTTTTAAATGTGGCTGAAATGGCGTCAATTTAGCGAGAGTCGCGATTTGGTATAAATTTGGTGTTGTTTCGTTAGTCTCGCGTGTGTTTGACACCAATTTAGTAGAAAACGTGCGAAGGGTGTCTAGATTGACTAACGATCGTTGTAGTAGTATAGCAACTAGGGCTGCGAGCTTATTCGACGTCAATCGTGAATATAAACACCAAAACATTGCCAAATTTGTCGAGTCGTGACTTGGCCAAATTTGGTGACGTTTTGGTGTTTATATTCACGGTTGAGGTCGATTGAGCTCGCAGCCCTAGTTGCTATACTACTAATACCTTGTCGTCTAGTTAAAGAGGCCGCTCCAATAATTGCCGAGTCGATTTGTGAGATTTTCAATTGTTCAATTGTTACGGGGATTTTCCCCTCAGATTGGAAAGCGGCTCGCGTTACTCCAATTCACAAAGCTCAAGCTAAAAATGACCTCAATAATTATAGGCCAATATCTGTTATTTCGCCTATTGCTAAAGCATTCGAGAGAATGGTATATAATCAGTTATATGAGTATCTCTCGATAAATAATCTTTTATCAAAATATCAATCGGGCTTCAGACGTCTCCATTCAACTACCACGGCACTATTAGACGCAACAACTGAATGGTTCTTAAATATGGATATGGGAAAAGTAAACTCAGTAGTTTTTCTTGACCTATCTAAAGCATTTGATACCGTTTGACCATTCAATCTTGTTAAAAAAGCTGTCTTTGTATGGTATTTCCGAGGAATCTCTTATATGGTTTTGCTCATATTTAAGTAATCGGAAACAGCAATGCTTTGTTAATGGTCATTTATCAATCCCTAGGACTGTCACATGTGGTGTTCCTCAGGGATCCATACTTGGACCATTGCTGTTTCTTATTTATATTAATGACCTTCCGTGTTGTTTAGAGTATTCTAATCCGCGTATGTATGCAGATGATACCACTCTAACAACAACGGGACAGTCATTAAATGAATTAATTTATGCAACTAATAGTGATTTAAATAATATCAGTCAATGGCTTCTAGCCAACAAACTGAGCTTAAATGTTGCTAAAACTGAGCATATGTTTATTGCATCTGATGACAAGCTGAACAAACTCAGAGATATGCCCAATGCTTTCATTAATAATCAACCTATTAATCGGGTGAGATCAAGTAAATCTCTTGGTGTTTATATTGATGAAAGACTTGCTTGGACCGAGCAAATTGATAATGCTTCAAGGAAAATTTCCTCAGCTATTGGTGGTCTTAAGCAAGTCAGACCCTTTGTTGATAAAGAAACGGCAGTTATCATTTATAAGTCTTTAATTCAACCAATTTTTGATTATTGTGATATTGTCTGGGACAACCTTCCATTAACACAAGCAATTCGGTTGCAAAAATTGCAAAACAGGGCTGCTCGAGTTATTAATCAAGTAGGCTATGACATCAGATCGCATACTATAAGAGAAGAGCTTGGATGGGAAACTCTTGCTTCCGGACGCTTGAAACATAAAGCTATAATGATGTACAAGGTTCTGAATGGTTTGGCACCGTTGTATCTCTCGGAATTATTTCAACTAAATTCAACTTCACTGAGTTATGGTCTCAGAGAAAGAGATACAAATGTTGTATTGCCAAAACCTAAAACAGAATATTTGAAAAAGAGTTTCAAGTTTTCTGGAGCAAAATTGTGGAATGATTTACCGACGATTACCAAAATGAAAAATACGTTAGCATCCTTCAAACGTGAACTATCAACATTCAGTTCCCAGTAGACTGTCGGTTGTATCTTGTTTTCTTTGTAAATAATTTTTATATTGTATTAATTTTTGTTCGGCTCTTATGAAAAGCAATTATGTAAATTGATAAGATTCCGAACTGAAATAAATTTTCTCTCTCTCTCTTTCTCTTTCTCTTTCTCTTTCTCTTTCTCTTTCTCTTTCTCTTTCTCTTTCTCTTTCTCTTTCTCTTTCTCTTTCTCTTTCTCTTTCTCTTTCTCTTTCTCTTTCTCTTTCTCTTTCTCTTTCTCTTTCTCTTTCTCTTTCTCTTTCTCTTTCTCTTTCTCTTTCTCTTTCTCTTTCTCTTTCTCTTTCTCTTTCTCTTTCTCTTTCTCTTTCTCTTTCTCTTTCTCTTTCTCTTTCTCTTTCTCTTTCTCTTTCTCTTTCTCTTCTCTTCCTCTTCCTCTTCCTCTTCCTCTTCCTCATCTCTTCCTCTTCCTTCTGCTCCTCCTCTTCCTCGATGGACGACTTTTCGGACGACGAATATTCGTGGCGACGTTTCTATGTTTGTGACATGTCCTTTGGTACACATCAAATATATAATAACGAGGTGGAAACATGAATGTAGCTGTGCTATGCGAGATTATGTCGTTATGGTCTTGAAGCATGGTGTTTGTGGGGGTGACTATGATTGTCTAATGGTGAATTCTTAATTAGTGAATATGTGTATAATTACTCCGCAAGCTTACTCTTTTGCTGTTCGACGCGGATTTCTTTGACTTTATGTAAACAGAAATACGTCTCAACCCACCAACATTTGAGCGGAATAAAAGTGGACTGCAGTGACACAGTAGATTTGCATCCAGAGATTTTGGAGATACGAATGATTCGTTCCGTGAGAAACGTTTGCCGATATATGTCCCCTCCACTCTTTGTAGTCGCGATTGTCATTGCTTGTTTCTCCAAACTGCATGTATCTTGCGCTTTATGTTTTTATCAGCGTCACTTCGAAAGAATATATATTCTATACGGACACGTGTCTCGACAACGATTGTGTGACCAATCTTTAAAAGACCTTACAGGTCTTTTGAAACTGCTCTAGAGTTGATAATCACAGGTTTTCCGTACCCAGGCAAAAGATTGACTTCAACGCTTTGGATTATTTTAATTGTAATGTAAGAGGTGGTTTTACATAATTATTGTCCTTTGGTAACGTAACGATTCCAAACTCTTTGGGGTACTTGCAATCGATCTCGAGAACTAATGAGTCCTTTTTCACGTTTTTAAGTATGGTTGATGAAAGTGACTTAAAGTCTGTACTTTCCAAAGCTATTAGGTCAAGACTAATTATCTCAAAGCAACCGATTTTTAGGATAGATTTGAAAAACTCTATACAATAGCGCTAAAGGTGTTGGCCTCATCTGTCTTAATTGGCTTAAACGTCCTCCGATGCCCCATTTTCGTTACTATTTTTCATTCTTAAGCTAAAATAAATGCGCCTATTCTATGGTTTCATAATTTATAATTCATAATATTAATTTCTAAATGTTGCTAAAACTGAGCATATGTTTATTGCATCTGATGACAAGCTGAACAAACTCAGAGATATGCCCTATGCTTTCATTAATAATCAACCTATTAATCGGGTGAGATCAAGTAAATCTCTTGGTGTTTATATTGATGAAAGACTTGCTTGGACCGAGCAAATTGATAATGCTTCAAGGAAAATTTCCTCAGCTATTGGTGGTCTTAAGCAAGTCAGACCCTTTGTTGATAAAGAAACGGCAGTTATCATTTATAAGTCTTTAATTCAACCAATTTTTGATTATTGTGATATTGTCTGGGACAACCTTCCATTAACACAAGCAATTCGGTTGCAAAAATTGCAAAACAGGGCTGCTCGAGTTATTAATCAAGTAGGCTATGACATCAGATCGCATACTATAAGAGAAGAGCTTGGATGGGAAACTCTTGCTTCCGGACGCTTGAAACATAAAGCTATAATGATGTACAAGGTTCTGAATGGTTTGGCACCGTTGTATCTCTCGGAATTATTTCAACTAAATTCAACTTCACTGAGTTATGGTCTCAGAGAAAGAGATACAAATGTTGTATTGCCAAAACCTAAAACAGAATATTTGAAAAAGAGTTTCAAGTTTTCTGGAGCAAAATTGTGGAATGATTTACCGACGATTACCAAAATGAAAAATACGTTAGCATCCTTCAAACGTGAACTATCAACATTCAGTTCCCAGTAGACTGTCGGTTGTATCTTGTTTTCTTTGTAAATAATTTTTATATTGTATTAATTTTTGTTCGGCTCTTATGAAAAGCAATTATGTAAATTGATAAGATTCCGAACTGAAATAAATTTTCTCTCTCTCTCTCTTTCTCTTTCTCTTTCTCTTTCTCTTTCTCTTTCTCTTTCTCTTTCTCTTTCTCTTTCTCTTTCTCTTTCTCTTTCTCTTTCTCTCTTTCTCTTTCTCTTTCTCTTTCTCTTTCTCTTTCTCTTTCTTCTCTTTCTCTTTCTCTTTCTCTTTCTCTTTCTCTCTTCTCTTTCTCTTTCTCTTTCTCTTTCTCTTTCTCTTTCTCTTTCTCTTTCTCTTTCTCTTTCTCTTTCTCTTTTCTTTCTCTTTCTCTTTCTCTTTCTCTTTCTCTTTTCTCTTTCTCTTTCTCTTTCTCTTTCTCTTTCTCTTTCTTCTCTTTCTCTTTTCTCTTTCTCTTTCTCTTTCTTTCTCTTTCTCTTTCTCTTTCTCTTTCTCTTCTCTTTCTCTTTCTCTTTCTCTTTCTCTTTCTCTTTTCTCTTTCTCTTTCTCTTTCTCTTTCTCTTTCTCTTTCTCTTTCTCTTTCTCTTTCTCTTCCTCTTCCTCTTCCTCTTCCTCTTCCTCATCTCTTCCTCTTCCTTCTGCTCCTCCTCTTCCTCGATGGACGACTTTTCGGACGACGAATATTCGTGGCGACGTTTCTATGTTTGTGACATGTCCTTTGGTACACATCAAATATATAATAACGAGGTGGAAACATGAATGTAGCTGTGCTATTCGAGATTATGTCGTTATGGTCTTGAAGCATGGTGTTTGTGGGGGTGACTATGATTGTCTAATGGTGAATTCTTAATTAGTAAATATGTGTATAATTACTCCGCAAGCTTACTCTTTTGCTGTTCGACGCGGATTTCTTTGACTTTATGTAAACAGAAATACGTCTCAACCCACCAACATTTGAGCGGAATAAAAGTGGACTGCAGTGACACAGTAGATTTGCATCCAGAGATTTTGGAGATACGAATGATTCGTTCCGTGAGAAACGTTTGCCGATATATGTCCCCTCCACTCTTTGTAGTCGCGATTGTCATTGCTTGTTTCTCCAAACTGCATGTATCTTGCGCTTTATGTTTTTATCAGCGTCACTTCGATAGAATATATATTCTATACGGACACGTGTCTCGACAACGATTGTGTGACCAATCTTTAAAAGACCTTACAGGTCTTTTGAAACTGCTCTAGAGTTGATAATCACAGGTTTTCCGTACCCAGGCAAAAGATTGACTTCAACGCTTTGGATTATTTTAATTGTAATGTAAGAGGTGGTTTTACATAATTATTGTCCTTTGGTAACGTAACGATTCCAAACTCTTTGGGGGTACTTGCAATCGATCTCGAGAACTAATGAGTCCTTTTTCACGTTTTTAAGTATGGTTGATGAAAGTGACTTAAAGTCTGTACTTTCCAAAGCTATTAGGTCAAGACTAATTATCTCAAAGCAACCGATTTTTAGGGTAGATTTGAAAAACTCTATACAATAGCGCTAAAGGTGTTGGCCTCATCTGTCTTAATTGGCTTAAACGTCCTCCGATGCCCCATTTTCGTTACTATTTTTCATTCTTAAGCTAAAATAAATGCGCCTATTCTATGGTTTCACTGGAGAAAAATAACGAGATATTGAAGAGAACTAAGAGATACGAGGTATCCATTTGTGGCGGTATAATATGAAAGGAGGCATGATGTATATACCCACAAGGCGATTATGCCGCCCATGAGTTGGCGCCTTGAATGTTTGCAATTCATGGTACTGTACTCAGCAGAAGGTAAAGCTCAAAAAGATGCAAGAGGCCTATAGGCACCATTTTACAATCATGAATAACAATTACTCTACCTTACATCTTAATACTACCAAAGCCCACACTGACATTATGATCGCGCAGTTAAACTAAGCCGTCGATGATTACTATGTTTAGGAGAACCTTGAGCTCGAGTATACGAAACTATCGTGAACGCAGGCATTGCGACTAACATAATTTCGCTCTATAACATTGGTCGGTCGCTCAAATAGGAACATGTCACACTGATGAAGTCTGTAGATTTGGACAAAGACTCAGTGCTTACTAACGAGAACGTCAATCTACCTCGAAAACGAATGAAATCTATTGTAAAGCGCAGACAGATAGTGAAGTGTGAATCAGTATCCAATTATTGAATCCGTAACTAACCATTGAAGGCATCTCAAACACTCATGTATACTCGCAAAGGATACCTAAATTTGGACAAAAGAATGAGTATGATCAACTGAAATTTTATAAAGATGGTTTCTCATTAACCATCGATTTAAGAAGTACTGAAGACAAAGACATCATTGGAGACGGTAAAAAGATAGTCAACATACAGTCAGACGTATACTAAATTAATAAAGATTACCAAGGAAGCGACGATAAATATTCGTCATCTCCGATGGGTTGGTCAACATCATGAATGGTGATTTTAAACATGTATATAAGTAAATTCGCTAGTATCTTTAATTATAGATGGGTTAGACGCAATAGACGTCCCTTCAGAGTTACTATCCCGGCTCCTGCGGCACTGAAAAGAGAAACTACTAACAACATCGTCAGTAAAAACTGAAAACTATCCTTTCGTATAGGCCTAGTGTAACAGTTGATAAGTATATGTTGGCGAAAGTGACAATATCGACCTCAAGCGACCACAAAAGAAAGCAAACCACAAAAGGTATTGTACTAAGAATTATCATTAGGATTTGTACTGATTGTTTTATTAAGCAAGTCAACTAAATAAATAAAAGTTTGCATATCTCAGTATACGAGAGACATCTACTGGACAAGCTGAACAAAGTCATTGGATTAGCCTACTTACAGTTTCTGACTGGATCCTAAGTTAGTATTCTTGGTTAAATGATGGTACGTTCTTTGTGTCTTTAACTTTTTTCTACGTCTCGACCATGCTCTTTCAATGTCCGGTCGGCGTGTTTTCTCGTTTCAGTTCACGCGCCAGTTTTGGCGCAATTAATATATCAAATGATGTAATATAAACAGCTCACTTAACCGAAGTGCAGAACACGTTTATCCTATATCTCATATTTTTGACACATAATTAGTTTGCGTGTAAAAGTTTGTTATACCCAGTTTTTGTTTCACTTTCCATTCATTTTTTGACAAAGGACCTTCGCTCGAAACATATGCGCTATTTCGGCAGTATATCTACCTTTTAGACAGCGAGCCTGGGTCCCACACTTTTCCCCTCATTTTTTAACAGTTGTAATATAATAAACTTCAAGCACGCCCTCCTTGTTTTTTAGGCTTGCAACTCTCATCAGCTTTCGTGCTGCTCACTGAGTTCACTAGTAAACTGCATCGTGCTACCATTGGAATTGCGTATTTTTATTTTCGGGTGATTGCTTTGCCAATTCTGGCTCTCCTTGCTTACCTCCTTCCAAATTGGCACTATCTTCTGCTTTCAACAGCAGTAGCTGCAACTCCTATTTTCTTCTTCTGGTGGTAAGTGACGCTAGAAAGTGTAGCTGTGATAAATAATCCCACTGCTAAAGTACTATATATAAAACTGTACAAAAGTAAAGAAAATACTAATAACATAATTACTAATAAAAATCACTGAATGCATTGAATAAGTAACTAATTAAAAATATTATTAATAAAAAAATCAATATTTGATCGGACATATAATTAATATAAGTGATCGTTCCCGAGATTGTTCTACTGAGTAGATAGATGAATCAAAATTGATAAAGATTGAACTGATAAATTGTTGTACTAGGACGCGTCGACTGGTATAACGATATATTAATGAAGGGCTTCCGTTTCTTCAGTATTTATATACACAGTTCTTTTAAAAACTGTGTTTATTTGAATATATTTAACTGGTCATCCAAATAAGTGTGATTTCTACTTCGTGGATATTTTTCCATCGAATTTCCTGCAAGGTAAGGCCAAGATATGTAATTAATTTATATATACATATATATATATATATATAAATCATATATAGTCAGTCAGTGACCGATAATGTTAACATCCGGGGGGTGGCGACATTATTTCGTAGTATTTTGGTACTTTAATTTACTTAATTTGTGAGCGGAAAAGTGAATGTGAAGTTCCTGGACAATGAGGGCAGACCGTTAAGTGAGTTATCAATGGGTTTTTACGTGTCAAATTGTAATGCAGTTTGATTTCGATATCTTAAATATTTCATAATATGTCTGGAAAATAAGTTGTGTACCCCGGGTTTTTTTGTTAACATGCTATTGTGGCCACTGCGCACGCGCGAGCTGAAAGTTTGATAAACATGGCAGCCAAGGTGCGAGAGTGATATTTCTTCTCAAAACAGGGATTTTGTGGATTTATAGTATTAAATATGATGTAAGAGAAAGGATTCGGTGTCTGTTATTGGAAGACGAGCCTGGATATAAACTAAAGGTCTGACATTCAGGATATTTCTGTCACGATGTGTCATGACTATATATAAATGGAACAGAATGGACACAGAATAACCTGCGAGATTATTTTGTTAGAAATTAAACTCTGAAGTTGCATTTTTCGCAACTGGTCCCGGTTTGGTCTTAAAATGTATGTATTCCAACACTCGAAATTTTCCTTCACCACAAATCCTTTCAACATGTTGTTTGATCGAGTGAAGTGCCAAATAAATATTACCTATTACCTATAATATTGTCGCAACTATAATTTTGGGTTTGTGCATATTAGCACTGTTAGATTGATTCATTCCTGTTGTTGAAACATACTGAATTTCCTCTATATGCCCAATAAAGACATGCCTTGTTCATTGGCCATTTATTTGCTGTATAATTGTTACCTCGGAGAAATTTGGTGCTGTTCCAATAATATGAATTGTCACATTAAGAGCATTTGAAACTGCCAGAATAATTATATAATTAGCTCACTAGAGATATTTTGTGATGTACCTATCAATGTTATCCCAGGGTGGGGGGGACACTGATGGGGAAGCGATTTGCCACGGGCGTAGAGGGAGGCCGAATCCGCGGTACTACAGCGGTTTAACACAAAAATGTTGATGATATTAAATCACATCCTCTAGGAGTAGCCGTTCCTCCCGTTGTAAGCCATGTACAAAGTTACAAACTACCGGAATTGTTAAAGCATTGTTAGCAGTAAAATATTGGATTGTAAGCAACCCCAAAACAACAAAGATCCTAACCCTAACTATTAACCTCCTTTTCAAATCCTCAGAGGTTGTGATTGTGGCGAGCGTAATTTAAAGTGTTTATGCAGTGAAAACTTCAGTTGGAAATAAACTCTCTTACTTGAAAGAACTATATAAATTATAAAGATTGGCGTTCACAACTCTTCCATATATCACTTTGTTATTGATATATTAAGATTTGTTTGATATGTAAATGATCCTCACTGTGACGCCACACTGCATAATAACTTAATGAAAAAACATGTATATCTTTGGGATTATTAAATCAAATCACTCGAAACGTAACTCCGTACGTCTAGTATCATGGGACACACATACTGTACACATACACACTTTCATAATTTCGTGACATAATTCCAAAGATATACAGGGTTCTTCAATAAGTCATTATAACGTGACGTGACGTGAAACTGTTTGGACGTGTACTGAAGTGCTCCGCGAATTATTCCGTATTTCATTTTTCCCTGTACGATTTTGAACGGGATACTTCTCAAAGTGGTCGGTAAAGTGTTCTTCTCATGGAATCTGAGAAACTCCAAGTATCCTTTTCGTTATCTAAATAATATTTAGTGAAATACCGGTTGTCTATACCGAGATTTTTAACGTTTGTTTTTTAAGCTCGCGCAAAAACGGTTGGTCTTCACACGCAAGCAAACGAAGCACGCTACGTATGCTGACGACAGTGTGCGTGCTTCGATTTGATCTGTGCGCGTGCGTGCAGTAATTAACTTGGAATAAAACTCATCGAACTGCACTCGCTGTAGACACACGCGCCATGAACAATCCACGTTATCCTTTTTGTTGGTTGGTTCTTCGCGGGATTCGTCATACTGAGGAGAACCTATAGTGGCCTTGTTACGTAGTGGCCTTCCTATGTAGTAGGCTTTATCTTATAATGAAACTGTAATTAGTTTTTTAAGTAACATTAAGAATATATTGTTGTAAGAGCATTGAGACTATTGTATAATGCTCCTAATACGTCTTTATTATTATTATTATTATTATGTAGTGTGACGTCACAG
Organism: Chrysogorgia sp. JL179-B06; assembly: GCA_035772405.1. NCBI lineage: Eukaryota > Metazoa > Cnidaria > Anthozoa > Scleralcyonacea > Chrysogorgiidae > Chrysogorgia > Chrysogorgia sp. JL179-B06. The sequence continues at coordinate 1,078,598 of JAYKKM010000326.1, forward strand.
TGAGGGCATTTACATATCAAACAAATCTTAATATCTGAAGAACAAAGTGAGATATGGAAGAGTTGTAAATGCCAATCTTGACAACCTCTCTAGTTCTTTCAAATACGAGAGTTTATTTCAAACTGAATTTTTTACTGCATAAACACTTTAATATTCATCAACATTTTTGGGTTAAACCGCTGTAGTACTGCGGATTCGGCCTCCCTCAACGCCCGTGGCAAATCGTTTCCCACACTTGATGGGATATTGACTGATTGACTTTTCTGAGACAGTATGATGAGTATAATTTATTCGATCACGCAGGATAAGGTCGTCCTATTTATCCGAGGCTCATGTTTTAAGCGTTCGACTATATTCAGTTTATCACTCTAAGGTGAACGGAAAACCCAACTGATAGGGATTCCGAGGGCCTATGATTTAAAGTCGTTTTCCGAGAAGACCTGAAAGTCTTACCATTTGCTGGTGTTGTTTCAAAGGCAGCACCTTCTCCCCAATTATGTTAAGACCCCTGAGTGGTGGTCCGACCCAGGATTTAAACCCGGGTCTCCCAGCTCATAGACATGTGTGGTATTACCACTAGATGTGTGGTAACCACTAGACCAAGGGGAATAATTGATTTTTATAAAAGATCGAGGCATAAAATGATTTTAGTACTACCGGTAACTACTTAACCCTTTGTTTACTGACGGGACGTTAAAGTCCCATGTTGAAAAATGCTCAGAAGATTGGCTGGGGTACTCAAATACATTTAGGGACTTTAAAGTACAAACAGGGTGTTTGTATGAAGGGTCTGGGATTGAATGCGAGTGCAATGTTTATTCCAGCGGTTTCAAGATATTTTCAAAATGGCGATCTTCTGAAATTCGCACGTGTGAGAAAGGTGAGGTTTCTTTATCAATTTTTATAATCTTAACGATTGTGAGAGATGGGAACTTTTTTATGTCTATAACCTTTTCAAGAAAGGTTCTATAGTATTTTGTTAGGAAATAACATCAAACTGATTTCAAAAATTGCAATTTATTGTTTGGGACTTAGAAGTCCCGCCAGGGTGTATCATCTACCTACATTATCTAGGTATGCCATGGCTTTTTTGCTCAAACCTTCAATTTTAAAGACATACAGTATGAGCCTTGTGATTTTAATCTGTTTGTATAGAATTGACAGGAGACTTTGTTTGTGTATTTTATCTGCTTTGGCATAATGTTATGAAATGTGTTGATTTTTGCCAAATTTTGCCAATATACTATTGTCTTCACTGTTTGACTGTGAATAACATCCAAAAAAAATTCTTAATTTTTAGATAAAGATCATCATTTTACTTTCACAATGTCAAAAAGATATAATGTCATTGATGTACTAGAAATATGGGATGAAATCCCAGATGATGATGTTGTTGATGATGACTACATTCAACCTGGCGATGCTGATGAGTCATCTTCGGGTGATGTTGTTGATGATGACTACATTCAACCTGGCGATGCTGAGCCATCTTCGGGTAATGATGTTGTTGATGATGACTACATTCAACCTGGTGATGCTGATGAGCCATCTTCGGACCTGGCGATGCTGATGAGCCATCTTCGGGTGATGATGTTGTTGATGATGACTACATTAAACCTGACGATGAAGTAATTGATACAAGTGAGACACAAGAGATCCCAGATACGACTGCCACGACAGCAACACCAACGCCAAATAGAAAAGTAGCTGGAAAAGGAGTTTCATCAAGTGCCCAAAAGAAAGAAAAGACACTTGACCAGTTTGAATTGGTAGAACATTTTTTATTAAAAAATGATCATCCTTACCCATTGTCGGTTACCCAAATCAAGTGTTTGCAAAAATATATCCATTCCAAGTCCAAAGAAAAGCTAAGTGTGGCCCAGGTGAAAAGGTTGGTTGAAATTGCCAGACGCCAATAGAAAAAGATTGACAAACCATCAGAAGATCATTCATTCAACTTTCCTGAAGGTCCCAACATGGAATACGTTTCTGATCGCCATACACCAGCCGACATATTTTTCCAGTTCCTTGACACTGACATTGTTGATCACATTGTATTTCAAACAAACCTGTACATCAACCAAAAGGACCGACGTGTTCCGCCTATAACCAGAGAGGAATGTTGTGGTTTTGTTGGTATCAATATGGTTATGTCCTACCACAAGCTACTGTACCTTCCTGGACCAACTATTGGAACAATGACCCTAATTTAAGTGTTCTTTTTGTCTCCACAGTTATGAGAAGGGATAGATTTGGGCAGATCCTTTCAAGTTTGCACGTGAATAACAACGCAGCCCTCCGGGATGGTAACCAGGACAAGCTGTACAAGCTTCGCCCGCCAATCGAAGCAATGAATAATAACTATGTCAAACTGTACAATTTGTCAAGAAGACAAAGTATAGATGAGAGCATGATATTATTTAAGGGACGGCATTCGATCAAGCAATACGACCCGATGAAGCCCATAAATCGTGGCTATAAATTGTGGGTAAGGGTTGATATGGATGGTTACATCAGCAAATTTGATGTGTACCAGGGAAGGCCACTGAAGCATCTACTGTGGATGATTTAGACGGGAACACATTTGGCCTTGGGGAGCAAGTAGTCCAAACCATGACACAAGATTTACTGAACAGGAATCATGAAGTTTATTTTGACAATTTCTTCACATCCATTCCCTTGATGGAGAACCTGAAGGAAAATAGTGTTGATGCAGTCCGTACAGTTCGACTGAACCGTAAAGCGCTTGCTGTTGGTATGGAAGAAGTTTTAGATAGAGGGGAGTGTGACTATCGGGTATCGAAAGATGGTCTAACCATGTTCAAGTGGCAAGACAACAAGCCTGTTTTTGTTGTGTCTAATTTTTATGGGACAGATATCTCGTCCGCCAAAAGAAAACAGAAAGATGGTTCAAAGCATGGATTTACCTGTCCTGTTGTCGATTACAACAAATACATGGGAGGAGGTGACAAAGCCGACATGTCGTGTGCTGTTCAAGGCCTTAGTCGAAAGTCCAAAAAGTGGTGGCACAGGATCTTTTTCGGGATCATTGATCGGACAGTTGTCAATGCCCAAATTGTCTATTCGAAACTGGAGGGAAAGTCTGTATCGGTTTTGGATTACAAGAGAGCTGTTGCACAAGCTTTGATCACACGCGCAACTCCTGTAAAAGTTGGACGACCAAAATCATCACCTTCCACATCAGTCCCAGCTGAACGGCGGAAAAGTGGTCACTCCATATCGAAATAAATTAGACTGCAGAATCGAGGTGTTCACTGGGTGACCTATGACAAGAAACGCGGTCGATGTGAGGTCTGCCAAAGAAACCAAGTGGAATCTAGACCACATATATAGCAAGTGCTCAATATGCAAAGTGTTTTTGTGCATGTAACGAGCGCAAAAACTGTTTTGCGGAATTCCACGACATTGTAGAATAACTGAACATGAACAGAATAATAGAACTTTAAATTTACTATTTTACTATATATTATGCTCATCTGTATTGATTAAAATGATTAAATAGCTTTTTCACTTTTGACAGTTATATAGGCCGATACTACCTGGCGGGACTTTAAAGTCCCGCTGCTCTGTAACCATGACAAGATGATTTGATGCAAAGTAAACATCGTATTTTTTTATCTATGACCAAGAGTGAGGTCTTATGGTAAAATATCTAACCAAGATCTTGCTGTAGTACCCCAGCAATAGCGGCCAAGGTTTGGTATTTTACTGTAGAGACTGAACAGTGGGTTATTAAGTAGTCCATTATATGGCACTTTTTATTATTAAATGAAATCGATGTTGTATTTCTTGGTCTTCAGACTTCGCTTCCTTTAACGTCGTCAAAACATCGGACTAGCATTATTTTCTGTTTTTTCTTTCTTGCCTGGATACTAAAATTTACTTTTATAATGTTTATTGTTCATCGTTATTTATTTAATTTATTTTCATCCTTTGAGGCAATAACTCTCTTATTAGGATTTTGTGTTTGTTCCCAACAATCACAGGGTATTAGCCAGTGAAATGTTATCCATAGACATAGTTGCCATAATGTTCTATCCAACTTATCACCTTTATCAACCTTGTGATTAAAATAATAAAAATTAAGAATTGTTTTCTAACTAACAGTATATTAACTATCAATAATACTGCAGCTTTATAAGCAGCAATCTAAAATCCTGCACTGCATTAAACTTGTGTCATGCACTATGCTACTGTTTTATTTATTAAACATAATTCTATAAAACTTTGCACTGTCCTTGGGACCTAGTTGTTCTAGTCATTCGGAAAAGAAAGGTAGCATGTCCTTTTTTATTTGATCGCCAGTTAACCAATTATGTAATTATGACATTGAGATTAAGGTTCATATACTTTAGATGTGCTCAATGGTCGTGACTCGTGGTCATTCAAAACACGTGCACAAAACCACAATGAGCACGTACAAAAATCGACAATGGACATCCTGAGAGAAACTTATGCGTTTACTTCAGTATTTTAAAAACATGGCTTCAGCCCTATAAAATAAGTATTCGCTGTAGGTGAATACGTGTACATTAAATAAACATTGTTGTCATTAAACATTTATTTGACTGACATAAAACTATCTATTCAAAGGTTTATACCAGAATCACCGCGATGGTTACTACATAATGGTAAACCTGACAAAGCAATAGAGCAACTGGTGAAGATCGCTACAATCAACAAAAAAGTATATCCACAAGTGGAGCTAAAAATACCTGACATAGAGGGAAAAGGGAACTTTTGTCATCTTTTCTCCAATTTGAAAATGACGAAGAGGACTTTGATCTGTTGGAATATTTGGTAATGGTGTCAAACTAAACGTTTCTATATGAATAGTCTCGAGTATATTTTGTATGTCTATTGTAACGATTTGAGATTTATTATTTGAGATTTAAAGTGAATATAGACGTAGTTGTTTATAACTGTCCTCAAATAACGATTGACCAAGGAAACCATCGTTGGCTCTATCTTCTGGCATAATACAGGATATATGGTATTTTACAATTGTATAAAAAAGGATTTGTCAATTTGGGAGTTAGAAAGAAACATTGACTTTTTTCTGACTGCGTTTCCTCTGCATTTATTTTGCACGGCCCTTTCCTTTTCTAATTATACAATTAATTTTCCATATTATGCATAGTTTTAAGAATATCTCCTTCTACTGGAACATATTATTTAACAAAATCATAGTAAGCTGGAGATGGTGAAAATTATATTCATGCAACCATAGACATAACAATTTTTCTACCATGGATCTCACAGTAAATATTTGAGATGCTTCAAAAATTAAGAAATTAATAGATATATAGATTAAAATTTGAACCAATTTGATAAATAAATACATTATGTTATTTCTCAATACGAATTTGTGGAAATATCCATGTTTGAATTAATTGGAATATGCAATTTTATCAAGTGTTTGCTTTGTTATAATATTCATAGGATAACTGTCAACTTGGTTTACTTTGGTGTATCATATGGCTCCGTTGATCTTGGTTGGAATAGATATCTTACGTTTGCTTTAACTAGTTTCGTTGAACTACCTTCTACCTATGCAGCTATCTGGTCCATAGACAGGTAATTAAATAACCTCGCCGACGACAACCGGCGTAAATTCCATTTCTTATATATATATATATATATATATATATATATATATATATATTATATATATATATATATATATATATATATATATGTATATATATATATATATATATATATATATATATATATATATATATATATATATATATATATATATATATATATATATATATATATATACGAAAGTATACAATGTGCCCTACCGGCTATCACCATATGGCTTTATGGTAACTGTGGACTTGGGACCCACTATGTACGGCTACACATTGTAGGATTGCATTGTGGAGTCACCAAAGCGCTCAAACTGCGAGCAGTGGGCGATGCGTAATGCGAACAGTAAACGTCTCACTGAGAAAGACTCTCCACCCAATCCATGAGAGCGCTCAAACCACATGAGCGGTGAGCGTAATATATACGAAAGTATACAATGTGCCCTACCGGCTATCACCATATGGCTTTATGGTAACTGTGGACTATATATATATATATATATATATATATATATATGTATATATATATGTAGATATTGTAAATATATATATATATATATATATATATATAATATATATATATATGTACTATTTACAAAACGAGTTGGAGGGCTTTATACACCGATAAAGCCCGATAACGAGTTTTGTAAATGGCTTCAGAAACGTCCATTAATTAGTATTTATCTATTGTGTGAAATTATTTAGCAATGCAAACGAGGGACACGCTGCAGTGCGTTTGGACTGCTGCTTGTGCCGCAGCATAGTTTTGGTATAATTGTGAGATGAAGCGCTTCAGGCTGGCTGAATGAGTGTTCTATCACATTTAAAGACACTGATGTTTTATTAATGAGTGTTCTATCACATTTAAAGACACTGATGTTTTATTAATCAGTTCTGTACTACATGGTAGAAACATTGATTAAAGATGCATTTCTTTTGTGTTTTCTTCATGCATTATTAATGAGTTTTTGAAATATATATTTACATATTCAGATCTTTAGAAATATATTGTTTTCATGGCATGACCAGTTGCTACGACCAGCTTCGCCACTGTTTTGCTAGCTTCTCGAGTGCCAATTTATAACTCGATAATCACACAAGACAAAGTTTTTTTATTTCTTTTAGAAAATAACACCATTAAATTAAAACTAAAGCCATGAAAAAATTGCTATGTAGTGTTGCTAGGAAACATGTTAGCGATTTTAGCGATGAAAATGCACTCAACGTTGCAGTTAAAACATTCTGTTGTGTGGTACCTTGATTAGCCTTGTATCCAGGTATTCTTTGACTTCCTTTTGCGATTTAAACTACGTCAAAAACGACAAAATTTACGCGAGGAACACGTCAGCTTATGCTTTATTGACTTACAATGACACAGTTTTTGAGCTCAATCAGACAGCGTGTTGTCGCTCATTTACTTCCGATTATTTTCTAATAGTAGATATGATTGCATGGATGTGTGAACTCAACCAACAAGCAGGTGACGTGCACCTTTTACTGTAATGCATGCATGAATGTTGCATTGCTTTTAATTTTTGTATGAGCATAAAGGCATTTGTACATTTGAGTAGTGTAAACATGCATTGTACAGGTTTATAGACATACATCAACAAATCTGGTAACACACTAATTGTGCATGCACCAGGAGAGCATTTATGTGTGCATTTTTTAAAATTGGGACAATAAAATACGATTCTGGACATATAAATTAAACAGCTTTATTCCCATGGAACTGAACCTGAGGGACTTTTTTTGAATATCATTATCTTGCAATCTGTTATAAACAGGGCTTCACTTTTGTAACTAATGTGTCATTTTGATAAAGGAGCAGGGTCCCGATACATTAAAAACTAAGCAAATGTGTTCAGAGTTTTTTTTGAAGGTGCGGTATATGTTTATAAACCTGAATAAGATATAATTATGCCAAATCTGTTTATATGCCCTGGGACTACACAACTTACTTCCAAAGGGGTTTTGAGTTGGAGAGATTATAAACGGTATAGAAAACATGTTCCAAAATGCATAACAGGCAAACTGTTGGCACTTTTTTACTCAAGTTTTTGCTTAATAGTCAATTAAGAAAAATGTAAGAACAGTAACAAATATTAACTATAATTTATAATAATGTGAAAAATGATGCGCCGTACTATATATAGCAAAACCTGCTACACACGTTATGTAGCAGCCTCAAAATGATTTGTCAGTAGTGAGATAGTGAGATACAGAATGATGCCATAACTTTTTATCTATTATTATTTACTTTTATTCTTTTATTTTTTGTTATTTTTGTTAGGAAAGGTGCTAATGGGAAAGCAATGCTGGGCTTATAATCTGTGTGCTTTATTAGCTTATATTAAATCAGAAGGTATTTTCTGTTAACAAACAGGGGGCGAATAACTAGGGGGCTTATAAGCGGGATTGTACGGTGTTTTATGATTGAGGTTGATGTATACATCTCACTGTGTTAGGGGGAAATGTTAGGGATTGAACATGTGTCAGCTCACTTGTGACAATGCATAAAGCAGGTAAAGGGCATGTCATCCTGAATGGATTAAACAAGTACTGATATAATTTAGATAATACATGTTGTGCTCTGTTGCTTAAGGCGATTGTGTTAATTACCTGCATTGGAATAAATATGACGTGTGTTATTTAATATTATGTATTATTCATGCACCATTGGTCATCCACAACCTACAGTATCTGAGCGATTGATGCATTATTGCAGATGTTTTAAATAGATGACATACAGCGCTATAAGTTAATTATTTAAATCATAAACAATTGGTGTCTTATGCAGCTATATTTTATATTGCTATATATTGGTGTCTTACCAGAATAATAAAGTCTCTTAATACCAGAAAGTCTTTATATTATATAGAGTGAAATAAACTCTCTTTCTTGAAAGAACTATAATTAATTATAAACATTGGCATTTACTTCCATAATCTCCCTTACCGGTAGATCATTAGATATTATGTAAATGTCCTCACTTTGACATCACGCTGCATAATGACTTATTGAAGAAGCCTGCATATATACAGTACACAATTATGAAAGTGTGTAATCCCATGATACTAAACATACGAAGTTACTTACGTTTTGAGTGCTTCTTGGGTTTAATAATCCCAAAGATATATACTGTATACATGATTTTTCAGTAAGTTATTATACAGTGTGACATCACAGTGAGGATACAGCATTTACATATCAAACAAATCTTAATCAGTCCAGGTATATAATATTGCACCCAAAAAGTAAACACTTTGAGTTATTTAGTTATTTAGTTTGATGTCTAATTATGAAACAATGAAATTCAGAACAACACAAGCTTGATAGTTTAAAGGCTCTCAGAGATACATGTAGTTTCTCACTACTATAAGTCCATTCGATTGGAAAATTAATGGGTTATCTATTTTTAAGTAAAATAACCCAGCACGCTGACGGCCGGCGAGGGTTTGTTGCGTACAGTCGTACACGTATTTCTAGGGGTCTGTTTACATGATTCGTGCTAGCCCGGCTAACCCGACCCAAAAAGATCATTTGAATTAACTTTATGCTTTTATTACAGCTAAACAAAACCAGTTCTGATTTGAAATATCATTTTGGATGTCTATAGTAGCCGTGATAAGAACTAGAATCAGCCCGGCTAACCGTGCTCGCCCGGCTCATATAAACAGCCACTAAGGGCTGTTTACATGATCCCGGTTAAGCCCGGCTCACGCGATTGATTAGGGTCGCATTGTGGTTTTGAAACGTGTATAAACTAAATTTACAAAGGAGAATTGGTTTAGTTTAGTTGTAAACAAATCTTTACATTAATTCAAATCTCTTTTTGCGGCCGAGGCAAGAATTTCGTGACATGAGTCAGCCCTCTTAGGAGGGCTAGCCCTCCCCCATATTATAAACTACCCCTAAATTGCCCGAAAGCCGAAAGGATTTGTGGAAGTCCAAAAGGCGAAGCCAGAGCGACTTCCACAAATCCTCCCGAGGCTTAATCACTAATTTTCCAAGATATCGTGGTATGTAATAGATAAGCACCGAGAACGAGGGATGTATGCGGCATACAACCCCGAGGACGCTTAGGGCTGTACAGTGTGTATCAAAAAAACCGCTACCCTTAGAAAATGAATTAGCATTCTTAAAGAGACCTATTGTAATTTAAAAAAAATTATACACCTGGGAAATTAAGATGGTCCAAGCGCTGCGTTAATCAACAAGAGAGAAAGCAGTTTTCAATACGAATGCAATCCAAGTTTTTACGCATTCGTTGCTCAGAGGTGTCTAAGCCTTCAAACTATTACAATGGTTCTTTGAAAAAAATGCTAATTCACAGTTGCTTCCGGTAGCGGTTTTTTTATACACACTGTATATCGCACAAATCCCGACGTTCGAGGTGTTTATCTGACTTATTATTACATTGAGGAGGTTTCCAACAATGTTTTGCCGATTTTGTCCACCTTGGACAAAGATAATTTTCCTAGTTTTTTCTTCGTTTCTTATCTTATTAGTATTCATAGGGATGGCGCATACATGTACATCTGCGGTACATCAAAGGAAACCGACTCAATGTAATAACAATAGTTTGTAAAACCATGATTGACGATGTAATATAATAATTGTTCTATATAATAATCATCCCTCGTAGACTCCTAACCCTATTCCACCTTCATAACCCTAAATTTAATTATATTTGGAATATCACCGATTTCAATTACAATTTCAATTTTTACCTCATCTATACAAAAAGGAGATGAACCTTGATAATGTTGGCAGTATTATGGCTGATCTCGCTTTAGCGTACACAATTCATATGATGAAGAAACACTTCAGGAAACAGTGCGAAGAACTGTTCAAGATCTCAAACCATATAGTCAATCGAGATATGGTCTGGAAACTCGGCAAACTTCAAAGCGACTATAATGAGCTACGTTTTGATGTTGAACCGTCCTTACACCGTGCACATCCTTTGTTTTAGGTTTATTACTCGGGCCTCCCCCTGTGGGGAGAGCACGAGTCTTAAAAAGGGCTCTGTTTATTTGGCAATGTCGCGAAATGGCAATTCTTGCATCATCCCACTTGGGACTGGGTACGAGATCGATCTGAACCACTGCATATATTTATGCGCCATTGTCATATTTTTAATATTCATCTGGTTACCTTTCCTCGAGTGTTCTTCACTGAAAATATTTGATGTGGCTGGCAGTATCTTGATCTCACGATGCTTACAATCGCACACGTCGATCGCCGAAGACCTACGGCTACACTAAAAGATAACGAGCGATTTAGACGGTTGGTGCCTTGGTGGTCTCTGTCTGCGATCTGAGATCTCGATAACCGTACACTGAAAATGCCGTACCTGTACGCTGATGTGTACTCGATTAAACCTATGTTTAACAATTTAATATGAAACTCAACGTATGAATGCTTTTTGAAAATATGTTAACTGTTCTGAGGTAACTGTAATATTTTTATAAACTTTGTTGCCTGTATTGTTTATTGTTATCATGTTATGTTATACAAAATAAAGTTGATGCTATAGTTTATTGTTTCACACATACAAAGTACTATTATTAAAGTATGCAATGTTGCTATCGAATTTTACCCTGTTTCACTTATATTGATATTGATATTTTACCTGTAAGCTTAAATGGGGCTCCAAAATGTTCTGGGTTATCAGTAAGTTTGTATTGATTGTTCATATTATTATATGCGAATGCTTACAAATGAACGTACAGACTAGAGTATATAAATCTCTGACACTCATTGTTGCCATTGAGTAACCTGTTTCACTCGATATTTTACCTGTAAGATTAAATGGGGCTCCAAAATGTTCTGGGTTATCAGTAAATTTGTATCGATTGTTCATACATGTATTATTATACACAAATGCTTACAAATGAACACACAGTATATAAATCTCTGACTCCCATACCAACTATCAAGATCAAGGAGTAAAGAGTTTGTTGTTGTTTGCTGGTTTACCAGTGACGGGTCTGAATTTTGGCCTTGACTACACGGAAAGCGAGTTGACTCGCTAACCGAGACAGTAACATAGTTAACGATGCAGTAATCTGTCTTCATATTACAATTAGCTAGCTGGCTAGCCCACTGGACTAGTCACTAGTATGTATAAAGCCTCTCAAATAATAAATATGCTAAAATTATGAATATGTTTACTGGCTCAAAATGTTATATAACTTCAAAGAAATAATGATTTTTAATTACATTTCTTTAAACTGTTTATAATAGCTTATGACACCTTGCTACTGCCAGCTAAATGGTTTGATTTACTGCTATGCCTTATACACTGAGAAAAAGATTAACTGATTTAATACTTGCTCAAACTAAACCTGTTTGCCAGACTGACCATATGAATTGTTATTACATGAGCACAGGCCGGCTCGCTTGCCAGGCTGTTGGCTAGAACTGGATTAGGTCAGCAAACAGGGTGGCTCATTTGGTGGGGCAGAATTCTCAGTAAGCCAGCTTGGATACTGAGCCAACTCACCTTCGTATAATCAAAGCCGTTGGCCAACACTATGTTATGGGTTTGCAATGATGGAAAATGTAACCACCCCTGCACTGACAGCCGTATCATTACATGTACATGTACCTACAACTATAGATTTGTGTATATTGAATTCAAATCACTGAATTTGCCTACAATGTCTTTCAACAAGCCACAACCTCAAGTAGCCCGAGTTAACGCCTAGCGGGCGTCTTGTTAATATTTAAACAACATGGTTGAGCGATTAAACCCAAACGATTCTATTGGATGATTGCTTCGTTATGCTAAAATATAATAGGTTCAGTGACCGTGCACCGTGCGCAAAATTGCATAAAGACGAACAAAAAGATAGAACAAAGACTTTAGCTGAGTTTCCAGACCATATCTCGATTGACGTATGCTCAAACATATTGACTTGGAAAAAATATAAATTTAAACGGCATTACGTTTACAGCGTTGCTATGCTAATGCTTATACTGTTGATATTTGTATATTTTCGGGAAACAGTGCAAAGAACGGTCGAAGATTTAAAAAATATAAACTAAAGGTAAGGCGGTTTATCACGTTCAAAGCGTTGCTAGGTTGCCTATAGATAAGATAAATATTTGCATATTTCGCCTCAGAGCACATGTAGAAATAATAGCGCGTGCATTTTATTGAGTCATGAAAGGAATAAAATAAAGGACATCACAAAATAAGGTTCCTGGCAGAAGAAATATATATTTATCCCTAAGAGATTTAAATGTGTTTACTTGAACGGCTTTAATTCATAGAAAACGACCGAGTGAGGAGTTAGAACGAAGATATAAAGCGGACTAACTAAACTTAGCAGCTTGAATAAATTTGTCCACCTGATCTTATATAAAAGCGTGGGAGTCATTAAGCGTAATTAAAGGATTACATGTTTGATAGCATAAGCATTAAGTCAGCAGAAATAACTTGCCGAGCTGTAACCATTTCGGGAGAATCATCACTTATCTAACCTTCGTGTGTCGACGAAACACGTGAACAACTGTTAAGGATTTAAAACGTGTGGACATAGAAAAATATAAACTAAAACGGACCATCACCATAGTTTAGTAGATTTTTACTCTTAGGTGAACGGAATACCCCAATAGGCGAGAACAGGCGCGGATTTAGAAGTTAGTCGCATAAATTAGATTCAGCATTTGCAATTCAAAATACCTGTGAATAACAATCCTATTGGATAGGTTTTTGTTCTGAATTATTCTTAAGAAAAGCACAACCAATAGGGTTGTTCATGAAGTGTCTAATTTATGCGACTAACTTCTAAATCCGCGCCTGGGCGAGAAGCCCAATTGATAGGGGTTCCGAGGGCCTATGATTTAAGGTCGTTATCCAAAGCCGATTTTTTGCCTCGGACACGTAAAGACTGTCCCATCTCCGGAAAGAAAAGTTTATTGAGATTGGCAAACCATTTGTCGGTGTAACGAGAACACTTAGTGTTGGGATCCGAGGGACAGTTAGGATAAGTTGGGCAACAGGTGTTCTTGAACTGTGTTTGTAGGGGCCCCAGCTGGGGGCCTTCGTTGTTGTGTTGTCGAGTCCGAACCTCGATTGCTTCGAGGTTCATTGTTAGTTATAATAAAAGCAATAACGTTACATGGTGTCAGAGTGAAAAAAGTAATTATTACATACAACACGTGTTGGAAGCAAACTCTACTGTAAGACGATTAAAACCGCGAAAGAAAAAACAATCACAAGCAGCGCAACACGTCAAGTTTATTTAACGAGAATCAAATACACCCATGACAGATGAAACAGCTTCGACCTCGGTTCCGGTTTCAACTCCGTAGCAAGGGACAACACCGCTATTTACGTCGAATCTATCGGTACCACAAAAGCTAGAGATCAGAGGAAACTTGGAAAAAAACTGGAAACGCTGGGCACAAACCTGGAAAGCGTACGAAACAGTCACAGGACTTAACGTCAAAGAGGACCAATTTAGAGTCGCAGCTTTCATAACTTGTATCGGACAAGATGCCCTGGAAATCCACATGGGCTTACCATTCGAAAACGAAGAACACAAATCAAAGATTTCAAAGGTACTGGAATTATGGGAGAACTATTGCCTGGGAAAAACCAACATTATATACGAAAGGTATAAATTCAATAATCGTTCACAAGATACTGACGAATCTGCATTGAGAAAACTTGCTGACACTTGCGAGTTTGGTGCCTTAAAAGACGACCTCGTTCGAGATCGAATCGTGTGTGGCATTGTGGATAATCAGGTAAGGAGAAAACTGCTACAAGAACCCAAACTTACCTAAACAAAATGTCTTGACGTTTGCCGAGCTGCAGAAGCAACCAATGCTCAAGTGAAGGCCATTTCTCAACCAACGGATGATGACGAAGTTCATCGTATTCAGAGTAGACCGCGCAAGAAAAAACCCAGAGAAGAGTCCCTTATCAACAACTGCAGGTTTTGTGGTGGAACACACAAGCGAGAGAAAGAGAAATGCCCAACATATGGAAAAAAATGTTTCAAATGTGGGAAGATGAATCACTTGAGAAGGAAGTGTAAACAAGAAGAACGGAACTATACCAAGAATCGACAGAGGAAGATCAACCATGTACAAGAATCTGACCAAGAAACCTCGTCAGAGGAAGATATTCTCACAGTAACATTGGAGGTGAGTGACAATAAGCCATTACGAGTCAACCAAGTGAGCAATTCCAAGCACAAGACAAGAATCTACGCTACCATGGAGATTTCTAAAAGATCAGTTAAAATACAAATAGACTATGGAGCATCTTACAATGTGTTACCAAGAAAATATCTACCTGGAGATGCAGAAATCCAGAAAACAGAGAAGAAATTAACCATGTATATAGCAAGTCAACAATGCCTGTGTTGGGGACTTCAAAGATCTCACTACGAAACTCAAAAAACAACAAGAGATACAGAGCTGAGTTTGTCATTGTCGAAGGAGAGAATATGCCACTGATTGGTGCACGGGCAGCACAACAAATGAATCTGATTTCAGTGCAGACCCAAAACATCCTGAATGTGACTGAGAGCGAACCAACTAACTAACATCCAGTGGGATGCACAGTGGGATACATCGCAACACCACTTATTTGTTGATAATGTTCACCATCAAACGAAAACTTGTTAAGTGTAAGCACTAGTTCTGCTAAACGAAGTAACGTGGATGTGGAGGGTTCTAAATGAGTGCGCTGATCAAAGAAAAACTTCAGAGCTTCAAGGCCATCACAATGGGGAATGACGGTGTATAAGGACTTGACGTCCATGGTGAAAATAAATTTATCGGAACTACTGAAACGTAACTGGTCGAAAATTTGCAAGGCATGTTTAGTATCATTGATATAAGAAGGCAACTTCTTAACCAAAGGATACATAACGTTGTCTAGAAAACTGGAAATGAGCTCTGTGGGGCAACTGCAAGCGGAAACAATCGGCCTGCTAGGATTGTTAGGTTTATAAATTTTAGGTATAGGAAATATATAGGCGTTCTGGGGGTTGTTAATATAAGGTTAGATGCAGAGGCAGGCAATTCGCCGGCTTGGATGAAATTCTTGATGGTAGTTTTGACGGATTTTTGGTGAGATTGAGTGGGATCGGAATTCAACTTAGTATAATAGATGGTTTCACTGAGTTGGCGAAGAGCCTCTTGTCGATACAAGTCCGCTCTCCAGACAACAACAGCGCCACCTTTGTCCGCAGGTTTTATGACAACGTCATCTCGATATATATATATATATATAACTGTATATATATATATATATATATACATGTATGTATATATAACTACAGACGGTACCGTTTCGGCCTTTTGGGCCTCATCAGTGTAGTGCTGATGAGCAGGATGAAGATGACTGCTATTTGCAGTCACCCTTGATGCACACAAAATGTGGGACATCAAAAACCATGCCAGAGCGCTCAAACTGCAAGCAGTGAGCGTGCGCACAATGCGTAAGCGACAATGGTTCATCCTGTAGAGCGCTCAATATGACCTAAAGGTCATAGAGCGTATCTAACTACAGACGGTACCGTTTCGGCCTTTTGGGCCTCATCAGTGTAGTGCTGATGAGCAGGATGAAGATGACTGCTATTTGCAGTCACCCTTGATGCACACAAAATGTGGGACATCAAAAACCATGCCAGAGCGCTCAAACTGCAAGCAGTGAGCGTGCGCACAATGCGTAAGCGACAATGGTTCATCCTGTAGAGCGCTCAATATGACCTAAAGGTCATAGAGCGTATCTAACTACAGACGGTACCGTTTCGGCCTTTTGGGCCTCATCAGTGTAGTGCTGATGAGCAAGATGAAGATGACTGCTATTTGCAGTCACCCTTGATGCACACAAAATGTGGGACATCAAAAACCATGCCAGAGCGCTCAAACTGCAAGCAGTGAGCGTGCGCACAATGCGTAAGCGACAATGGTTCATCCTGTAGAGCGCTCAATATGACCTAAAGGTCATAGAGCGTATCTAACTACAGACGGTACCGTTTCGGCCTTTTGGGCCTCATCAGTGTAGTGCCTCATCAGTGTAGTGCTGATGAGCAGGATGAAGATGACTGCTATTTGCAGTCACCCTTGATGCACACAAAATGTGGGACATCAAAAACCATGCCAGAGCGCTCAAACTGCAAGCAGTGAGCGTGAGCATGCGTGTGTTATATATATATATATAACTGAATAATGAAACGGCGTTCTCTGATCAAAAATATTTTATTTCGCGCTTTCGACCACCAGTCTGTGGTCTTCAACGGGAAGAAGATTAATGGCAAATAGAGTGTGGTTACAATATATTTACATAATTATGAATAACTTAAAACGGAAATAGAAAATGACAACTAGTAATATATTCATAAATTAATTGCGGTGTTTGTTCGTAAGAATGGAATATTGGCCCGGTAGAGATTTGGCGTTATTGTCAGCATTTTCAGTAATAGCGGTATGCCAAGATTCAAGTGATTTTCTGATGCGATAATTCCCTTTGTCAATTATACGGCTGTTTTCAAAATCTATTTAATGTCCGTTTTTCCACGAATGATTTGCAATGTTGGATGCTAGTGTGTAGTTTTTAACGTTTCTGATATGCTCTTTCTTTCTGGTTTCAAACGATCGTCCTGTTTCTCCAATATAAGTCCACGAACATTGTTTGCATGGTATCTTGTATATGACATTAGTATGTTGTTAACTCTGTATTTCGGTGACGGAAATTGTTGTTGTAAGATTCGCAAAGGCTTGGTGGTAACGTTGATGTCGTGTTTACGTAGAGTCCGTTGTAGTTTTTCGGTTAATCCTTTGATATATGGGAGAACAGCATGTCCGTGTGGACTGGGTGATTCGACATGTTTGAAGAACATCCCGACTAACTCTTCTGGTGATGGCGTCGTGGAAGTAGAGGAGATAGTGTTTTTGACTGTAGAAATGAATTTTGTGGAGTAGCCATTGCATATAAGGGCATTGCTTACGTAGTCGAGTTCTTGAATTGTGCCTTCTTCTGTATTACAAAAACCACTGTATTAAAAAACTACAACGGACTCTACGTAAACACGACATCAACGTTACCACCAAGCCTTTGCGAACCTTACAACAACAATTTCCGTCACCGAAATACAGAGTTCCGGCCGAACAACATACTAATGAAATATACAAGATACCATGCAAACAATGTTCGTGGACTTATATTGGAGAAACAGGACGATCGTTTGAAACCAGAAAGAAAGAGCATATCAGAAAAGTTAAAAAACTACACACAAGCATCCAACATTGCAAATCATTCGTGGAAAAACGGACATAAAATAGATTTTGAAAACAGCCGTATAATTGACAAAGGGAATTATCGCATCAGAAAATCA
Source organism: Chrysogorgia sp. JL179-B06 (assembly GCA_035772405.1). Taxonomy (NCBI): domain Eukaryota; kingdom Metazoa; phylum Cnidaria; class Anthozoa; order Scleralcyonacea; family Chrysogorgiidae; genus Chrysogorgia; species Chrysogorgia sp. JL179-B06. The sequence continues at coordinate 1,096,587 of JAYKKM010000326.1, forward strand.
CTTGAATCTTGGCATACCGCTATTACTGAAAATGCTGACAATAACGCCAAATCTCCACCGGGCCAATATTCCATTCTTACGAAGAAACACCGCAATTAATTTATGAATATATTACTAGTTGTCATTTTCTATTTCCGTTTTAAGTTATTCATAATTATGTAAATATATTGTAACCACACTCTATTTGCCATTAATCTTCTTCCCGTTGAAGACCACAGACTGGTGGTCGAAAGCTCGAAATAAAATATTTTTTATCAGAGAACGCAGTTTCATTATATATTCAGTTATGCCTTTACCTGATCGCGCTTTATCCATATATATATATATATATATATATATATATATATATATATATATATATATATATATATATATATATATATATATATATATATATATATATATATATATATATATATATATATATATATATATATATATATATATATATATATATATATATATATATATATATATATATATATATATATAGCAAAGTGAAAAGGTGGTAAACTGCCAAGAATTTAGTGACGAGATACTGACGTTTCGAGCGGAGCCCTTCATCAGAGTAAGACGAGATGAAATAAAATAAATAGGGCTTATATAATGCCAAAAGGGTGTCACAGGTGGAAAGTAGCCAATCAAATGCACCGGAAATAAACTAACTAATAATTAATGAGATGGGAAAAGTTAAATCATTTGCTATTTTTAAAGTCGATCAATAAGCAGACTGAGGGGGTGGGAAAAATGACAGGTCCAATATTCAAGGGGATTAGGCGATAATAATAGAAGCAAAGACTTGAAAACCAATGAAAGTGCATAAGCTAATAATAAAAAGTTCCAAGCAAACTAAAATAATAAAACACTTTTAGGAAGTTAAATAAAAGAAAAACGTTCGTTAAGACCAAGAGGATGTGTGGTGCCAAGTTTAAAAATGAGACGCTTTTCTTGCCGCTTGCGGTTATCGTTGCCACCGGAAATGGGAAGGATGGCACAGACTTTCATGTCTGAAACCAAATGGTTGGAGCTGTTGAAATGGCGGGCTACAGGTTTGTCACCATCATTGATCCTCACGGAACGAAGATGTTCAGCAAACCTGTCTGAAAGGCGTCGCCCAGTTTCACCGATGTAGATTTTAGGGCATTTATCGCAAGAAATGCAATAAATTATGTTGGTGGACGTGCATGAAAAAGCATGACGGATTGTGTGGTCGAATTTGGGGGCAGTAATAACTGTAGTGGGATTGAGAAAATTCATCATATATATATATATGGTATAAATAAAAAAAATAAAAATAAAATAAATAAAATAAAAAATGGTAAAAAAATAAATAAAATAAATAAATAAATAAATAAATAAATTATGGTTATTGAGATGCATTCATTATAAATTATGGTTGTTGAGATGCATACATTTTTGAAGCCGGTTCAAAACACTCGCAGCAGTGTTTTAGAAACCAGGCAGAATGACTTGGTTCTCTAAATAAATACTGGATCGAGCAATTATTGTTTAGCAAATATATGAGCCGGAAATAGCTCGCGGCGGCCAACTTGTTCGGGCCACGTTATATGGTTTTACTATAGACGACAGAGACTATCTGTTTCTGATCTTTTAATATGCTAAGATGAATCAGTTGTCGAAGGTTTCCCCGTAATTTAGAAAACAAAGTACTACGGCTCCATTACAGTAACTATGAAGCCGGGATTAACGCATGGCGGCCGCCTCGAAATATATACTTTATTTCGCCATTTCAAGGTTAATTTAACTGTATTGAAGTTATTGAAGATCCATTCTAATGCAACTACATGGGGAAGTATTTTTCTTTTTCCTACATGCAGTAGAACTGAAGAACAATATATATTAACTATATAAACTATATAAGACGATAGCAAACTGTTTTATAATATAGACACCCGCGGTATTTTTAGGTGTTGTAGTAAGAAGTAAATAACTGATTTCTTGTTCATTCACTTTAGCCAAAAACATTCCTGCTCATAGACAACGAGGGCGAGTTGTCTAATTGTTTTAGTATCAACCATAAACAACCTTTCTTTAACGTAAGAAAGTCTTATCAAACATTGTTCCAAATTTTCAAATAGTTTCACCTTTTTGTTTGTAAAAGTCTCCCGTTCAAAATGTGGAGTAGCTCGATTGGATAACGCTACTATATATAGTGGTCTATCACCAATAGACCACTAGTAGCTCAGCCAATCAGAATGCCGGAATGAATTTGTAATAGACCACTAGTTGGTTGATACTAATAGCTGATATACTGCTATAGTATAAGAACCAATCAGATTGCATAATAGGTCATATATATGGTGATGTCTATTATATTATAAGATGTATTGATTCACGTTTCTTTTTTATATTTAGATACGGACGCAAGAAATCCACAACCTTCGGTTTGCTTATTGCTTGTGTTGCATCAATAGTTGCAGTGTCCATTCCTTACGAACAAACCAGAAAAGGTATATTATTTACTTGAGTGGATAAGGCCTAGCATATTCTAATTTCACAAAAGATGGAGCGACTATGTATATACACACACACACACATATATATATATATATATTATATATATATATGTATATATATATATATATATATATATATATATATATATATATATATATATATATATATATATATTATATATATATATATATATATATATATATATATATATATATATATATATATATATATATATATATATATATATATATATAGAATAACTGGACACGGTTACACCTTCGACATAAGTTTATTGCATACCAAAATAAAACCTTCCAAGATAACGAACTAAGAATTACAATCGAAGCAAACAAGAAAGTGGTGAATTTCCTCGATGTAACCCTTAACTTGGACTCAGGCCTACATAAACCATACATGAAACCGAATAACACTCTCAAATACGTTAATACTAAGTCCAACCACCCACCAGCCGTCTTGAAGAACATCCCGATAGGAATCAACAAACGACTTTCAGAGATATCCTCCAACGAAGAAGTATTTAATAACGCAGCGCCTGCCTACCAGAAAGCCTTAGACGACAACGGATACAACTACAAACTAAACTACGAGAAACCTGATCAACCGAAAGCAAACAGAAAACTCAACATTATTTGGTATAACCCCCCCTACGATCACAACGTCAAAACAAACATCGGCAAAGAATTTCTGAATACAATAGATAAATGTTTCCCGACTAATAATAAACTCCACAAGATTTTAATCGGAATACCACAAAGATTTCGTACAGCTGCATGCCGAACGTGGGAGCCATAATCGAGGGAAACAACAAGAAACTGTTGCGGAACAGCGTAAACCCCGAGCTCGAGAGGAAATGCAACTGCCCGAAAGATGCAAAGTGCCCCCTGGACGGTGAATGTCTCTCCAAAGACATTGTCTACCGTGCAACAGTAACCTGCGGCAATGCAACTGAAACGTACGTTGGCCTGACCGCAACCAGCTTCAAATCCAGATACGCAAACCACAAGGCCTCATTCAAAACGGAAACAAAACGAAACGCAACAGAACTGAGCAAACATATCTGGAATCTGAAAGACAAAAATTTGAACTACGCTATCAAATGGAACATTTTATGCCGTGCTCCCCACTATTCTAATATCACGAAACGATGTAATTTATGTATAGAAGAGAAGTTTTATATTTTATGCAAACCGGGGAGCGCAACTTTGAACAAACGGAACGAACTAATTACTCGGGCCTCCCCCTGTGGGGGGAGAGCACGAGTCTTAAAAAGGGCTCTGTTTATTTGGCAATGTCGCGAAATGGCAATTCTTGCATCATCCCACTTGGGACTGGGTACGAGATCGATCTGAACCCACTGCATATATTTATGCGCCATTGTCATATTTTTAATATTCATCTGGTTACCTTTCCTCGAGTGTTCTTCACTGAAAATATTTGATGTGGCTGGCAGTATCTTGATCTCACGATGCTTACAATCGCACACGCCGATCGCCGAAGACCTACGGCTACACTAAAAGATAACGAGCGATTTAGACACGGTTGGTGCCTTGGTGGTCTCTGTCTGCAATCTTTGAATCTGAGATCTCGATAACCGTACACTGAAAATGCCGTACCTGTACGCTGATGTGTGCTCGATTAAACCTATGTTTAACAATTTAATATGAAACTCAACCTGTTCTGAGGTAACTGTAATATTTTTATAAACTTTGTTGCCTGTATTGTTTATTGTTATCATGTTATGTTATACAAAATAAAGTCGATGCTATAGTTTATTGTTTCACATATACCAAGTACTATTATTAAAGTATGCAATGTTGCTATCGAATTTTACCCTGTTTCACTTATATTGATATTTTACCTGTAAGCTTAAATGGGGCTCCAAAATGTTCTGGGTTATCAGTAAGTTTGTATCGATTGTTCATATTATATGCGAATGCTTACAAATGAACGCACAGACTAGAGTATATAAATCTCTGACACTCATTGTTGCCATTGAGTAACCCTGTTTCACTCGATATTTTACCTGTAAGATTAAATGGGGCTCCAAAATGTTCTGGGTTATCAGTAAGTTTGTATCGATTGTTCATACATGTATTATTATACACAAATGCTTACAAATGAACACACAGTATATAAATCTCTGACACCCATACCAACTATCAAGATCAAGGAGTAAAGAGTTTGTTGTTGTTTGCTGGTTTACCAGTGACGGGTCTGAATTTTGGCCTTGACTACACGGAAAGCGAGTTGGCTCGCTAACCGAGAGAGTAACATAGTTAACTATGCAGTAATCTGTCTTTATATTACAATTAGCTAGCTGGCTGGCCCACTGGACTAGTCACTAGTATGTATAAAGCCTCTCAAATAATAAATATGCTAAAATTATGAATATGTTTACTGGCTCAAAATGTTATATAACTTCAAAGAAATAATGATTTTGAATTACATTTCTTTAAACTGTTTATAATAGCTTATGACACCTTGCTACTGCCAGCTAAATGGTTTGATTTACTGCTATGCCTTATACACTAAGAAAAAGATTAACTGATTTAATACTTGCTCAAACTAAACCTGTTTGCCGGACTGACCATATGAATTGTTATTACATGAGCACAGGCCGGCTCGCTTGCCAGGCTGACCCTGTTGGCTAGAACTGGATTAGGTCAGCAAACAGGGTGGCTCATTTGGTGGGGCAGAATTCTCAGTAAGCCAGCTTGGATACTGAGCCAACTCACCTTCGTATAATTAAAGCCGTTGGCCAACACTATGTTATGGGTTTGCAATGATGGAAAATTTAACCACCCCTGCACTGACAGCCGTATCATTACATGTACCTACAACTATAGATTTGTGTATATTGAATTCAAATCACTGAATTTGCCTACAATGTCTTTCAACAAGCCACAACCTCAAGTAGCCCGAGTTAACGCCTAGCGGGCGTCTTGTTAGTATAAGTGTAGACATAAAGCGAAATTTCTGTTAAGGAACGTCTTCACGAGTTAAACACGCAAAGTCTCTAATTACAGGCGTGATCTCATAATGTTATAAGATAGGCCAGTAACGGAAGATGTAATATGATGCTTGTGGTGCTGTAGGTGTTTTTATAAGTCACATTTAGTCTAGCACTGATGAGTGCAGGTTCGCCTGTACGAAACAGAACTGTATGCAATAAACTAATGTCGAAAGTGTAACCGTGTCCAGTTATTCTATATATTTGCTCTACCGATGGTATCGAGCACTCTCGAAACACAAACACAAGCTCTCTATTTGATATATATATATATATATATATATATATATATATATATATATATATATACAGTATATATATATATATATATATATATATACACTGTTATTTTCAAGGAGTTAAAATAACACCCCTGTTACCCCATTTCGGTGAAGTTAAAAAATAACTCCACTATTGGGAGTTAAAATAACTCCCAATAGTGGAGTTATTTTTTATTTTAACTCCTTGCAAATAACACTTAAAAAATATACTCCCTTTTGGGATATCGTTGTCTGAGAAGATTTGTTAAAAAATAGTTCCAGACGAGTTAAAATGCTATAGTTTCTTACATTATATCAACTCGGACATACGATACAGCGACAGGGAAAAGCCAGTAAACACGGAAAGATATTCAGGTTATCTGTAGACTACTGTAACTGCAGTTGGATTTGAAGTGTGCTTCGGTTCGAAGACTTTGTCGGCGATCAGGGACAAGGACTATGCTTCAAGAACCCATTTGTTTTTGAAGAAACCTGTCTTCCTGTCAACAAGAATGTTTGGCCTAAGGTTTACGTTCATGCTTCTGTCGACTACAGCAGCCGCTTTTAAGTCTGAATGCCGTACTTATTGGCTTTTTTACTTTCTTTGTGAATCGTCGAGTACTGTCCAGTTATTAAACATATATTGAATGTCTAGTTGAGAAAAGTTTTGTTCTGTTCTTAACTTGTAATACTGCAGTCTGCTATATGCTCAACAAAATCTTCGAAATTTAATAGATTGTTTGAAATTTATACAAGTTATTAAAGTAGGTCAAAAATTTGAAACGAAAATAAGATTCGTAAGTACTTTTAATAATTCATCATATACGATAAATATCACTATATCACTAAGAGTGATCGGGTGGCGCAGCGGATTAGTCGCGGAACCTAGGTTAATTAAGTTAAGTTTAAGTTAAGCAAGCCCGAACGGTCGCGTACAAATCACACGTTGGACTTCCGAAAGTGAAAATTAATCCCCAGACCCCCAGGTACGCGAGTTAATTTTTAACTCCGAAACACGGGTTGGTTTTAACTACCAAAAACTGGAGTTAATTTAACTCCACAAAACGGATTATTTTGAACCTTTTTTTTGGACCCGAATTTTGGAGTTAAAATAACTCCCTGAGAATAACAGTGTATATATATATATATATATATATATATATATATACACTGTTATTCTTCGTTCCGTGAGGATCAATGATGGTGACAAACCTGTAGCCCGCCATTTCAAAAGCTCCAACCTTTTGGTTTCAGACATGAAAGTCTGTGCCATCCTTCCCATCTCCGGTGGCAACGATAACCGCAAGCGGCAAGAGAAGCGTCTCATTTTTAAACTTGGCACGACACATCCTCTTGGTCTTAACGAACGTTTTTCTTTTATTTAATTTCCTAAAAGTACGTTTTTTGTTATTTTAGTTTGCTTGGAACTTTTTATTATTAGCTTATGCACTTTCATTCCTTTTCAAGTCTTTGTTTCTATTATTATCGCCTAATCCCCTTGAATATTGGACCTGTCATTTCTCCCACCCCCTCAGTCTGCTTATTGATCGAGTGTTAAAAATAGCAAATGATTTAACTTTTCCCATCTCATTAATTATTAGTTAGTTTATTTCCCGTGCATTTGATACTTTCTACCTGTGACACCCTTTTGGCATATATACATGTATATAAGCCCTATTTATTTTATTTCATCTCATCTTACTCTGATGAAGGGCTCCGCTCGAAACGTCAGTATCTCGTCACTAAATTCTTGGCAGTTTACCACCTTTTCACTTTGCTATATATTCAAAACACTGTCTACGCAGCACTCTACTGTATATATATAATTATATAATACATATATATATACATACATATATATATATATATATATATATATGTAATATATATGTGAAGATACGCATCAAGCCTATATCCCTGACGAGAATCGAACCCGTAACCTTATATATATATATATATATATATATCACATATCACATCTCACATCGGACACATATCACATCGGACACATATCACATCGGACCATTAATTAACCTTCGCTCTCCATCTGAGTTCGTGTGGCTCAATGGTTAGAGCGTCTCACCGGCAATCAGAAGGTTACGGGTTCGATTCCCGTCAGGGACTCAGAAAATTTTTCTGAGGTATATAGGCTTGATGCATATCTTCACATATATATTACATATTATTTCACAAACCGTCACTTCACCAGTTCTAATATATTCATATATATATATATATATATATATATATATATATATATATATATATATATATATATATATATATATCCGTCAAAACTACCATCAAGAATTTCATCCAAGCCGGTGAATTGCCTGCCTCTGCATCTAACCTTATATTAACAACCCCCAGAACGCCTGTCATATATTTCCTACCTAAAATCCATAAACCTAACAATCCTGGCAGGCCGATTGTTTCCGCTTGTAGTTGCCCCACCGAGCTCGTTTCCAGTTTTCTAGACAACGTTATGTATCCTTTGGTTAAGAAGTTGCCTTCTTATATCAAAGATACTAAACATGCCTTGCAAATTTTCGACCAGTTACGTTTCAGTAGTTCCGATAAATTTATTTTCACGATGGACGTCAAGTCCTTATACACCGTCATTCCCCATTGTGATGGCCTTGAAGCTCTGAAGTTTTTCTTTGATCAGCGCACTAATTTAGAACCCTCCACAACCACGTTACTCCGCTTAGCATAACTAGTGCTTACCCTTAACAATTTTTCGTTTGATGGTGAACATTATCAACAAATAAGTGGTGTTGCGATGGGCACCAAAATGGGTCCAAGCTATGCTAATTTATTTGTTGGTTATGTTGAAAAACAGATCTTTGAACAATACACGGGTCCCTTGCCTGATTTTTTCGGAAGATTTATCGATGACTGTTTAGGAACAGCGTCGTGTTCACGTGTCCTTTTAGAGCAGTTCATCAACTTTGTTGATGATTTTCATCCTGCTCTGAAGTTCACGTGGGAAATCAGCGAGACCTCTGTGTCGTTCCTTGATATTTTAATTTCGATTAATGGTGATTCGCTGAAAACGTCGGTCTCGTACAAGCCTACTGACTCCCATAGTTATCTTCTATTTTCATCCTCTCATCCCAACCACACTAAGCAATCCATCCCTTACTCTCAATTCTTGCGTCTTCGCCGCTTATGTAGCGACGACCAAGATTTTCAAGTCAAATCAATGGAAATGAGATCTTTTTTTGTCCAACGTGGTTACCCTACCAACCTTTTAGACCTCGCCGTTCAGAAAGCTTTTCTCGTCCCCCGTTTAGACGCCCTTGAACCATCTTTGGAACGAGTTTCAAACAATAAAATTCCTTTAGTTCTAACATTTCATCCTTTCAATTTTAAAGTTAAAAATATTATTAATCGGAATTTTCACATTTTACAAAATGATCCTGAGACGTCAGCCATTTTCACCGACAACCCTTTGGTATCTTTTCGCCGTAATAAAAACATTCGTGACTCCTTAGTACATAGTGCCCTTAAACAAAATACCTCGGCACCAGCGGGAACATTTTCTTGCGGCCGTTCCCGCTGTAACACATGCGCTTTTCTCAATCCCACTACAGTTATTACTGCCCCCAAATTCGACCACACTATCCGTCATGCTTTTTCATGCACGTCCACCAACATAATTTATTGCATTTCATGCGATAAATGCCCCAAAATCTACATCGGTGAAACTGGGCGACGTCTTTCAGACAGGTTTGCTGAACATCTTCGTTCCGTGAGGATCAATGATGGTGACAAACCTGTAGCCCGCCATTTCAACAGCTCCAACCATTTGGTTTCAGACATGAAAGTCTGTGCCATCCTTCCCATCTCCGGTGGCAACGATAACCGCAAGCGTCAAGAGAAGCGTCTCATTTTTAAACTTGGCACCACACATCCTCTTGGTCTTAACGAACGTTTTTCTTTTATTTAATTTCCTACAAGTTTTTGGTTATTTTAGTTTGCTTGGAACCTTTATTATTATTAATTTTTTATTATTCGCGTATGCATTTTCATTCCTTTTCAAATTTTTTGTTTCTTATGCTAATATTATCGCCTAACCCCTTGAATATTGGACCTGTCATTTCTCCCGCCCCCTCAGTCTGCTTGCTGATCGACTGTTAAAAATAGCAAATGATCTTACGTTTCCCATCTCATTAATTATTAGTTTGTTTATCTCCCGTGCATTTGATTGGCTACTTTCTACTTGTGACACCCTTTTGGCATATATATAAGCCCTATTTATTTCATTTCATCTCGTCTTACTCTGATGAAGGGCTCCGCTCGAAACGTCAGTATCTCGTCACTAAATTCTTGGCAGTTTACCACCTTTTCACTTTGCTATATATATATATAATATATATATATATATTATATATATATATATATATATATATATATATATACATACATACATACATACATATATATATATATATATAATATATATATATATATATATATATATATTATTTGCTCTAACTATATGTTGTTGAGCACTCTTTGCATTTCGTAGACCAAAACCTACACGTATATATATATATATATATATATATATATATATATATATATATATATATATATATATATATATATATATATATATATATATATATATATATATATATATATATATATATATATATATAGGTAATATTTGGCATTTCACTCGATCAAACTACATGTTGAAAGGATTTGTGGTGAAGGAAAATTTCGAGTGTTGGAAAACATACATTTTAAGACCAAACCGGGACCAGTTGCGAAAAATGCAACTTAGCGGCCTTCCGGTAGGAATTGAACCCGCGACCCTGCGATTGCTAGTGCAGTGCTCTGACCACTGAACTACGGAAGCCGTTGCCGAGAGCCTAGTCACGAGTTCTGTATATATGGTGGTAATGCCGGGATAAGATTATATATATATTCAGTGCTAGACTAAATGATGAGTGCAGGTTCGCCTTTACGAAACAGAACTGTATGCAATAAACTAATGTCAAAAGTGTAACCGTGTCCAGTTATTCTATATATTTGCTCTCCTGATGGTATCGAGCACTCTCGAAACACAAACACAAGATCTCTATTTGATATATATATATATATATATATATATATATATATATATATATATATATATATATATATATATATATATATATATATATATATATATATATATATATATATATATATATATATATATATATATATATATATATATATAAACGAAATATATAGAAAAAACGAAATCTATACATGTGAAGATTAAAATGATACCTTCACTCGTGTGATATCATTTTTAACCACACATGCAAGTGAAGAGATCATCATGACTATTTCATTGATTCTAGTATAATCAACAGAACATTACATTGCCGCGTTGGAGATACGCATATTATCTTCTCGTTATAATAATATTTCTCACTCTATCGTTTCGTTGTGCACTCGTGATAGATTCTGCACTGTATCTCTGCAAGGTCATGTAATACCCCCTCTCAGAGCTCTCTCTCTCTTCAATCGAATCATTGAATTATTGAACGATTTTGAGTTATTTCTAAGTAACAAAAGTCTCTAAGACTCTAATTGATCACCTGTACTTTCAAACCAACCGCAAAGGTTGCATCTGGTATTATCGCAGTAAATTTGGTATAAGAAAATTCCCTTCTTTTAAGAGTGAACCTAGATATATTGAGTCTCGTAATATGAAAGAACTGATAACCTGAGTTCTAGAATTACCACAGTAGTTAGTATATCTATTACCCTTAAATTCGGCCAAAATAGCGAAGCTTTTATATAGATTTTCCATATATCAACAGCGAACAAAAAATCGAGCATTTATTTTAACTAAATCAAAAATATTTGCGTAGAGAAGACACAACAATTTATTTAATGAAATAAAATATTTGTGCGCTTACGGTACTTTAATATTTGTGGTTTACTGTCCTATAACACAGTAAAAAGATTTTAGTTCACAGATATGTAAACTATAACTACTTTTCCTGTTTGTAATATCATATTTTTGCCTATTTATTTTTAAGCTTCAACACCTGTAATTTTTCGGATAATAATGGCAATGATTGCAAAGTTTGCAATCAATTTTTCTTTTTCCACTATCTATGTTTGGACTGTTGAATTATTTCCTACAGTGATAAGGTAGGTAAATTGATCAGTTTGGGCATATATAGGGAATAAGGGTGAAGAAATGTTGAATGAATACAGATATTTCCCAACCTTTAATCTCCAAAAATTCCTGACGGGAATCGAACTGTAACCTTTTGATTATTTGTAAGACACTCTAACCATTAAGCTACGCGGATTCAGATGGTATAGCAAAGATTACAATGATGTACTGGTTCATGGTGACATGTGTACCTACGTATCAACACATTGCTATATAGATTAATTGTCATGGGCGGTCGCACACAGACTAGCTCTGACACTATTTGTCATTTTAACCATAAAATGCCCCTGTTTTAAAAATACAAACTCCATATATTACGAAGAACGACCTGGAGAGTTACTTGAGTCGAAGAAGACATTTATATATCCTTCAATTTTGCAATTCAAACAAGAAAGAGATCTATATATGACAGAAACCGGTACATGGTTCAGATGCTTTTATGCTGGCTGGCGACGTCGAATTATGTCCTGGTCCAAGTCGTCCTTCGGATCTTTCCTGTAAAACCTGTCTGAAAACGATTAGAAAGAACCAGAGCATGAGAGAAATGTGCAGTGTTTGTGACGGGATATCCTACTCGAAATGCCTCAAAGATCGATACGAGAACGCTGTCGAAAAGCTCTACTTCTCCAATGTATGCTACCCGAGTGAAACCGAAGGTTCGTCTCCAGATGTTAACAACAGTCAGTCACTTTTTAACTTAAACACCTTTGTTGGAAAGCGGGGCCTGAAAATATTTCACCAAAATATTAATGGCTTGCTCGCAAAAGTTGACAAGATAAAGATATTTATGCAAGACACCCGTAATTATATTCAGATATTATTGGGGATAACAGAAAGCTATTGCAACTCAAGCGTATACTAAATGAACTGCTGGCAATTGATGGATACGAAATCGTATACGAAAAGATAGGGGTAAAGGTGGGGGAGTTCTATGTTACTTATACGACTTACATTGGCAAAGGCGTTATGACCTTGAGGTTGAACAAGAACCTTGCTGTAGAACTAAATTTATAAGAAGGGGGCTCTACTGATGCTCATAAAAGAACAATCGAGTTCCGAAGGCGCAGAATCAACTTCTGTTCATCAATCAATGTTCATTGCCAATCAGTGAAACAGTACTTCTGCTTAATATAAATCAACTTTTGTCTTCTGTGTGTTGACTGTTGAGTTCTGTCATATCCTGTCTGACTAAAGTGTATATAGACTATAGAATATAAATTAAAGCTAAAGTTAAAGTTAAAGTACTTAAACTCTTGAAGATAACTTTTATTTAAATATTAAAAATATACGTGTTAAAACAGTCAATACATGATGTATTGATCTACGATGCAAGTTGGCAACTTGGCTCTCGAGTTACTTTGCAAAAAATCGCTGTAATGGTGTGAGCAACTTTTCTGTTGTGTTCTTCGTTTTTTTTTTGGTTCGATTATTATCGGCGGACGTGTGGTGTTCCAACCATTCTCTAACAGCTGAACTTGCCTCCCAAAATTGTACTGGCGGCCCATTGATGTTTATAAACATCAATTAAGGACGATAAATGAGACTGAAACGGACATGCTGGAGCGTGACTTTGTGCATATCAAGTTCATTTGTGAAAATCCCCTCTGTGCTTCTGCGCTACTTACTAAACCCTCTCAGGAGCCTTTCTTCGACAAGCGATAGAATGATTCGAGGATCACTAAAAAATTATCAGTACGATGTAATTATGCCTGTCGCGTCGATGTTAAATCTCTTGCAAAGTGACATGACATCTTCCTCACCCTTGAGCCATGGAATCTTTTCCCCTCTTGGCCATTTTTGTGGGCAGAGGGATTCAATTTGATTTAACAATGCTTTCTCAGATTAATCGATCATCCTTCTTCGGAGGTTATGAATCAAACCCTGTAGAAATTGCTTTCGATTGAATGATTTGTATACACTGCGAGACTGAAATAACTTTAACTCTACGCCTTTAAAATCAAATTCTGAGGAATCGTAAACATTGCTAAACTGGTACTTTGTTTCCAAATAATCTTTTATCTTTACCAGTGCATTTACCGTCCATTTTGCAAGTAGTCAGTGCTTTAAAGTGCCTCTATGCAGGCCTGTGGGATCTTTACATATTTAAACTAGAAGGCACTCAGAGACTGCATACCTCCGCCAGCGAAAGTCAAGTATTCATGCATAAATTAAACATGCATTAATTACGCATTCAGTTGGTCAATTTGTCTTTGGCCTACGGCCATTAGTTCCACAAAATTTCGTATTAAACTGTTCGATAGTTTTAGCGTTATCCTGCTGTCAGGCAAACACATACACGAACACACACAAGCAGAGTTGAAAACATAACGCTCTCGGCGGAGGTAACAAACACACACAAACAGACCAAAAGTATAACCTCCTGGTGGAAGTTAAAAGTATTCGTAAAATAATGTGTGCATGATAAAAGTAAACGCAATGAAGCATTTTATTCCCCCCCGCAATTGTTTCTACGCAGTAAGGCTTACAGACATTTTTATTATCATTATTATTATTATTACAAGATGTTTCGTCTGACTCAGACTCAGCGGAAGAAAGTTATTTTTTGGAGCCCGAAGCATGCAGAGGAAGAACCAGAGGTCTTTCCTTCTCACTCTCATATTGCTGCAAGTTCGAAAAATATGGACGCCGACGTTGGTCCTTATTCCGAAGAGCCTATTGTCGACGAGGAATGGTTATCAGAATACAAAAAAACAATGGAGAAAGCCGATATATTATTTGAGGCATATTCCAAACGTTTGAACGGAGAAATACCGCTAGAGACGTGGTAAGCTGTACATTGCTTCATGTAATATAATATAATATAATATAATATAATATAATATAATATAATATAATATAATATAATATAATATAATATAATATAATATAATATAATATAATATAATATAATATAATATAATATAATATAATATAATTATATATACAAATCCATCTGAGTGTCAATGCTCTAAAGAGATAGAGAGATGCATTAACGCACTGAATTCGGATCTCGTACTAAAAGAAGTTGGGACTCCTCCAAAATGCATCACTAGTCACCCAGGATTCACGCAAGTTTGTTTGGAAAGATGGAGTTTGCGTCTTTCAGGATGGAAATATCGCACGATGGCAAAGAAAACTTATCAAATAGTGGACAGCGAAGAGAGGTATTCAACTAGTCAACTTAAGATGGCTCCCTACAGCAATTACTCATTTATAAAATTGCATGCAAAAAATGAATGTGTTTTACAGATTTATTTTCAGTTCGTAATAAGAGGTTAAAAATGTTGAATTATGTTAGATTACTGATCATTTCATGATTTCTTGTACTGTCACTAATTACCACATTCACAATTTTCTAAGATCAATTTCATATTTAAACAATAATTTCAGTCAAATGCCAATATTCTTGTGAATATACCCATTCACTTCATCGGTATTACCAATACCACCATCAATAATTATATATATTGAATTCATGGCATGGCCAAGGTCACAGCAACAGCCTCTTATGTAGCTCAGTTGCTTAGAGCACTGGTGTACATTTCCAGGGTTGCGGGTTCAATTCCCATCCGGAAGGCCTGATATAGTTGCATTTTCGCAACTGTTCCCGGTCGGGTCTAAGAGTATATATATAATTATCACAATCATAATTTTCTAACATCATCAATTTCGTATTTATTCATAATACGAGCTTACTGTTGTTTTTTTATTTCAGGTTTTTCAGAGCTGTGTCATACAGGGGTTTACCCAACTTGTCCATGGCTATCTGGGAAAGAAACGGCTACCCCTACCTGCATGTCGGCATATGATTTAATAAGGACAGAATTTCCCAGCGCTGTATTGTCAGTATCAATGCATATACAGTGTACTACTAGTAGGGTATTGGACTATTGGATCGCATTGACTTTCTATATTTTCCTCTGAGTGTAGAAACATGTCTTTCAACCAACCAGTGTGTGCATCTTTAAGCACTTACAACTCTTATCCAATACGAAATATAAAGTACCGGTATTTACTCGTTGATGCTCAAAGAAAGTACTCAGCTTGATTCTGGCAAGCCCCATGTCCTCAAAAATTTTCAGATTTTAATTTCAGAACCCCCTGCAACCAGTATGGAAAAACTTAGCAAGAAATTACCAGCAGGTATTTTTGACCCTGGCATGAAGGGCTGACTCCTCCAAGTATTTTCCTTCTTCGGACACTTTGGGTTGTTGCAAGTTGTAACAATAGTAATCATAATTCTACTTTCACAAGTTTCTACAAGCGGATTTTCTGTTTTACAAGTATGGCAAATGTAAATAATACCAGAAGTTGCTTACAAAATACAATGAACTTAGATTGTTTTCTTAGGTTTTCACTGTCACCATCCATGCATTCTAAGATAAAATAAAACAAACTTGTTAATTTAAATAAACAATTGTCTTCATAATAAACTTGTCTACATAGGGTTTCTTTGTGATTCATCAGCTAAATTGTGTCTGTATTGAAGTAAAAAGATAAAAAGTATTAAAATGCATGAAAATTAAACCCAATATAAAAAATAGGATTTTTTACTTCCTTCTCATAAACATATATGTTCATGAGAATATTTTTTAGTGGCTTGAGAATGAGAAAATCTGCATTTGTTGGGCTTGAAACTCTTCCCTGTTATTTTAATTTGCCTTGCATGTATGGGGGGGGGGGGGGGGTGGTTCCTGGAACAACACAGTAATATAGTCTGATATAACCAAGATAGTGAACTGTGTATACAGTTATACTGTCTGTTAATAATTAATAATTCATACATAAGCCCTTTGATGAAGGGCTTTTGCTCGAAACGTCATCATTATACATGTTGTATACACGTTATTATACATGTTACATGTTCCATGTTCCATGTTATTATATATGTTATTAACATCATACATGTTAAAAAAATATACGAGCCGATATCAGGTTTAAACATAATGATATAAAACAAGCGTTCACTGATATAAGTTTTTATTGGTACGAGCTTTCGGCTGTCAGACTACAGCCTTCAACGGGTTAAGAAAAATATGGAAATCTACACCTATATATATATATATATACAAGCAGGAAAATATTAAGGGGAATGACAGGATGTGACATAAAATATAAGGATAATGTGTTATTGTTTCTTTAATAGAATAGCATATTGTCCTGGAAGAGGCTTCGAGTTGTTGTGGGCTTCTTTCGTTAATCCGGTGTGCCAAGATTATAAAGTCTTGCGTGTTCGATAATTGCCTCTATAAATAATCCGTCCGTTTTTGAAATCAATGGCATGATCGTTATTCCAAGCGTGGTTCGCGATATTTGATCCCTTTTGTCCCAATTTTACATTTCTTATATGTTCCTTCTTTCGAGTTCGAAAACATCTTCCTGTCTCACCAATTATACATTATATACCAATTATACAATGTTACATCATTATACATTGTTACACTGATTCAGAGAATTGACAGCGCACCACCTTTTTGTTATTTATCTTGCATTTCAAACTGCACATACAGCACTAAAACTTTTTACATTACCTTGAGTAGTTATTCATTGAATGAATGAATGAATGAAAATAATATTTAATGAGGAAGCTCTCATCACATTACGTGGTTTTCAGAGAGGTCCTACAAAGTACATTACATAATCACAACAAACAAAAATAGTACATATAAGTAAAAGAAAACTAACATAAAGTATTATAGGTATTTGAAAACAAGCATTAGATTATACAAAAATAGCCTTTTTTACACTTGACCTAAATAAAGGAAAGGCCTCGATTTCACGTATGGAAAGTACTAAGTTATTCCAGTCTTTAAAAATACGGTAAATAAATTGCTGTTGACCCCAATTACGTTTTGCCAATGGCAAACGAATATCATTACGTCTTCTAGTTCCGTAGTTATGTATATCTCTATTTAATTTTACATCAAAAACATAGTTCAAGTGTCCATGTAAATACTTAAATGCCATAATAACTCTATGTAGTAGACGGTGCTTGTCTAATGTTTTCCAACCCAATTTGACCAGAGCTTCAGTGGCAGAGGAGCGGATAGGTACATCTAGAACAGTCTTAGCCGCTTTATTTTGTAATATTTGTAGTTGATTCATTAGGACAACATTATTCTTATCGCCCCGTACAAAGTCCGCATAGTTAAAGAGAGGACTAATGAGACTATTGTATAGGGTGATTCTTGCATGTAGTGGCAAAAATTGCTTCACACGTCTAATAACGCCAAGTCTTCGACTGATCTTATTGTGAAGTAAGTCAACATGGTCAGTCCATGACATATTTTGATGAATAATGACACCAAGATATTTAAAATACTCTGTTCTCGTTAAACTCTTGTCGGTTTGATTTACATAAATGATTAAATCTTTAACATTCTTAAGCTTTTGGCTACTTCCAAACACCATAAATTTACATTTGGAAGTGTTCAATGTTAGTAGATTATCAAAGAACCAGTTGGAAAGTGTTGCCAGATCTGCATTCAACTTGGACTCAAGGACATTAACATCGTTAGTGGAATAGTATAGAACTGTATCATCTGCGTATAAGATCACATTACTCTGTAGATTGCATGATGGTAGATCGTTCACGTAAACAATAAAGAGCAGAGGCCCTAATAAGCTGCCCTGAGGCACACCTATAGTCATGGGCACACTACGCGATATAACAGTACCAACAACAGTGGCTTGGCTTCTCTCAATTAAATATGAATTGAACCAATCTATGGAATCATGATCAAGACCGAGCGATTTAAGTTTATTCAATAGTATGGTATGGTCTACAGTGTCAAAAGCCTTTGACAGATCTAAAAAAACTGCGCCCGTTATGCGACCAGCATCCATATTATTAAGAATATTGTCCGTAAAATGCGCCAAGGCAACTCCTGTCGAGAGCTTTGGTCGAAATCCAAATTGATTCGTAGTGATCAACTTATTTTCATTTAGATAACTATACAGTTGGTTGTGGACAGCTTTCTCCAGAATTTTGCTCAGTGTAGGCAAGACAGTGATGGGCCTGTAGTTGTTAGGATCGCATCTATCACTAGACTTGAATAAAGGTGTTACTTTTCCTTGCTTCCATATTGCTGGAAAAATTTTGGTAGTCAAAGATCGATTAAATAACTTAGTGAGACTATTTGCTATGATGTCGGCGGAGTCCTTAAGAAGGCGAGAACTAATCCCATCTAGACCAATAGCTTTGTTTGATTTAAGAAGTCTGAGTTGACCAAGGACAAACTCTTCACTTATTGGTTGAAATGTAAATTTATCCGCTGCACTGTCGTTAGACGGAGTGGAAGCACTAGTGACAGTAGTTGTTCGAGTAAGACATTTCAACTTATTTGCCAACTTAACGCCTATAGTAGCAAAGTGTTCATTAAAAATATTAGCCATTGATTTATCATCAGAGTATGTCATTCCATTAGACTCTACGGAGGCTATCCGGGCACCTTTCTTCCGTGATGTCACTTCATTTAGTGTTTTCCAAAGCGCAGAGGAATTATGCTTATTTTCGTTTATAAGATTGGAGAAATAATCTGATTTACAGCGTCGTGTTTCTTTGTTTACAAAGTTCTTTTGTTTCTTGTACACAGCCCATTGTTCCTCTGTGTTAACCTTGACAGCTTTTTTGTGAAGGTGGTCACGCTTTTGCATCTCATTACTAAGCTCTACGAATGTAGAGCTTAGTGGAAATGGAATGTAGAGCTTAGTTCATCATCCATGGATGATGAACCCCTTTGACTCTTGTTTTCTTAAGTGGAGAATGATGATTTGACACCTCAGTAAATAGCGTATTCCAAGCATTTACTGCATCGTTTATATCAGACTCATTATCGACCAAGTTCCAGTCAATATCCTTTAAATCATTTAAAAAAGAGCTCTTTAAATAGTGTTTGTATGAACGGAATTCAATAAATCTCCCGGGAGCTTTCGGACATCCAGCTTTAAGCACGCAAAAGATAAGTGAATGATCACTCAATGATAAGTGAATGACTCCTTTATCCACAACTCGATGACAGGTATTCGAAAAAAGTAGATCGATTAAGCTTTTCGAACTCGCTGTTATTCGTGTAGGTTGTGTAATAAGCTGTTCTAAATCATGTTCGTTTGCCATTCTCATTAACTTTCGTTTTGCTGATGTATTTGCACCCGCATAGTTTACGTTGAAATCACCAAGCATGACCAGCTCAGCTGAGTCAGGGATATTAAGTAATGATTCATGTAGTTCTTCAATAAAATGTTCAAGTTGGTTTCCGGAGCTCGATAGACTGACCAAATAAACAATTTCTTGCACTTGGGCCGAGATATCTCAATAACACAGGATTCAGTACAACCTCCACTTAGGTCTAATCTATGGTGGTAGGGTATTCCGTCACGTACATAGATCATTGACCCGCCACCTACTTTTTCAATTCTATCCTGTCTGACACTAGAATATCCAGTGATGTTTAGTTCACAGTCTGGTACTTGTGGTTTAAGCCAAGTCTCTGAGATGGTGAATACGTCGAAAGGTCTGTCTTTCAGCAATAATGAGAGCGAATCCATTTTGTTAATAATACTCCGTATGTTGATGTGTGCAACTTTCAAACCTCGGGCATGAGTGTAATTCTTCATATTAAATTTCAACTCTTGATGATCTGGACCAGGGTTAGCTTGTACGTCGTTAGCCAGACACACCAGTAGCAATGCAATCATAGATCTTTGGGCCAGTCGGCAGCTCACAACTAACAGCTCTATTCTTGTAGGCGCTGGGACAGAGTTATATTTACTTGTAATTCGAGTATTTGAGACACAAAGTGAATTCAATTTCGGTTGATTAAGTTCCATAGTGATAAAGAAAGTGTTCTTATCACTGACTATAGAGGTTTGATGAAGAAAACAAAACCACAAGAAGATAATAAAGCATAGATAACGAAAACACATCCACATGGTAGCGGCCATTGCGTGTTGTATAATATAATGTTATATAATATCTTTGCGTTCATGAAATAAAAACACTAAAGTGTGAATAACACATGTGTGCGTTTCTCCCACAACACCAAACTTCCTGGTTCATCTTCCTAATCTGATTCGACCTCAGAATTTCTTTCAGGCTCCCATGGATACTCGGGTTGGATTTTTCAGACGAAGCTGACATGATTTCTTCCTCCTCAGAAATGTTCTGTTTGTCATCACAAAATTCTGAGACTGCAGGCAATTTTTCAGTTTCACATTCAGCTGAGCATTGGGTCCCTGAAACAAAATATAAAAATGACAAATTACGGTAAAAGACAGTTTCATAAAATAAATGTAGGCTTATAAACGAAATAAGAATCGACAGAAATTACAGACAGAAAAAATAGCTGCAATACTGAATAACACACACTGTCTAATAAAAATTAGCCTGACACAATAAACAGAAATTTATTGATGATGAAAAGATTTTATACCTCTAGACAATTTTCTAACTTTATACTTTGAAAGTTTTGTTTTAACATCGATTAGTTTGTTGTTTGTAATCCGCAGCGTATTTCCTAATTCGATACAGTCTCCACAACCTTTACTCTGAATGCCAATACTTGCACAAAGGATTATAAAATAACAAGTGTGCTACGCGTGTTCTGATTGGCTAATACCCGTGTTTGGATTAGGTTATGCAAACACGGGAATTTTGAGGTCGTGTCACTCATCGTCGTTTTTAAACATTAACATTCTACATAGTTTGCACAATAACTATAAATAAAATATAGCAATATTCCATGTTAATTTTCACAAGATTTTGCAAAAATAGGCCGAAAATATATAGGAAATTATAAGTATTTAAAGTGGACAAAGCAACGCTAAAGCGAACGAGAATTTCCGTATAATTTATGAAGGCGAAGTTTACCTTTATGTGATTGAAAATTTCAATAAAACCCCAAAAAGACAACACTTTTATAGATATAGTCTACCAAGAAAACATGGAAATGGTGTAAATTGTTTATTTTAGTTCTCGTCGGGCAGGATATTTACGAAGAAACCATTTATTTTGTTCCTGTAGCCAACAAAAAATCACCGAACCACACTTCGACAGTGAGAGAAAACCATTCAATAAAACCCAAAAAGACAACATTTTTATAGACATAGTCCACCAAGAGAACATGGAAAAGGTGTAAAATGTTTAATTTACCTCTCGTCGGGTAGGATATTCACGAAGAAATCATTCATTTTGTTCTTGTAGCCAACAAAAATTCACCGAACAATACTTCGACAATGAGAGAAAACCACAACAAATATTCTGTGTTGTAGAATATGAAGGCTAGGCAAACTCACAACATCACTTTACATCTGCAGCAATCCAACATAAAGTTAGCCTGCGTGCAGACGCTTGTATTTCCGGTGATTCCGGTGATTAGACGCTTGTATTACCGGAAATACAAGCGTCTGCACGCAGGCTAACATAAAGTTAAACGGCATATTTTTGTGATTAAATCGATCTGGAAATATATCTGTTTCATCTTTCCAAGCTGTTTTCCTGATGTTTTTACCGATCAAGCTTATTTTCGGCTCTTTGCTGTCGTCAGCGTCAATAGAAAGCTATCCATGATTGGCCGATTAGCTTAGAAGAACATGAAAGACCTCCCCTGATTGGTAGTTGATGGTTTTGGGGAGAATTGCAATGTTGATCTAATTATATTAATAACTTTTAGTGATATTTCTCTGTGGTTATTTTATAAAAGAAATACCTAATGGGTTTCCGTGTTTGGATAACGTGATCAAAACACTTGGGATGTTGCTCGACTTTCGAAAAGCTAAAAACACTCGCCTATCGGCTCGTGTTTTTTTACGCTTTTCTCAAGTCTCGCAACATCCCGCGTGTTTGGATCACGTTATCCAAATACGGAAACCCATTAGGTATTTCTTAATTATAAAATAACATGCACACAACAAGCGCTCTGATTGGTCAATACCCGTGTTTGGATAAGAGTATATCCGAACACGGCAATTTTGAGGTCGATCTTGTACACACAAAAAGAAAATCATGCCGACCCATCATCGTTTTTAAACATTTATTAACATTCTATACATATGCACAATAACTATAAATAAAATATAGCAATCTTCCCTGTTAATTTTCACAAAATTTTACAAAAATAAGCCGAAATTATAAGTATTTAAAGTGGACAAAGCAACGCTAAAGGTGAACGAGAATTTCCATTTAATTTGTGAGGGCGACGTTTACTTTATTGAAAGTTTCAATAAAACCCCAAAACACAACACTTTTAAATATATAGTCCACCAAGAGAACATGGAAAAGGTGTAAAATTATGTCAGTTATTTTACCTCTCGTCGGACAGGATATTCACGAAGAAACCATTCATTTTGTTCTTTTAGCCAACAAAAAATCGCCGAACAACACTTCGACAGTGAGAGAAAACCACAAATAAAATATAGCAATCTTCCCTGTTAATTTGCACAATTGATTTTGCAAAAATAGGCCGAAATTATAAGTATTTAAAGTGGACAAAGCAACGCTAAAGCGAACGAGAATTCACGTATAATTTGTGAGGGCGACGTTTACCTTATTGAAAGTTTCAATAAAACCCCAAAACACAACACTTTTTATAGATATAGTTCACCAAGAGAACATGGAAAAGGTGTAAAATGTTTATTTTATCTCTCGTCGGGCAGGATATTCACGAAGAAACCATTCATTTCGTTCTTGTAGCCAACAAAAAATTCGACAGTTAGAACACTTCGACAGTTAGATAAAACCACAAAAAGATTATGTGTTGTAGGATATAAAGACTATAGGCAAACTCACAACATCACTTTACATCTGCAGCAATCCAACATAAAGTTAAACGGTATATTTTCGCGATTAAATCCATCTGGAAATATCTTTTTCAGCATGTTTTCCTGATGTTTTTACCACTTCAAACTTATTTTTGGCTGTTGCTGTCGTCAGCATCATAAATCGTAATAGGAAACCATCCATGATTGGCCGATTAGCTTAGAAGGACATGAAAGACCTCCCCTGATTGGTAGTTGACGATTTTTGGGAGAATTGCAATGTTGATCTAATTATATTAATAACTTTTAGTGATATTTCTCTGTGGTTATTTTATAAAATAAATACCTAATGGTTTTCCGTGTTTGGATACTCTGATCCAAACACTTGGGATGTTGCTCGACTTTCGAAAAGCTAAAAACACTCGCCTAGCGGCGTGTTTTTTTACGCTTTTCTCAAGTCTCGCAACATCCCGCGTGTTTGGATCAGAGTATCCAAACACGGAAAACCATTAGGTATTTATTTATTCCATCAGTCTATTAAAATGACAAAATGGCCACAAATATAAAGTTACAAAACAAAGGCGGTTTGAAACTACAACCCACCGTGGCAAGTTTCGAAGAAATGTTTTGCCTTTAAATAAAACTAACCTGCGTCGAGCTTTCTGACACATTGCATCGTTCGTCTAGACACAGTCGAGGTTCTTATTCATCACACATCTGTTCACTATCAGAGTGCTGCGAAAAAGCCGCCGACTCGCCTAGCAAATCTACTAACATCTATAGGAAAAACCAAATATTATTTGACAAATACTATAAACACAAACATGCCAAGGACGATAACTGATCTTAAATTAATATGAACACGTACCTTTCTTCGTTTAGTTCTCTGAGTGCGGTCTGATGGCGGCTCTTGCTCTTGTGGGGTTTGGAACTTGGGTATGGCTATACAACGCCAAAATCATCTTTCTTTAAACTTGGCACTGACTTTGGTTGTCTCGGTACATTGACAAATTTTTGTTCAAACTCTTCTTTGTCAAAATGAAGGGAACATATCCTAGATGATTTGCTAGGCGTAAAACGTTTTCTTTTTCTCTGGACAAAAGCAATCCATTGTTTTCTTCTTCGTCTGACTTATGCTCGGGAATCGTCTTCTGAGGGAAATTTATGGAGAGCAATCCCTTTTTCGATATTGGAAATGTTAGAGCAACCGTAGACAATGCACCGGTCAGGCATTTCGAATTTTAAAATATTTCAAAAAGTATAGAAAATATAATTTACATCTGGAATACAAGGTTGCCAACTTTGAACTTACAGTGACAGTAGTTTTTGGTGTTCCGACTGTGACGTAGCTCTATCTATCAATTAGAGCCCAGGCCGAAGAAAAACGGTATAGCTTTCAAAATGGCGCGATTTGGGCTGATTTGGCCATGTTTGAAGCGCTGTTAATGGACGGGGATTTAATATTTTTGAGAAAATATTTCGGGAAAAATTTTCTTTTAATCTAAATTATTTAAATATGTAAATATCCCACAGGCCATAGAGGCACTTTAAGAAGCGTGGTGCAACATTTCTGTAGTGACTCTGACAAGATTGAAAGTTGTCCAAGGCAATATTTAATGATAGCTACGTCTTCTACGAACTCTGTTGTTTCCATACGTTTCACTAATCCCACATATGTCGCTTTATGCTTGTCGGAAGACTGTGAAGTGCGCAGGATAATTTCTCCGAAATGATTCCACCGCACGCGACGAAGATGCAACCCATCCTGTTGTCAACATTTTATCGACTTTGCGCAGTTGGACATCTAGTTCAGCAGCAACACTTTTCAGTTCTCTTTGTAGTTTTGCTGACTGAGAATAACTCGCGTAAATCTTGCCAAAGAAATCCTCAATAGGTTGGATACCGTTAACAGCTTTTATTGTATCTGATACCACAACATTTGATCAGGCATGACGTCTAGACGTGCATTTTCGGCGCTATGTTTTATTCTATGTTTAGTACAGCAAATTTCAAAATATTCTTTCAATGAAGGGATAAAAAGTCGGTGTAAGTATTCAAGTAAACTATACTTCAAAATTAAAGATTCGTTGTCGAATATAGAACCAGATGGAGATGGATTGAAATGGTGTATAAGTAGAGATCATATATACAGACGACATATTGGTCCAGCAGCTAAATATGCTTGTGTGATACAATTTGAAAAGAAAGACTGCGGCGCTCTACAAAGCTCGTTACTTCTATTAGCGGGCGACGTTGCGATAAATCCTGGCCCTGTTAGATCTCCATGTCAGGTATGTAACCGTTCAGTACGAAGAAATGAGAAAGGAGTAAACTGTAATTTGTGTCGGGAATGGTTCCACAGACAATGTATAGCACTGACAGATGTAGAGTACGAAGGATTATCAAACTATGAATTACTAGAATGGTCATGCGAAAGATGTAGAGAAGCTTTGATTAACCCTGAATATTCAACGGATGAAGAAGACATGTTCGAAGAACTCAAGGCAACACTTAAAGGTAAAGGGTTAAAGATAGCTCATATTAATTGCCGTGGCTTGAGGTCCAAACTGACCGAAATAACACTGTTGTTAAAAACATGCTGCATAGACATTCTGGGCATTACGGAGTCTCACCTAAATGATGAAACACTAGACGAGAATATAAACATAGAAAATTACAAATTTCTGAGACGGGACAGGCAAAATAAAGCGGGAGGAGGCTGTTTGGTTTACTACAAAGAAAATTTAAATGTCATTCCAAAACCAGAATTAACAGACGAAACTATAGAGACCATATGGTTCGAATTAATTATAAATTCCCAACGGCTACTAATACATGTAGGAAACGTCTATCGTGCACCAGATAATAATGAATTTTACAACTATTTCAAAACAAACCTTGAACGCATTTGGCTTAAGCGTAACAACATACTCATCATGGGTGATTTTAATTCTGATCTATTGAAAACAAGTATGAACAACGTTGAAAATTATCACGGTAGAAAACTACAATGCATCATTAAAAGTTTTGGCCTTACAAATGTTATAACAGAACCAACAAGAATAGCAGAGACTTCGCAAACTTTATTGGATTTGATATTGGTAAGCAATGTGTCTAAGATTTTAAAGGCCGGTACGTTTGACCCAGCAATATCAGACCATAAAATGATCTACACCATTGTGAATCTAAACAGAAGAAGAGAAAAACCGATAATGAAAACTGTAAAAAATTATAAACTTGTAAACAAAGAAAATTTCAAATTAGCATTACAAAATGCCCCATGGTGGATCAGTAATTTATTCGATGATATAGACGATGTAGTAAACACCTGGGAATTGGTATACAAAGAAGTAGTTGATGAATTCATTACAGAGCGAAAAGTCAAAATTCGGCAAAACTCTTTACCGTGGGTGAATACAGAAATTAGGAAACTTTTGAACAAAAGATATAAGCTCTTGAAAATATGGCAGCAAACTAAAGATCCTACTTCACACAAGAGATATAAGGAAGCGAGAAATTTAGCAAACATTGGTATGAGAAAAGCAGAAACAGAATATTGGAGAGAAAAATTTAACGACGTAAGTAATTCAAAAGATTTTTGGAAATTGGTAAAGAAAGTCTATAGGAAAACTAAGGTAACGAAAATTGGGCCACTTCAGGACGACCAAGGAAAAATACAAACTAGTGACCCATTAAAGTCTGAGTTAATGAACAATTATTTTGCCACCGTGGGTGAACAGCTAGCGAAAGAATTTACAGCACACACAATACCACAACAATTTATATTAAGAGTGACCCCGTCTATACAAGAGTTGATAATTGACGAAAAGTTGCTTTTAAAACAATTAAAAACGATTAACCCAGACAAAGCATCCGGTCCAGATGATATTAAACCGAAAGACTTTAGTATTGCCGGTGAGGCATTGGCAGACAGTATGTACAATGTACTAAGTAAGAGTAAAGAAACACAACAAGTACCGCAAAAGTGGAAAAAAGGAAAATTAAAGGCTGTATATAAAAAAGGGAATTCAACGCAGCGCTCAAATTATAGACCCTTGACTATGCTGTGCTTACCAAGCAAAATGTTAGAAGGTCATGTTTCCAAACAAATAGACGAACATATCGTACAACACAACCTATCTAATGACAAGCAGTGGGGCTATAAAAAGGGCAGATCCTCAGAATTATTACTGTTAAATCTAACAGAACATTGGAAAATAGAAATTGACAATGGTAAAACAGTTGGGGTATTGTTTATAGACTTTAAAAAAGCATTTGACTGCGTAGACCACACTATATTATTGAACAAAGTACAGGGCAAGGGCTTGGCTGGGGAACTGCATGAATGGTTAACAGACTATCTACACAACAGACAGCAGTACACAGAACTAAATGGTATACATTCAGAAATACAAACTGTGAAATATGGAGTACCACAAGGATCTCTACTAGGACCGCGACTATTCAAAATATATGTCGACGACCTACCAGACAATATCACTGAAGGATGGTTGTATATGTTCGCTGACGACACTACTGCTTATGTTATTGCGGACAACATTGACGCAACCATAGGGAAATTAAATAAGATAGCAAGTGAAATACAGCAATGGTGTAGCAATAACAAGGTGACGGTAAATTTAGATAAAACAGAAGCTATGATAATAAAACAACGACCATTCACTGGGCCAATACTACCTATACGATTTGGAGAAATCCAAATAAAAGTTGTATCAACCACGCAATCGCTCGGTGTTAAAATAGACAATAAACTTACGTGGAATGAACAGCTCAGAAAGGTGGCTAAATCTTTTAGTGCAAAATTGTCACAATTAAGAAGAATGAAATATCTACCAAGGCATGTGTTGGAGGAAATATACTACAAATCAATCATATCAAACGTGTCATATGATATGGCATATTAGTCTGGGGAACATGCTCCCCTTCGCTGTTAAATGACTTGGAACATTACCATGTAAGAGCAGCAAAGATGATATTTAATATTACGCAAGAAGGACTTACAGATGAACAAATTTTACAAAAGGTTAAATGGAAACCACTAAACATTATTTATAAAAGACGAATCCTAACTCTAATGCACGACATATATTATATGAAAGCTCCACAAGAACTGCAAGAACTTTTCACCAAACGGATCGGAAGAACAGGGAGAAGGAACCAAAATTTTGATGTTGTTAGGTGTAAAACCGAAAAAGGACGAACCTCTTTGCGATATAGAGGTCCTATAGCATGGAACCAGCTAAGTGAAGATGTTAAAACAACAACAAACAAAGATACTTTTAAATTAAAACTTAGGAAAGATGTAGAAAGTCTTAACAAAATAAGCTTCTTGAAAGAAGCAGCTGTTAATAACAACAAAAAAAATGATTTTATATACTTTTAGATACAAATTTTAATTATGGATTTTATAATTAGGATATAATTATTGTAAATTTTACACTATAGCTAAATGGCAGGTCCACATCAGCTATTTAGTTGACGGACCTTTTAACCTGCCTAATCAAATAAAATATGAATGAATGAATGAACACAATTTGCGGATACTTCGACTTAAGTATTGTTGCAACTCCTTTGATTGCACCCATCATCATTGATGCGCCATTACTAGTAAATGCGATTAAATTTCTGGCCAACTAGTCGTTGTCGATTCCGTTGCTTTCCAGCGAATCTAGAAGTGATTTACAAATTGAATTTGCATCTTGACCCCCAAGTTCAATGATGTTTAAAAAATATTAATGGAGGAACAGTTTACGATCGACCTAATATACACAACAAGACAAGAGGCTTTGACATTTGAAGTAGCTTCGTCAATTATAATGGCGATCTTTTTGGTGATTTCTTTGACAAGATCTTGGCGCATCTTTGTGGAAATTGTGTCAATCATTTGCGTACATGACCACCTTGAGTGCAGGGTTACCCCGAGATTTACTCCATTTTCCTGTTAGAGCTTTACAAGATTCTCATAGTGTAAGTATGGCCTGTTTTCTTTGGCAATGTAGTGGGCAGTTCTTAGGCATTTATCCGTAACTGATTGATGTTGTGCAACAGACAAGCCAGTTGAAGTCTCGATTTTTCTTTTTTGTCGTTCTTTTAGTATATTGCTGGCGGTTAAGTGTGCATTACTGTTTGCATGCTGGATGATTTGTTTGCATGCTGGAAGTACTTTTGTGCCGCTGACTTTTCACGACTCTTAGTTTTGCATGGAAAAATATTACACTCGATCCATTCTTTACTGATCACATGGCTTCCTTGTTCAGCATGCAGTCCAAGAGTGTTAACGTTTCTATACATTCCCGACAACCTATCTTTCCATTTAAAAAAATAATCCGGGGTATGCGTTCGTAAAGTAATCTTGCTGCTTAATTTCCCGTGGCCATTTTTCGTTTCAGATCTTTCGTTCTCCCTGGTTTCGATCAACTCAATGTCTTAATTCGCTCGCTTCCGTGGATAATGAAGCATGCGGAATATCGGAATTTATATACTGGTCGGAATGTTAGAAGTCGGGGTCAATGAAAATAAGGAAACGATAATTGCGGGCGATTTAAATTGCAATTATCTGATAAAGAACAACCAAAAGGAAATTAAAGATGCTATTAACCTGAACGGATTTAAGCAAGTAATTGACCAACCGACTATAGAACAACATTAACTTCGAAAACCTTAATCGATATTATAGCAACGACCCATCCGAACAGAATAGAAAAAGCCATAGTGGAAGAAAATTCCTGTAGTGATCATGATTTAACGGGAGTTAACTAAAGATTTAACTACATTTTATGAAGTTTAAGCCGAGAAAAATTTACTGCCGTGATTATTTCAAGTGTAATATATCAGAATTCAAGAAAGACTTACACAATGCCCCTTGGGACCAGGTGTATATTCAAGAACT
>JAYKKM010000327.1:0-217500 GCA_035772405.1 Chrysogorgia sp. JL179-B06
GCCAAATTTGGCCAAAAAGTAAAGGGGTTAACCTTAACTTTTTGACGATTTTCGACCATTTTTAACTTGTCAAAATAAGCTTAAAATATGAAAATATAGCCTAAATAATGCCTTAGATATTAATCTGAGCAGAAACTAGCGTAAATTTAGTCATTTTTTGACATCCAAAAAAGTGGCAAAAATGGCCAAATTTGGCCAAAAAGTAAAGGGGTTAACCTTAACTTTTTGACGATTTTCGACCATTTTTAACTTGTCAAAATAAGCTTAAAATATGAAAATATAGCCTAAATAATGCCTTAGATATTAATCTGAGCAGAAACTAGCGTAAATTTAGTCATTTTTTGACATCCAAAAAAGTGGCAAAAATGGCCAAATTTGGCCAAAAAGTAAAGGGGTTAACCTTAACTTTTTGACGATTTTCGACCATTTTTAACTTGTCAAAATAAGCTTAAAATATGAAAATATAGCCTAAATAATGCCTTAGATATTAATCTGAGCAGAAACTAGCGTAAATTTAGTCATTTTTTGACATCCAAAAAAGTGGCAAAAAATGGCCAAATTTGGCCAAAAAGTAAAGGGGTTAACCTTAACTTTTTGACGATTTTCGACCATTTTTAACTTGTCAAAATAAGCTTAAAATATGAAAATATAGCCTAAATAATGCCTTAGATATTAATCTGAGCAGAAACTAGCGTAAATTTAGTCATTTTTTGACATCCAAAAAAGTGGCAAAAATGGCCAAATTTGGCCAAAAAGTAAAGGGGTTAACCTTAACTTTTTGACGATTTTCGACCATTTTTAACTTGTCAAAATAAGCTTAAAATATGAAAATATAGCCTAAATAATGCCTTAGATATTAATCTGAGCAGAAACTAGCGTAAATTTAGTCATTTTTTGACATCCAAAAAAGTGGCAAAAATGGCCAAATTTGGCCAAAAAGTAAAGGGGTTAACCTTAACTTTTTGACGATTTTCGACCATTTTTAACTTGTCAAAATAAGCTTAAAATATGAAAATATAGCCTAAATAATGCCTTAGATATTAATCTGAGCAGAAACTAGCGTAAATTTAGTCATTTTTTAACATCCAAAAAAAGTGACAAAAATGGCCAAAAAGTAAAGGGGTTAACCTTAACTTTTTGACGATTTTCGACCATTTTTAACTTGTCAAAATAAGCTTAAAATATGAAAATATAGCCTAAATAATGCCTTAGATATTAATCTGAGCAGAAACTAGCGTAAATTTAGTCATTTTTTGACATCCAAAAAAGTGGCAAAAATGGCCAAATTTGGCCAAAAAGTAAAGGGGTTAACCTTAACTTTTTGACGATTTTCGACCATTTTTAACTTGTCAAAATAAGCTTAAAATATGAAAATATAGCCTAAATAATGCCTTAGATATTAATCTGAGCAGAAACTAGCGTAAATTTAGTCATTTTTTGACATCCAAAAAAGTGGCAAAAATGGCCAAATTTGGCCAAAAAGTAAAGGGGTTAACCTTAACTTTTTGACGATTTTCGACCATTTTTAACTTGTCAAAATAAGCTTAAAATATGAAAATATAGCCTAAATAATGCCTTAGATATTAATCTGAGCAGAAACTAGCGTAAATTTAGTCATTTTTTGACATCCAAAAAAGTGGCAAAAATGGCCAAATTTGGCCAAAAAGTAAAGGGGTTAACCTTAACTTTTTGACGATTTTCGACCATTTTTAACTTGTCAAAATAAGCTTAAAATATGAAAATATAGCCTAAATAATGCCTTAGATATTAATCTGAGCAGAAACTAGCGTAAATTTAGTCATTTTTTGACATCCAAAAAAGTGGCAAAAATGGCCAAATTTGGCCAAAAAGTAAAGGGGTTAACCTTAACTTTTTGACGATTTTCGACCATTTTTAACTTGTCAAAATAAGCTTAAAATATGAAAATATAGCCTAAATAATGCCTTAGATATTAATCTGAGCAGAAACTAGCGTAAATTTAGTCATTTTTTGACATCCAAAAAAGTGGCAAAAATGGCCAAAAAGTAAAGGGGTTAACCTTAACTTTTTGACGATTTTCGACCATTTTTAACTTGTCAAAATAAGCTTAAAATATGAAAATATAGCCTAAATAATGCCTTAGATATTAATCTGAGCAGAAACTAGCGTAAATTTAGTCATTTTTTGACATCCAAAAAAGTGGCAAAAATGGCCAAATTTGGCCAAAAAGTAAAGGGGTTAACCTTAACTTTTTGACGATTTTCGACCATTTTTAACTTGTCAAAATAAGCTTAAAATATGAAAATATAGCCTAAATAATGCCTTAGATATTAATCTGAGCAGAAACTAGCGTAAATTTAGTCATTTTTTGACATCCAAAAAAAGTGGCAAAAATGGCCAAATTTGGCCAAAAAGTAAAGGGGTTAACCTTAACTTTTTGACGATTTTCGACCATTTTTAACTTGTCAAAATAAGCTTAAAATATGAAAATATAGCCTAAATAATGCCTTAGATATTAATCTGAGCAGAAACTAGCGTAAATTTAGTCATTTTTTGACATCCAAAAAAGTGGCAAAAATGGCCAAATTTGGCCAAAAAGTAAAGCGGTTAACCTTAACTTTTTGACGATTTTCGACCATTTTTAACTTGTCAAAATAAGCTTAAAATATGAAAATATAGCCTAAATAATGCCTTAGATATTAATCTGAGCAACTAGCGTAAATTTAGTCATTTTTTGACATCCAAAAAAGTGGCAAAAATGGCCAAATTTGGCCAAAAAGTAAAGGGGTTAACTTAAACTTTTTGACGATTTTCGACGATTTTTAACTTGTCAAAATAAGCTTAAAATATGAAAATATAGCCTAAATAATGTCTTAGATATTAATCTGAGCAGAAACTAGCGTAAATTTAGTCATTTTTTGACATCCAAAAAAGTGGCAAAAATGGCCAAATTTGGCCAAAAAGTAAAGGGGTTAACCTTAACTTTTTGACGATTTTCGACCATTTTTAACTTGTCAAAATAAGCTTAAAATATGAAAATATAGCCTAAATAATGCCTTAGATATTAATCTGAGCAGAAACTAGCGTAAATTTAGTCATTTTTTGACATCCAAAAAAGTGGCAAAAATGGCCAAATTTGGCCAAAAAGTAAAGGGGTTAACCTTAACTTTTTGACGATTTTCGACCATTTTTAACTTGTCAAAATAAGCTTAAAATATGAAAATATAGCCTAAATAATGCCTTAGATATTAATCTGAGCAGAAACTAGCGTAAATTTAGTCATTTTTTGACATCCAAAAAAGTGGCAAAAATGGCCAAATTTGGCCAAAAAGTAAAGGGGTTAACCTTAACTTTTTGACGATTTTCGACCATTTTTAACTTGTCAAAATAAGCTTAAAATATGAAAATATAGCCTAAATAATGCCTTAGATATTAATCTGAGCAGAAACTAGCGTAAATTTAGTCATTTTTTGACATCCAAAAAAGTGGCAAAAATGGCCAAATTTGGCCAAAAAGTAAAGGGGTTAACCTTAACTTTTTGACGATTTTCGACCATTTTTAACTTGTCAAAATAAGCTTAAAATATGAAAATATAGCCTAAATAATGCCTTAGATATTAATCTGAGCAGAAACTAGCGTAAATTTAGTCATTTTTTGACATCCAAAAAAGTGGCAAAAATGGCCAAATTTGGCCAAAAAGTAAAGGGGTTAACCTTAACTTTTTGACGATTTTCGACCATTTTTAACTTGTCAAAATAAGCTTAAAATATGAAAATATAGCCTAAATAATGCCTTAGATATTAATCTGAGCAGAAACTAGCGTAAATTTAGTCATTTTTTGACATCCAAAAAAAGTGGCAAAAATGGCCAAATTTGGCCAAAAAGTAAAGGGGTTAACCTTAACTTTTTGACGATTTTCGACCATTTTTAACTTGTCAAAATAAGCTTAAAATATGAAAATATAGCCTAAATAATGCCTTAGATATTAATCTGAGCAGAAACTAGCGTAAATTTAGTCATTTTTTGACATCCAAAAAAGTGGCAAAAATGGCCAAATTTGGCCAAAAAGTAAAGGGGTTAACCTTAACTTTTTGACGATTTTCGACCATTTTTAACTTGTCAAAATAAGCTTAAAATATGAAAATATAGCCTAAATAATGCCTTAGATATTAATCTGAGCAGAAACTAGCGTAAATTTAGTCATTTTTTGACATCCAAAAAAGTGGCAAAAAATGGCCAAATTTGGCCAAAAAGTAAAGGGGTTAACCTTAACTTTTTGACGATTTTCGACCATTTTTAACTTGTCAAAATAAGCTTAAAATATGAAAATATAGCCTAAATAATACCTTAGATATTAATCTGAGCAGAAACTAGCGTAAATTTAGTCATTTTTTAACATCCAAAAAAAGTGGCAAAAAATGGCAAAATTTGGCCAAAAAGTAAAGGGGTTAACCTTAACTTTTTGACGATTTTCGACCATTTTTAACTTGTCAAAATAAGCTTAAAATATGAAAATATAGCCTAAATAATGCCTTAGATATTAATCTGAGCAGAAACTAGCGTAAATTTAGTCATTTTTTGACATCCAAAAAAGTGGCAAAAATGGCCAAATTTGGCCAAAAAGTAAAGGGGTTAACCTTAACTTTTTGACGATTTTCGACCATTTTTAACTTGTCAAAATAAGCTTAAAATATGAAAATATAGCCTAAATAATGCCTTAGATATTAATCTGAGCAGAAACTAGCGTAAATTTAGTCATTTTTTGACATCCAAAAAAGTGGCAAAAATGGCCAAATTTGGCCAAAAAGTAAAGGGGTTAACCTTAACTTTTTGACGATTTTCGACCATTTTTAACTTGTCAAAATAAGCTTAAAATATGAAAATATAGCCTAAATAATGCCTTAGATATTAATCTGAGCAGAAACTAGCGTAAATTTAGTCATTTTTTGACATCCAAAAAAGTGGCAAAAATGGCCAAATTTGGCCAAAAAGTAAAGGGGTTAACCTTAACTTTTTGACGATTTTCGACCATTTTTAACTTGTCAAAATAAGCTTAAAATATGAAAATATAGCCTAAATAATGCCTTAGATATTAATCTGAGCAGAAACTAGCGTAAATTTAGTCATTTTTTGACATCCAAAAAAAGTGGCAAAAATGGCCAAATTTGGCCAAAAAGTAAAGGGGTTAACCTTAACTTTTTGACGATTTTCGACCATTTTTAACTTGTCAAAATAAGCTTAAAATATGAAAATATAGCCTAAATAATGCCTTAGATATTAATCTGAGCAGAAACTAGCGTAAATTTAGTCATTTTTTGACATCCAAAAAAGTGGCAAAAATGGCCAAATTTGGCCAAAAAGTAAAGGGGTTAACCTTAACTTTTTGACGATTTTCGACCATTTTTAACTTGTCAAAATAAGCTTAAAATATGAAAATATAGCCTAAATAATGCCTTAGATATTAATCTGAGCAGAAACTAGCGTAAATTTAGTCATTTTTTGACATCCAAAAAAGTGGCAAAAATGGCCAAATTTGGCCAAAAAGTAAAGGGGTTAACCTTAACTTTTTGACGATTTTCGACCATTTTTAACTTGTCAAAATAAGCTTAAAATATGAAAATATAGCCTAAATAATGCCTTAGATATTAATCTGAGCAGAAACTAGCGTAAATTTAGTCATTTTTTGACATCCAAAAAAAGTGGCAAAAATGGCCAAATTTGGCCAAAAAGTAAAGGGGTTAACCTTAACTTTTTGACGATTTTCGACCATTTTTAACTTGTCAAAATAAGCTTAAAATATGAAAATATAGCCTAAATAATGCCTTAGATATTAATCTGAGCAGAAACTAGCGTAAATTTAGTCATTTTTTGACATCCAAAAAAGTGGCAAAAATGGCCAAATTTGGCCAAAAAGTAAAGGGGTTAACCTTAACTTTTTGACGATTTTCGACCATTTTTAAACTTGTCAAAATAAGCTTAAAATATGAAAATATAGCCTAAATAATGCCTTAGATATTAATCTGAGCAGAAACTAGCGTAAATTTAGTCATTTTTTGACATCCAAAAAAGTGGCAAAAATGGCCAAATTTGGCCAAAAAGTAAAGGGGTTAACCTTAACTTTTTGACGATTTTCGACCATTTTTAACTTGTCAAAATAAGCTTAAAATATGAAAATATAGCCTAAATAATGCCTTAGATATTAATCTGAGCAGAAACTAGCGTAAATTTAGTCATTTTTTGACATCCAAAAAAAGTGGCAAAAATGGCCAAATTTGGCCAAAAAGTAAAGGGGTTAACCTTAACTTTTTGACGATTTTCGACCATTTTTAACTTGTCAAAATAAGCTTAAAATATGAAAATATAGCCTAAATAATGCCTTAGATATTAATCTGAGCAGAAACTAGCGTAAATTTAGTCATTTTTTGACATCCAAAAAAGTGGCAAAAATGGCCAAATTTGGCCAAAAAGTAAAGGGGTTAACCTTAACTTTTTGACGATTTTCGACCATTTTTAACTTGTCAAAATAAGCTTAAAATATGAAAATATAGCCTAAATAATGCCTTAGATATTAATCTGAGCAGAAACTAGCGTAAATTTAGTCATTTTTTGACATCCAAAAAAGTGGCAAAAATGGCCAAATTTGGCCAAAAAGTAAAGGGGTTAACCTTAACTTTTTGACGATTTTCGACCATTTTTAACTTGTCAAAATAAGCTTAAAATATGAAAATATAGCCTAAATAATGCCTTAGATATTAATCTGAGCAGAAACTAGCGTAAATTTAGTCATTTTTTGACATCCAAAAAAGTGGCAAAAATGGCCAAATTTGGCCAAAAAGTAAAGGGGTTAACCTTAACTTTTTGACGATTTTCGACCATTTTTAACTTGTCAAAATAAGCTTAAAATATGAAAATATAGCCTAAATAATGCCTTAGATTAAAATCTGAGCAGAAACTAGCGTAAATTTAGTCATTTTTTGACATCCAAAATAATGTGGCAAAAAATGGCCTAATGTGGCCAAAAAGTAAAGGTGGTTAACCATTAACTTTTTGGACGATTTTCGAACATTTTTTACTTGTTCAAAATAAGCTTAAACTATCGAAAATATAGGGCCTAAATAATGCCTTTATGG
Source organism: Chrysogorgia sp. JL179-B06 (assembly GCA_035772405.1). Classification (NCBI taxonomy): domain Eukaryota; kingdom Metazoa; phylum Cnidaria; class Anthozoa; order Scleralcyonacea; family Chrysogorgiidae; genus Chrysogorgia; species Chrysogorgia sp. JL179-B06. Next base: position 7,110 of record JAYKKM010000327.1, read on the forward strand.
ATATTAATCTGAGCAGAAATAGAAACTCGACTATCGTAAATTTAGTAATTTTTTGACATCCAAAAAAGTGGCAAAAATCGGCCAAATTTGGCCAAAAAGTAAAGAGGTTAAACCTTTAACTTTTTGACCGATTTTCGACCATTTTTAACCTTCTCAAATTAAGCTGTAAATATGAAAATATAGCCTATAAAATTAATGCCTTAGATATTAATTCTGAGCAGAAACTAGCGGTAAAATTTAGTCATTTTTTGACATCCAAAAAAAGTGGCACAAAATGGCGAAATTTGGCACAAAAACGTAAAGGGGTTAACCATAACTTTTTGTCGATTTTCGAACATTTTTACCTTGTCAAAATAAGCTTAAAATTATGAAAATATTGCCTAAATAATGCCTTAGATATTTATCTGAAGCAGAAACTAGCGTTAAATTTAGTCATTTTTTTCACATCCAAAAAGAGTGGCAAAAGATTGGCCCCAAATTTGGCCAAAAAGTAAAGGGGTTAACCTTAACTTTTCTGACGATTTTCGACCATTTTTAACCTTGTCAAAATAAGCTTAAAATATGAAAATATAGCCTATATAATGCCTTAGATATTAATTCTGAGCAGTAACTAGCGTAAAATTCAGTTCATTTTTTGTCATCCAAATAAGTGGCAAAAATGGCCCAATTTGGCCAAAAAGTAAAGGGGTTAACCTTAACTTATTTGACGATTTTTCGACTATTTTTAAAACTTGTCAAAATCAAGCTTAAATATATGAAAAATATAGCCTAAATAGATGCCTTAGATATTAATCTGAGCAGAAACTAGCGTAATTTTAGTCATTTTTTGACATCCAAAAAAGTGGCAAAAAATGGCCAAATTTGGCCCAAAAGTAAAGCGGTTAACCTTAACTTTTTGACGCGCGGATTTTCGACCATTTTTAACTTGTCAAAATAAGCTTTAAATATGAAAATATAGCATAAATAATGCCTTAGATATTAATCTGAGCAGAAAACTAGCGTAAAATTTAGTCATTTTTTGACATCCAAAAAAATGTGACAATAAATGGCGAAATTTGGCCAAAAAAGTAAAGGGGTGTTAACCTTAACTTTTTTTTGAACGATTTTCGAACATTTTTAACTTGTCAAAATAAGCTTAAAATATGAAAATACTAGCCTAAATAATGCCTTAGATATTAATCTGAGCAGTGAAGACTAGCGTAAATTTAGTCATTTTTTCAACATCAAAAAAAGTGGCAAAAATGGCCAAATTTGGCCAAAAAAAAGTAAAAAGGGGTTTAACCTTAACTTTTTGACGATTTTCGACCATTTGTAACTTGTCAAATTAAGCTTTTATTATGAATAATATAGCCTAAATAATGCCTTAGATATTAATCTGAGCAGAAAACTAGCGTTTAAATTCAGTCATTTTTTGTCATCCAAAAATGTGGCCAAAAAATGGCCAAATTTGGGCCAAAATTAATAGGGGTTAACCCTTACTTTTTGACGATTTTCGACCATTTTTAACTTGTCAAAATAAGCTTTTTATCAAAATATGAAAATCATAGCCTTAAATAATGACTCCGTAGATATTAATCTGAGCAGAAACTAGCGTTCAAATTTAGTCATTTTTTGACATCCAAAAAAGTGGCAAAAATGGGCCAAATCTTGGCCAAAAAGGAGGGGGTTAAACCTTAACTTTTTGACGATTTTCGACCCAATTTTTAACTTGTCCAAAATAAGCTTTAAAAATATGAAAATATTGCCTAAAATAATGCCTTAGATATTAAAGTCTGAGCAAAAACTAGCGTAAATTTAGTCATTTTTGACATCCAAAAAAGTGGCAAAAAATGGCCAAATTTGGCCAAAAAGTAAAGGGGCGTATAACCCTTAACTTTTTGACGATTTTTTCGACCATTTTGTTAACTTGGTGGTCAAAATAAGCTTAAAATATGAAAATATAGGCCTAATTAATGCCTTAGATATTAATCTGAGCAGAGAAACTAGCGTTAAATATTAGTCATTTTTTGACATTCCAAAAAAAGTGACAAAAATGGCCAAATTTGGCCAAAAAGTAAAGGGGTTAACCTTAACTTTTTGACGATTTTCGACCATTTTTAACTTGTCAAAATAAGCTTAAAATATGAAAATATAGCCTAAATAATGCCTTAGATATTAATCTGAGCACAAACTAGCGTAAATTCAGTCATTTTTTGACATCCAAAAAAGTGGCAAAAATGGCCAAATTGGCCAAAAAGTAAAGGGGTTAACCTTAACTTTTTGACGATTTTCGACCATTTTTAACTTGTCAAAATAAGCTTAAAATATGAAAATATAGCCTAAATAATGCCTTAGATATTAATCTGAGCAGAAACTAGCGTAAATTTAGTCATTTTTTGACATCCAAAAAAAGTGGCAAAAATGGCCAAATTTGGCCAAAAAGTAAAGGGGTTAACCTTAACCTTTTTGACGATTTTCGACCATTTTTAACTTGTCAAAATAAGCTTAAAATATGATAATATAGCCTAAATAATGCCTTAGATATTAATCTGAGCAGAAACTAGCGTAAATTTAGTCATTTTTTGACATCCAAAAAAAGTGGCCAAAAATGGCCAAATTTGGCCAAAAAGTTAAAGGGGTTAACCTTAACTTTTTGACGATTTTCGACCATTTTTAACTTGTCAAAATAAGCTTAAAATATGAAAATATAGCCTAAATAATGCCTTAGAAATTAATCTGAGCAAAAACTAGCGTAAATTTAGTCATTTTTTGACATCCAAAAAAATGGCCAAATTTGGCCAAAAAGTAAAGGGGTTAACCTTAACTTTTTGACGATTTTCGACCATTTTTAACTTGTCAAAATAAGCTTAAAATATGAAAATATAGCCTAAATAATGCCTTAGATATTAATCTGAGCAGAAACTAGCGTAAATTTAGTCATTTTTTGACATCCAAAAAAAGTGACAAAAATGGCGAAATTTGGCCAAAAAGTAAAGGGGTTAACCTTAACTTTTTGACGATTTTCGACCATTTTTAACTTGTCAAAATAAGCTTAAAATATGAAAATATAGCCTAAATAATGCCTTAGATATTAATCTGAGCAGAAACTAGCGTAAATTTAGTCATTTTTTGACATCCAAAAAAGTGGCAAAAATGGCCAAATTTGGCCAAAAAGTAAAGGGGTTAACCTTAACTTTTTGACGATTTTCGACCATTTTTAACTTGTCAAAATAAGCTTAAAATATGAAAATATAGCCTAAATAATGCCTTAGATATTAATCTGAGCAGAAACTAGCGTAAATTTAGTCATTTTTTGACATCCAAAAAAGTGGCAAAAAATGGCCAAATTTGGCCAAAAAGTAAAGGGGTTAACCTTAACTTTTTGACGATTTTTCGACCATTTTTAACTTGTCAAAAATAAGCTTAAAATATGAAAATATAGCCTAAATAATGCCTTAGATATTAATCTGAGCAGAAACTAGCGTAAATTTAGTCATTTTTTGACATCCAAAAAAAGTGACAAAAATGGCCAAATTTGGCCAAAAAGTAAAGGGGTTAACCTTAACTTTTTGACGATTTTCGACCATTTTTAACTTGTCAAAATAAGCTTAAAATATGAAAATATAGCCTAAATAATACCTTAGATATTAATCTGAGCAGAAACTAGCGTAAATTTAGTCATTTTTTGACATCCAAAAAAGTGGCAAAATGGCCAAATTTGGCCAAAAAGTAAATTTTTAACTTGTCAAAATAAGCTTAAAATATGAAAATATAGCCTAAATAATGCCTTAGATATTAATCTGAGCAGAAACTAGCGTAAATTTAGTCATTTTTTGACATCCAAAAAAGTGGCAAAAATGGCCAAATTTGGCCAAAAAGTAAAGCGGTTAACCTTAACTTTTTGACGATTTTCGACCATTTTTAACTTGTCAAAATAAGCTTAAAATATGAAAATATAGCCTAAATAATGCCTTAGATATTAATCTGAGCAGAAACTAGCGTAAATTTAGTCATTTTTTGACATCCAAAAAAAGTGACAAAAATGGCGAAATTTGGCCAAAAAGTAAAGGGGTTAACCTTAACTTTTTGACGATTTTCGAACATTTTAACTTGTCAAAATAAGCTTAAAATATGAAAATATAGCCTAAATAATGCCTTAGATATTAATCTGAGCAGAAACTAGCGTAAATTTAGTCATTTTTTTCACATCCAAAAAAAGTGGCAAAAAATGGCCAAATTTGGCCAAAAAGTAAAGGGGTTAACCTTAACTTTTTGACGATTTTCGACCATTTTTAACTTGTCAAAATAAGCTTAAAATATGAAAATATAGCCTAAATAATGCCTTAGATATTAATCTGAGCAGAAACTAGCGTAAATTCAGTCATTTTTTGTCATCCAAAAAATGGCAAATGGCCAAATTTGGCCAAAAAGTAAAGGGGTTAACCTTAACTTTTTGACGATTTTCGACCATTTTTAACTTGTCAAAATAAGCTTAAAATATGAAAATATAGCCTAAATAATGCCTTTGATATTAATCTGAGCAGAAACTAGCGTAAATTTAGTCATTTTTTGACATCCAAAAATAGTGGCAAAAATGGCCAAATTTGGCCAAAAAGTAAAGGGGTTAACCTTAACTTTTTGACGATTTTCGACCATTTTTTAACTTGTCAAAAAATAAGCTTAAAATATGAAAATATAGCCTAAATAATGCCTTAGATATTAATCTGAGCAAAAACTAGCGTAAATTTAGTCATTTTTTGACATCCAAAAAAATGGCCAAATTTGGCCAAAAAGTAAAGGGGTTAACCTTAACTTTTTGACGATTTTCGACCATTTTTAACTTGTCAAAATAAGCTTAAAATATGAAAATATAGCCTAAATAATGCCTTAGATATTAATCTGAGCAGAAACTAGCGTAAATTTAGTCATTTTTTGACATCCAAAAAAAGTGACAAAAATGGCCAAATTTGGCCAAAAAGTAAAGGGGTTAACCTTAACTTTTTGACGATTTTCGACCATTTTTAACTTGTCAAAATAAGCTTAAAATATGAAAATATAGCCTAAATAATGCCTTAGATATTAATCTGAGCAGAAACTAGCGTAAATTCAGTCATTTTTTGACATCCAAAAAAGTGGCAAAAATGGCCAAAAAGTAAAGGGGTTAACCTTAACTTTTTGACGATTTTCGACCATTTTTAACTTGTCAAAATAAGCTTAAAATATGAAAATATAGCCTAAATAATGCCTTAGATATTAATCTGAGCAGAAACTAGCGTAAATTTAGTCATTTTTTGACATCCAAAAAAAGTGGCAAAAATGGCCAAATTTGGCCAAAAAGTAAAGGGGTTAACCTTAACTTTTTGACGATTTTCGACCATTTTTAACTTGTCAAAATAAGCTTAAAATATGAAAATATAGCCTAAATAATGCCTTAGATATTAATCTGAGCAGAAACTAGCGTAAATTTAGTCATTTTTTGACATCCAAAAAAGTGGCAAAAATGGCCAAATTTGGCCAAAAAGTAAAGGGGTTAACCTTAACTTTTTGACGATTTTCGACCATTTTTAACTTGTCAAAATAAGCTTAAAATATGAAAATATAGCCTAAATAATGCCTTAGATATTAATCTGAGCAAAAACTAGCGTAAATTTAGTCATTTTTTGACATCCAAAAAAATGGCCAAATTTGGCCAAAAAGTAAAGGGGTTAACCTTAACTTTTTGACGATTTTCGACCATTTTTAACTTGTCAAAATAAGCTTAAAATATGAAAATATAGCCTAAATAATGCCTTAGATATTAATCTGAGCAGAAACTAGCGTAAATTTAGTCATTTTTTGACATCCAAAAAAAGTGACAAAAATGGCCAAATTTGGCCAAAAAGTAAAGGGGTTAACCTTAACTTTTTGACGATTTCTCGGAACCATTTTTAACTTGTCAAAATAAGCTTTAAAATATGAAAATATAGCCTAAATAATGCCTTAGATATTAATCTGAGCAGAAACTAGCGTAAATTTCAGTCATTTTTTGACATCCAAAAAAGTGGCAAAAATGGCCCAAAAAGTAAAGGGGTTTAACCTTAACTTTTTGACGATTTTCGACCATTTTTAACTTGTCAAAATAAGCTTTAAAATATGAAAATATAGCCTAAATAATGCCTTAGATATTAATCTGAGCAGAAACTAGCGTAAATTTAGTCATTTTTTGACATCCAAAAAAAGTGGCAAAAATGGCCAAATTTGGCCAAAAAGTAAAGGGGTTAACCTTAACTTTTTGACGATTTTCGACCATTTTTAACTTGTCAAAAATAAGCTTAAAATATGAAAATATAGCCTAAATAATGCCTTAGATATTAATCTGAGCAGAAACTAGCGTAAATTTAGTCATTTTTTGACATCCAAAAAAAGTGACAAAAATGGCGAAATTTGGCCAAAAAGTAAAGGGGTTAACCTTAACTTTTTGACGATTTTCGACCATTTTTAACTTGTCAAAATAGCTTAAAATATGAAAATTATAGCCTAAATAATGCCTTAGATATTAATCTGAGCAGAAACTAGCGTAAATTTAGTCATTTTTTGACATCCAAAAAAGTGGCAAAAAATGGCCAAATTTGGCCAAAAAGTAAAGGGGTTAACCTTAACTTTTTGACGATTTTCGACCATTTTTAACTTGTCAAAATAAGCTTAAAATATGAAAATATAGCCTAAATAATGCCTTAGATATTAATCTGAGCAGAAACTAGCGTAAATTTAGTCATTTTTTGACATCCAAAAAAAGTGACAAAAATGGCCAAATTTGGCCAAAAAGTAAAGGGGTTAACCTTAACTTTTTGACGATTTTCGACCATTTTTAACTTGTCAAAATAAGCTTAAAATATGAAAATATAGCCTAAATAATGCCTTAGATATTAATCTGAGCAGAAACTAGCGTAAATTTAGTCATTTTTTGACATCCAAAAAAATGGCCAAATTTGGCCAAAAAGTAAAGGGGTTAACCTTAACTTTTTGACGATTTTCGACCATTTTTAACTTGTCAAAATAAGCTTAAAATATGAAAATATAGCCTAAATAATGCCTTAGATATTAATCTGAGCAGAAACTAGCGTAAATTTAGTCATTATTTGACATCCAAAAAAGTGGCAAAAATGGCCAAATTTGGCCAAAAAGTAAAGGGGTTAACCTTAACTTTTTGACGATTTTCGACCATTTTCAACTTGTCAAAATAAGCTTAAAATATGAAAATATAGCCTAAATAATGCCTTAGATATTAATCTGAGCAGAAACTAGCGTAAATTTAGTCATTGATATTGTAGTCTCATAGCTCATTGGTTAGAGCGCCGATGTTTATCGGAGAGATCGGGTTCAATTCCCGTTTGAGATTTTTAATTTAGCGTGGTACATCTTTTGAAATGTTGTTTTAGTAATAGTTATAACATATATACTTTTCCACTCTTTTGCAGGTCGAGTTGGTGATGAAGTATTGAAACTAACTAAATATTTAAAAGGCTACATAAAAGTGTAAAAAAGTGAAATCGCGATGTATTAAAGTGTTTTGTATTTATCCGAGTTTGTTTTTTATTTTTATGCTAATTAAATTAGGTGAAATAGGAGTTTCGATTAGTAGATTTCAGGCGAAGTTCGGATGGCCGAATGGTTAAGGCCAGTGTATAACAAGCTCGGAGGTGAGGGTTCAAACTCAGCCGAGGACTTCCTAAACATTATTAAATGTGGTATAAGAACTGATGAATAATGGATGAGATATTGGGGGTTAATACCCAATGAGAGAACGGGGGTAGGACTAAGTAAGAAAAGAAAACAGAGGGGTAAGACTGAGTAAGAAAAGAAAACAGAGGGGTAAGACTGAGTAAGAAAAAAAAACAGAGGGGTAAGACTGAGTAAGAAAAAAAAACAGAGGGGTAAGACTGAGTAAGAAAAAAAAACAGAGGGGTAAGACTGAGTAAGAAAAGAAAACAGAGGTAAGACTAAGTAAGAAAAGAAAACAGGGGTAAGACTAAGTAAGAAAAGAAACAGAGGGGTAAGACTGAGTAAGAAAAGAAACAGAGGGGTAAGACTAAGTAAGAAAAGAAACAGAGGGGTAAGACTGAGTAAGAAAAGAAATCAGGGGTAAGACTAAGTAAGAAAAGAAACAGAGGGGTAAGACTGAGTAAGAAAAAAAAACAGAGGGTAAGACTGAGTAAGAAAAAAAAACAGATGGGTAAGACTGAGTAAGAAAAGAAACAGAGGGGTAAGACTGAGTAAGAAAAGAAACAGAGGGGTAAGACTGAGTAAGAAAAAAAACAGAGGGGTAAGACTGAGTAAGAAAAAAAACAGAGGGGTAAGACTGAGTAAGAAAAAAAACAGAGGGGTAAGACTGAGTAAGAAAAGAAACAGAGGGGGTAAGACTGAGTAAGAAAAAAACAACCAGAGGGGTAAGACTGAGTAAGAAAAAACAACCAGAGGGGTAAGACTAAGTAAGAAAAAAACAGAGGGGTAAGACTAAGTAGGAATAAAAACAGAGGGGGTCTTCGCATGGCAGCGGGTGAAATAAAGGGGAAAACCGTTAAGTCTTTTTAATTTAAAAAAAATTTGAACAGGGGGCACTTCTATTTACTTTTTTTATGTACAAGTTTACTTTATGTACAAGTTTTTTTTATGTACAAGCTTTTTTTTATGTACAAGTTTACTTTATGTACAAGTTTTTTTTATGTACAAGCTTACTTTATGTACAAGCTTACTTTATGTACAAGTTTTTTTTATGTACAAGCTTACTTTATGTACAAGCTTACTTTATGTACAAGCTTACTTTATGTACAAGCTTACTTTATGTACAAGCTTACTTTATGTACAAGCTTACTTTATGTACAAGCTTACTTTATGTACAAGCTTACTTTATGTACAAGCTTACTTTATGTACAAGCTTACTTTATGTACAAGCTTACTTTATGTACAAGCTTACTTTATGTACAAGCTTACTTTATGTATGTACAAGCTTACTTTATGTACAAGCTTACTTTATGTACAAGCTTACTTTATGTACAAGCTTACTTTATGTACAAGCTTACTTTATGTACAAGCTTACTTTATGTACAAGCTTACTTTATGTACAAGCTTACTTTATGTACAAGCTTACTTTATGTACAAGTTTACTTTATGTACAAGCTTACATTATGTACAAGCTTACATTATGTACAAGTTTACTTATAAGTTAGACTACGACTACACTACGACTACAACTAGACTACGACTACAACTAGACTACATCTAGACTATGACTACAACTACAACTAGACTACAACTACAACTAGACTATGACTACAACTAGACTATGACTACAACTACGACTAGACTACGACTACAACTAGACTACAACTACAACTAGACTACGACTAGACTATGACTACAACTACGACTAGACTATGACTACAACTACAACTACAACTGCTGATTATGACTACAACTACAACTAGACTATGACTACAACTACAACTAGACTATGACTACAACTACAACTACGACTAGACTATGACTACAACTACGACTAGACTATGACTACAACTACGACTAGACTACAACTACGACTAGACTATGACTACAACTACGACTACACTATGACTACGACTAGACTATGACTACAACTACAACTTGACTATGACTACAACTACAACTAGACTATGACTACAACTACAACTAGACTATGACTACAACTACAACTAGACTATGACTACAACTACGACTAGACTATGACTACAACTACGACTAGACTACAACTACGACTAGACTATGACTACAACTACGACTACACTATGACTACAACTAGACTATAACTACAACTACAACTAGACTATGACTACAACTAGACTATGACTACAACTACAACTAGACTATGACTACAACTAGACTATGACTACAACTACAACTAGACTATGACTACAACTACAACTAGACTATGACTACAACTACAACTAGACTATGACTACGACTATGACTACAACTACAACTAGACTATGACTACAACTACGACTACAACTACGACTAGACTATGACTACAACTACGACTAGACTATGACTACGACTATGACTACAACTAGACTACAACTACAACTACGACTACACTCTGACTACGACTATATTTAGACTCTGACTATGACTATATTTAGACTCTGACTATGACTATATTTAGACTCTGACTACAACTATATTTAGACTCTGACTATGACTATATTTAGACTCTGACTATGACTATATTTAGACTCTGACTATGACTATATTTAGACTCTGACTATGACTATATTTAGACTCTGACTGACTATATTTAGACTCTGACTACGACTATATTTAGACTGACTATATTTAGACTGACTATATTTAGACTCTGACTTTGACTATGACTATATTAATTTAGACTCTGACTATGACTATATTTAGACTCTGACTATGACTATATTTAGACTCTGACTGACTATATTTAGACTCTGACTATGACTATGACTATATTTAGACTCTGACTATGACTATATTTAGACTCTGACTATGACTATATTTACACTCTGACTATGACTATATTTAGACTCTGACTACGACTATATTTAGACTCTGACTACGACTATATTTAGACTCTGACTACGACTATATTTAGACTCTGACTATGACTATATTTAGACTCTGACTATGACTATATTTAGACTCTGACTCTGACTATGACTATATTTAGACTCTGACTACGACTATATTTAGACTCTGACTATGACTATATTTAGACTCTGACTATGACTATATTTAGACTCTGACTATGACTATATTTAGACTCTGACTATGACTATATTTAGACTCTGACTATGACTATTGACTATATTTAGACTCTGACTACGACTATATTTAGACTCTGACTATGACTATATTTAGACTCTGACTATGACTATATTTAGACTCTGACTACGACTATATTTAGACTCTGACTACGACTATATTTAGACTCTGACTACGACTATATTTAGACTCTGACTACGACTATATTTAGACTCTGACTACGACTATATTTAGACTCTGACTATGACTATATTTAGACTCTGACTCTGACTATGACTATATTTAGACTCTGACTACGACTATATTTAGACTCTGACTATGACTATATTTAGACTCTGACTATGACTATATTTAGACTCTGACTATGACTATATTTAGACTCTGACTATGACTATATTTAGACTCTGACTATGACTATATTTAGACTGACTATATTTAGACTCTGACTTTGACTATGACTATATTAATTTAGACTCTGACTATGACTATATTTGGACTCTGACTGACTATATTTAGACTCTGACTATGACTATATTTAGACTCTGACTATGACTATATTTAGACTCTGACTACGACTATATTTAGACTCTGACTGACTATATTTAGACTCTGACTACGACTATTGACTATATTTAGACTCTGACTTTGACTATGACTATATTAATTGAGACTCTGACTATGACTATATTTACACTCTGACTACGACTATATTTAGACTCTGACTATGACTATATTTAGACTCTGACTACAACTATATTTAGACTCTGACTGACTATATTTAGACTCTGACTATGACTATTGACTATATTTAGACTCTGACTTTGACTATGACTATATTAATTTAGACTCTGACTATGACTATATTTAGGACTCTGACTCTGGACTATGACTATATTTAGACTCTGACTACGACTATATTTAGACTCTGACTATGACTATATTTAGACTCTGACTATGACTATATTTAGACTCTGACTATGACTATATTTAGACTCTGACTCTGACTATGACTATATTTAGACTCTGACTACGACTATATTTAGACTCTGACTACGACTATATTTAGACTCTGACTATGACTATATTTAGACTCTGACTATGACTATATTTAGACTCTGACTATGACTATATTTAGACTCTGACTATGACTATATTTAGACTCTGACTTAATGACTATATTTAGACTCTGACTGACTATATTTAGACTCTGACCACGACTATATTTAGACTGACTATATTTAGACTCTGACTTTGACTTTGACTATATTAATTTAGACTCTGACTATGACTATATTTACACTCTGACTATGACTATATTTAGACTCTGACTATGACTATATTTAGACTCTGACTATGACTATATTTAGACTCTGACTACGACTATATTTAGACTGACTGACTATATTTAGATTCTGACTATGACTATTGACTATATTTAGACTCTGACTTTGACTATGACTATATTAATTGAGACTCTGACTATGACTATATTTAGACTCTGACTATGACTATATTTAGACTCTGACTACGACTATATTTAGACTCTGACTGACTATATTTAGACTCTGACTATGACTATTGACTATATTTAGACTCTGACTTTGACTATGACTATATTAATTTAGACTCTGACTATGACTATATTTAGACTCTGACTATGACTATATTTAGACTCTGACTACAACTATATTTAGGCTCTGACTACAACTATGACTATATTTAGACTCTGACTATGACTATATTTAGACTCTGACTATGACTATATTTAGACTCTGACTATATTTAGACTCTGACTACGACTATATTTAGACTGACTATATTTAGACTGACTATATTTAGACTCTGACTTTGACTATGACTATATTAATTTAGACTCTGACTATGACTATATTTAGACTATGACTATGACTATATTTAGACTATGACTATGACTATATTTAGACTCTGACTATGACTATATTTAGACTCTGACTATGACTATATTTAGACTATGACTATGACTATATTTAGACTATGACTATGACTATATTTAGACTATGACTATGACTATATTTAGACTCTGACTGACTATATTTAGACTCTGACTATGACTATATTTAGACTATGACTATGACTATATTTAGACTATGACTATGACTATATTTAGACTATGACTATGACTATATTTAGACTCTGACTGACTATATTTAGACTCTGACTATGACTATATTTAGACTATGACTATGACTATATTTAGACTATGACTATGACTATATTTAGACTATGACTATGACTATATTTAGACTATGACTATGACTATATTTAGACTCTGACTGACTATATTTAGACTCTGACTTTGACTATGACTATATTAATTTAGACTCTGACTATGACTATATTTAGACTATGACTATGACTATATTTAGACTCTGACTATGACTATATTTAGACTCTGATTATGACTATATTTAGACTCTGACTATGACTATGACTATATTTAGACTCTGACTATGACTATATTTAGACTCTGACTATGACTATATTTAGACTCTGACTCTGACTATATTTAGACTCTGACTATGACTATATTTAGACTCTGACTATGACTATATTTAGACTCTGACTATGACTATATTTAGACTCTGACTATGACTATATTTAGACTCTGACTATGACTATATTTAGACTGACTATATTTAGACTCTGACTTTGACTATGACTATATTAATTTAGACTCTGACTATGACTATATTTGGACTCTGACTGACTATATTTAGACTCTGACTATGACTATATTTAGACTCTGACTACGACTATATTTAGACTCTGACTGACTATATTTAGACTCTGACTACGACTATTGACTATATTTAGACTCTGACTTTGACTATGACTATATTAATTGAGACTCTGACTATGACTATATTTAGACTCTGACTACGACTATATTTAGACTCTGACTATGACTATATTTAGACTCTGACTACAACTATATTTAGACTCTGACTGACTATATTTAGACTCTGACTATGACTATTGACTATATTTAGACTCTGACTTTGACTATGACTATATTAATTTAGACTCTGACTATGACTATATTTAGACTCTGACTCTGACTATGACTATATTTAGACTCTGACTACGACTATATTTAGACTCTGACTATGACTATATTTAGACTCTGACTATGACTATATTTAGACTCTGACTATGACTATATTTAGACTCTGACTCTGACTATGACTATATTTAGACTCTGACTACGACTATATTTAGACTCTGACTACGACTATATTTAGACTCTGACTATGACTATATTTAGACTCTGACTATGACTATATTTAGACTCTGACTATGACTATATTTAGACTCTGACTATGACTATATTTAGACTCTGACTTAATGACTATATTATTTAGACTCTGACTGACTATATTTAGACTCTGACCACGACTATATTTAGACTGACTATATTTAGACTATGACTTTGACTATGACTATATTAATTTAGACTCTGACTATGACTATATTTACACTCTGACTATGACTATATTTAGACTCTGACTATGACTATATTTAGACTCTGACTATGACTATATTTAGACTCTGACTACGACTATATTTAGACTGACTGACTATATTTAGATTCTGACTACGACTATTGACTATATTTAGACTCTGACTTTGACTATGACTATATTAATTGAGACTCTGACTATGACTATATTTAGACTCTGACTATGGACTATATTTAGACTCTGACTACGACTATATTTTAGACTCTGACTGACTATATTTAGACTCTGACTATTAATATTGACTATATTTAGACTCTGACTTTGACTATGACTATATTAATTTAGACTCTGACTATGACTATATTTAGACTCTGACTATGACTATATTTAGACTCTGACTACAACTATATTTAGGCTCTGACTACAACTATGACTATATTTAGACTCTGACTATGACTATATTTAGACTCTGACTATGACTATATTTAGACTCTGACTATATTTAGACTCTGACTACGACTATATTTAGACTGACTATATTTAGACTGACTATATTTAGACTCTGACTTTGACTATGACTATATTAATTTAGACTCTGACTATGACTATATTTAGACTATGACTATGACTATATTTAGACTATGACTATGACTATATTTAGACTCTGACTATGACTATATTTAGACTCTGACTATGACTATATTTAGACTATGACTATGACTATATTTAGGGACTATGACTATGACTATATTTAGACTATGACTATGACTATATTTAGACTCTGACTGACTATATTTAGACTCTGACTATGACTATATTTAGACTATGACTATGACTATATTTAGACTATGACTATGACTATATTTAGACTATGACTATGACTATATTTAGACTCTGACTGACTATATTTAGACTCTGACTATGGACTATATTTAGACTATGACTATGACTATATTTAGACTATGACTATGACTATATTTAGACTATGACTATGACTATATTTAGACTATGACTATGACTATATTTAGACTCTGACTGACTATATTTAGACTCTGACTTTGACTATGACTATATTAATTTAGACTCTGACTATGACTATATTTAGACTATGACTATGACTATATTTAGACTCTGACTATGACTATATTTAGACTCTGATTATGACTATATTTAGACTCTGACTATGACTATGACTATATTTAGACTCTGACTATGACTATATTTAGACTCTGACTATGACTATATTTAGACTCTGACTCTGACTATATTTAGACTCCGACTATGACTATATTTAGACTCTGACTATGGACTATATTTAGACTCTGACTATGACTATATTTAGACTCTGACTCTGACTATATTTAGGCTCTGACTATGACTATATTTAGACTACGACTATATTTAGACTATTGACTATATTTAGACTCTGACTTTGATTATTGACTCTGACTATGACTATAATTAATTTAGACTCTGACTGACTATATTTAGACTATGACTATGACTACAACTATGATTACGACTATGACTATATGATTATAATTTAGACTATGAATATGATTATGACTATATTTAGACTCTGACAATAACAAAAACAACTGTATATAATATATTTTATGTTCCTTACCTAGAAATTCCTTACATAATCTGAGCATGAAATATCAATCTTTTCGTTAATCCATCCAAAAGTTGGAAATTCGAAAGAGCTAGGCAACTAAGACCTAAAAACCTAAGGTAGGAAGAAAGTAAAAGGTTACAACTCTACATAGAAACTGAAAGACATGGCGTTGTTGTCATGTACGAGCGTACTTCGCCATGTTGGTTTTTAGCGGAGAAAATTTCGCTTAAATATAATATAAATAATATAATATAATATAAATGATACATATATACACAACATATACATTTGTGAAATTCATGAATAATTAATGAGGCTAAGCCACAATCACAGCATGGTATTTTGGTCACATGCATAGCTTTGTAAAGCTCAATAAAGATTGAATACAGATTAGGAAAATCTTTAACAAAGTTATGAATACTAATTATATAAAATACTTGCACCAGATCTGTATGGGATTTACAATGGCTCGTGCTATGCTCTCACCATTGTAAATGCCCATACAGATCTGCCGCTCATATTTTAGCATACTTTAATATTGTATATACTTTAATCCTTGTATACACTTTAACTAGAAGTATTAAAGTATATACTTTTTATTGTAAAATACAAGTATACTTTAGTGAATAACTTCTGCTACACACATACTGGTACTTATACTGGGAACAATTATATTTTTAGCACAATTTGGCAATCATGATCGCTGCGAAGTTTTGCTTCCATGTAACACTCATTCCTACTTGTTGGGCACCAATTTATATATTGAAATGCTTAAACTATATCTTCCAAATTAAAATGGACACAACACTTTCATCAATAAAATAAATTGATTTTTATTTCAAATTCATACAAGTCACCACAGTGTACCATTAACTACAATAATGCCAAAAATGAACTTTATTAAAATGGCATATACAAATATCACCGAGTGCTGGACAGAAAATTACTAGTTTGGAAGAAACACAACACTTCAAAATTCATGAAACCAAAAATGTTTGTTTAACAGAAATTAGTAAAGTTGTATTCAAGATCACCACAATTGTACAGTCCAAAAATGTCAAGATCTTACCACAAATCAAGAAGCCAAAGACAGCAAATGTCAATTTATTGTAATGTTTGAAAAAGTGTGATTTATATTGGGAAAAATCCCAGGTTTGATGCCTTGGTAAGAATTAACCCAATAAAGTAACTGTTAATACTTTTATACATACAAATTGAAACTTAAAAAAGTTGGTGTGCTGCTGAAATGGTGTGTATTGTAGGAGGTCTAACACTTCGATTAAAGGCACTTTGTTTGAAATATTAGACATCGTACAGTGCTATGATCGGCAGTTACACCAACCTTTTTAAAGTATTTGATTTGTATTTTTACACCACTTACACAGCACAACACTGTTTATAAATACTCTATTTAAGGTTACAAATAATCTAGACTTCACACATTTCATAACACATTTCTCCCTCTTGGTTTCTGGAGATTCCATATCATCTTGGTCATGTATACTTTGCTAAAATAAAACATACAAAACATTAAATATACAAGTAAATTTCCTTGCTCTGTTGCCATTGGTAAACCACTAATAACTACAACATGCCTGTATAATAATATGTTAGAGGTAATTTTTTGAAAAAAAATGAAGTTTATCTAACAAACCAGTAGCTATTTTAATATGCACTATAATCCTATCCAGTTCTGGAAGCATTTTCAACCAAATGGAATATAATAGCCACAGACTAATTATAATAGCATTTACTTTTGTATTACACTAATTTCTTACCTTAACTAACTAACTAACTTAGTAGCTCCCAGTGAAAGTCCTTGGTTACATTTAGTATATTCCTTAAGGTTGTTGACAGGCAATGTAGTTTTTCAAGCTTTTATACATGTAATAACTTAAATCAGGTACACTGTGAACCTTTGGTAGTTAATTGCAATAATTTCTTCTTCTTTTGGGATCCCAAATTTTATCTTCATTTACAGTGTGTGAAACTGTTAATTTCAAGATAATTGTTAATGAAAAAGTTGTTAAACGCCACTCAAGTTTAACCATGATGTGTGGTCCCTAACATAAGCCAAATCCATTGCCAACATTCTATTTAATTTAATTTAATGTATATCATATTATTGTGACAAAGTTATATAATCATTCCACCTCATTACAATCAATTATAATTTTTAATAACAGTTAACTTTATCATACATGTATTGAAACTTGGTAAAATCATTAAGTAGTGCAATCATTTATGCAGTGTAATGTAATGATCACTGTCTAATTCCACAACAGGTCAATCTCATTTTTAAGGTCCAAATTCAAAATTAGGACAACGCTGCATGCACATACACTTTACCACTCAAATAATAAACAAGTAATTATACAATTGGCTTTTGCAATTAAGCATGCACAAATACCCAAAATATTTAAAAATTGTGCCAACATTTTATTAATATTCCTTGTGCTATTATCCTACTAGATAACTGCATGTCCCACCATATAATTATTAAACTATTGCTTTCCATGGAGCTTAAGTCACCACACCACAACTTATTTCAGATGAATCTTCTCATGAATATTCAACACCAGATGTCTTATTAAATTTACATAAGTTGCCACCCCACGATGGGGACCTGGGTAGGGTTAGACACTTTCCATATGCAAATTATCTAATTTGCATACGGAGGGAGGTCCGACCCCACCCGGGTACCCGTCCCATTCGCGGGGTGGCAACTTATGTAAATTTAATAAGACATTTGCATTGTATACAATTAAAATTACACAATAGCAAAAATTAAATTTACATAAGCTGGACCGAGGCCGGGGCAAATAAACGGAAACTACCCCCTCCTCAAAGGCACATTGCCATTAAGCACTTTTTATCGCGCGATCTATTTGATCGCTTTTCGTTTGAATAACGAATAAAAAGCACTGAATGGAAACCCGCCTTAACGGTCCATTTAATGCCAGGTTCCTAATTTGTAATTTGCATGCAATTAACTATTTAACTATTAACTAATTAACTAATTAACTAATTAACTAAAATATCTATTAGCTAGCTAGGTGCTCCAAATTTAAGATCACTTCATATAGCCAAACATTATGTGACAACTCTTTTATGATCTGCTGTCATGCAGATCTTCATGTTTCCAAATTACTTCCTTCCAAGTGATCAATATTACCTTGCTGCAAAATACTTTTTAATCAATTAAAGTATTTTAGCAGCAACTGTTTTGGTGAAAGTGATCTTCAATTTGGAACAACTAACTAAAAACATTTACATGCACATGAAATTTAAATTATAAGAACATTAAAATTAAATAGTCATCACAATTGCAGTAGTAAATTAAATTTGTCTCTAATTTACAATTGCCAGCTGATAGACAATTTTTGGTTTCTTTAGTTTACAAACATTTGTTTGACCACAAACTTTTTAGAGTTCTCATACCAAAAGAAAATTAGTTGGCCTTGTGATAAATCTGGCAGAAGAGCTTAAGTTGAAAACATCTATCATTACATGAAAAAAACTTTATCTTTGGACATTTAAAAATCAGGTAGTTTCACCAATCTTACTTTCATTAATTTTGTCATATTTTGACATATTTAACCCAACTTAATGATCACCCATTTTTCTGGGAAATGGGAAAGCGTTAATTAGTCCTTAATTATTGCATAGTTGTGATGACCATTTCAGTTTTAATGCATAATTATAAAACCACATCACCAAAGTCACACTAATCTTCAAATTAATACTTGATAATTAATGTAACCTTGGTGATAAGTGGTACAAGTGAAATTGACGATTGATTTAGCAATGTGTGCACGTTAATTTAGTTTCAAGCAATATCTCAAAATCAGAGGAAAACTTGTGCCAATTCAGAAATGTCCTTGCCATCAAGGCAAAGTATTGGTAAAAATAAAATTTGAAAAAGCAACACATTATGTAAATCAATCCTGTTATTTCACAAAAGGTACACTGGGCAAATGTTTTTATAATGCTGTTAATAATCTATCATGAAGTTCTGAAATATATAGCTGTATAAACATGCAACTTCTCCTAAACATTTTACTAAAACTTCTACTAAAACAATTATACAACTCGTCGTCGTTATTGTCCCAGAGTGATATTCGACTCGAACTTGGCCCTCAGGCTAGTCCATGGACAACTCCGACTCGATGTCTAATAGTCAACTAATTTGTTTCTACTAAAACTATTATACAACTCGTTGTCGTTATTGTCCCAGTAGACAACTCAGACTCGATGTCTAATAGTCAACTAATTTGTTTCTACTAAAACAATTATACAACTCGTCGTCGTTATTGTCCCTGAGCGAAAAATCTACTCGAACTTGGCCCTCAGGCTAGTCCATGGACAACTCTGACTCGATGTCTAATTGTTATTTATGCATATTGGAATGCTATATATTATAATATCTTCATGCATGAAATGATTAACTTTGACATAAATGATTAAAGTTGAAATTTACTTTTTATTTACTTTGAATTTAGTTTATTACTATTAATACCTGCCCAGTATACAATAATTAATTAAAATTATAATTATTGAAGGTAGGTCGATGCACACAGTACTGTGTATCAACCTGAGATCAATAATTAAAATTGATATCACCTTATTTCCTCTACCTTTTCTCCTTGATGTATTTTGTAGTTTATAATTTCCACCAGAATGATTAACAAACTATAATGCCTGCAACTTCAAAGCAAAAGAAGAAATTAAGTATTTTAACTAATAATTCTATATATTGCAAGTTAATTTTTATAAATAGAAGAAATATTTATCACATATTTCCAATAACTATCAATTATAATTATTGTACATACCTGAATTATTAAAGCCAATTCAAAATCCAGACTACATTTCTATTCAACTTCTTTATTTGAAATCATTCCAACATCATTCAATGATCAACCATAATTGTGACTTAATCTGAAAAAGTAAAAGGGCAAAACAATTTAATTTTTTACTAAATATTAAAATAATCTAATAAATCTATACAACATACTATGATAGTGATATTTAACAATTATACCACAAGCTCGAGTCATATATGAGCTCATAGTTCATATACAACGAGAGCAAATGTTATATAGCCAAACGCTTAGTTTGGGGTGTCTTTATAAAACCCCATCGATTCCAGCTTTTTCGACTTAAAAAACATGCCGCCATCTTGTTTTTTCTCTACTGCTAGCCAATCAAATAGCAAGATAACTCATATCCTACTAGTATAGCTATATAACAAAATTTATCTTATTTGACAAGATGATTTATCATGTCACTTAAGAACCACAAGCAGTATTATCCTATGTCTTAAATTTAATGTTTATCTTTTAATTATTTAACATATTTAATGTTTAGTACAAACTTTAATGGCCCAACATTAATTTGGTTTTTAATTTTTTAATTATAAAGCTTGTGATCTTTTGCGACTGAAAAATCATTGTCGCCAAACAATGTAAATTTCCAATTGATATGTCTACAGCATATATCACAAAATATTGAATTATTTTCATAGCTTGAAGCATATTCATTATGAATATAATGTAGTATTATTAATATAGTAACATAATAGATCTATTACCTTTTCATAGCAACTTTCATCTTGCTTCTGGATCTTGGAGAATGTGTATAATTTTCATGTGACTGTAACATCTAAATTAAATAAATAAAAACATTTTGTTAAATCAGTGGGAAGAAAGTAAAAGGTTATAACTCTACACGGAAAGACATAGCTGCGGTCGATATGTCGCACACGAGGTTACTTCGCCATGTGTTGGGTTTGGTAGAAAGAATTTCGCTCTTTCTTCGAACATTGTCGAGGTTAACAAAACCACAAAAACTTCCTAATACCTGAAGCCCTTTCGCTTTAACATAATTTCCAGCACAAAACAGCTTCAAGTTATCTCCAAACCAAACCAAACCAAACCAAACCAAACCAACGCCAAAACGACTAGCAGCTCGAACTACTAAAAGTATTAACCAATGCTTCCCTCTCAAAGAACAGCGAACGACGTCTAAAAACATAGACAAATACATAAACGAGTTAATTCAGTATTTCAGGACATAATTTGGACACGAGTGTCCTTACACGTGCGAATTGGTTGGGAATTATCTCCTTCTTAATTCTTTAAAAATAAAGAACATGAAACACAGCAAGGACAAAGTGTTCATCACCTAAAGTTCTATTAGTATTATTAAAACACCTTTTGCAGTGGAAAGACAACCTTTCTAGACCTTTACTTCAAAGACAAGCTACGCCAAAAAAACATTACCTTTTCCTTCGCAGACTCGTTGGTGTAATGATGTAAATGCAAGCAAGGCGTTGCCGTTGGGTATTTAAAGCATGTAAAACTAATTCCCTAGGGTAATAAACCGATAAAACTATTGGCTAGTTGTGAAATTGCCACTTCTTAAAATTTGCAGGTAAAATAGGCAGGTAAAGTGGATCCAACATGAAGTAGTCATATTATTAGTAGTTCTCAGGGCTTTACGTGTTTTGCGCGGTCGAAGAAATACTAGTCAAAATAAGTCACAAAATATGACCTTTAAATCCATTATTTTATGCCTTAAACGTTAATAAAATCGATTGAAAAGAGAGGTGTCTGTCTTAGAGGTGTCTGTGTTAGAGAGGTGTCTGTCTTAGAGAGGTGTTTGCCTTAGAGAGGTGTCTGTATTAGAGAGATGTCTGTGTTAGAGAGGTGTCTGTGTTAGAGAGGTGTCTGTGTTAGAGAGGTGTTTGTCTTAGAGAGGTGTTTGTGTTAAAGAGTCGTCTGTGTTCGAGAGGTGTCTGTCTTAAAGAGGTGTCTGTGTTCGAGAGGTGTCTGTGTTAAAGAGGTGTCTGTGTTAGAGAGGTGTCTGTGTTAGAGAGGTGTCTGTCTTAAAGAGGTGTCTGTGTTAGAGAGGTGTCTGTATTAGAGAGATGTCTGTGTTAGAGAGGTGTCTGTGTTAGAGAGGTGTCTGTGTTAGAGAGGTGTTTGTCTTAGAGAGGTGTTTGTGTTAAAGAGTCGTCTGTGTTCGAGAGGTGTCTGTCTTAAAGAGGTGTCTGTGTTCGAGAGGTGTCTGTGTTAAAGAGGTGTCTGTGTTAGAGAGGTGTCTGTGTTAGAGAGGTGTCTGTCTTAAAGAGGTGTCTGTGTTAGAGAGGTGTCTGTCTTAAAGAGGTGTCTGTTTTAGAGAGGTGTCTGTTTTAGAGTGGTGTCTGTGTTAGAGAGGTGTCTGTGTTAGAGAGGTGTCTGTGTTAGAGAATATTACAAAATATTTAAGTCTTGATTTAGAATATTAGGCTCGACCTTCAGTCTTGCCCAATATTTAATTCTCGACTTAAGAATGGGCTTAGAGAAATCCAATAAATAATAATATATTATATGACAATTATTGGTGAAAAAAAAGTTAAAACTAGAAAGGATGTAACATTTGAGGACTGGAAGTTAAGTACAGTAATCTGGTGCTCTATATAAGACTGGGGAGTGCGAGAATAAAGAGGTTTTTACAACACATTTGCATCAGGTTAAACATAATCACAAAGCATCCATTTCCTATTTTTTTTATAAAATACCGTAAATGTTCGATTTAGCGCCGCTCTCGATTAAGAGCCGCATCCAGAAGCAGGATAATTTAATAAGCGCCGCTCTCGATTAAGCACCGCACCTTCGAAAAAGATGAATCAGCAAAAAAAACACAAACCAATACGCTAACATATCAGTATATCTTTAATACATCATTGAAATGTTTTAAACGATTTTTCTACGTGTACGATCTCAAAGTGTGTGTATTTTTCTTTGCGAGCCTGAAGCTGATCTATCGCAGCTGTCCATCCTAAAAGAGCCGGACACAAATCCCTTTGAAGTTTCTGGTTCAGATGTCGAAGATGCCTCTTATCCACATCTATGGATAGACGACGATGAAGAACGCGATGCCCACACGGCGAGCGGAGATGAGACCCTGGGTACGAGGTTGACACAGCACGTCATTCTGGCGTACGTTGTTTTATACGATTGTCGTACTGGCGTATGCGATTGTTTGCACACGACATAATTCTTGTTTATGATTCAATGACGAATGTTGACACGCGTGTACAGTTTGATCACATACACCAAGATGAGAATCGTATACGACAATGTAGATTGGCCTTAACACAGACACTTTCTAAGTCTAAGACAGGGGAACTCTTGGTGCCACCCCTGATACCTAATGGTTTCCATGTTTGGATACTGTTATTCAAACACGCAGGAAGTGTTTGTATCACAGTATCCAAACACAGAAAAACCATTAGGTATTTTTATCAGTCCCGGATTAACCCCATGGCAGAACCGGCATATGCCGGGGCCCCGCGCTTTTGGGGCGCCCGCGCTTTCTGATTGCGCAATTTTTTGTTCTGCACTTCCTTTCTACAAAGCAATAGGCCCCAGAAAGCACGAGGCCCCCAAAAGCGCGGGGCCCCAAAAAACGCGGGGCCCTAAAAAGCGCAGGGCCTATAATTTATGTAAAATAGTTTTTGGACACATGGCAATTGTAAATCACACATTGTAAATACACAGGCAACTTTTAATCGTTTAGGGGACAAAACGCAGAATTTTATCTTTTGTAGTTTTACTATTTTTTTGCGTAAATTGTTCACAACGCCGTCCGTCTGTCGGGACTTGGGTAAACTGTAAAGGGGCCCCACGCTGAAAAAATGCCAAGGGGCCCACGCTGAAAAAATACCGGGGGGCCCCGCGCAACCGTAATCCGGCCCTGATTTTTATATTAAATTAATACAAGAGAACAAGCAGCAAAACTTAAGGAAATTTTTGGCGGGAAATTTCCGTGTCCAAACACAGGACATGTTATTTAATTTAATAATATACAGTAATTAGCCTGACCCAAACAAACAACTAACCTCTGTCAACCATGCTTTCTTTTCTTCTTCAGGTTCTCGCTCAAATCTCCTTTTAACTTGATCGAAATTCCAGTCAATAATTACATAATCTCCTTTGGTGTTTGTCCCACGTCATCATGGTCGAGGAAATTTATAGAATTCACACAATATCCTCCTTGTAGCGTGATTTTCATAACAAATACACAAGACTTTTCCAAACTGGAATTTATAAAGTTTCCCTGCCTTGGTCACTAATAAACGTTCTCTTTTGACTTTTGAAAGGTAACTGCATGCCTAAGCAAATCTTTCCTGTTCTTCAGTGCCTCTAAAAAGTGTCGGTTTGCTGTGGTTTG
This sequence comes from Chrysogorgia sp. JL179-B06, assembly GCA_035772405.1. Classification (NCBI taxonomy): domain Eukaryota; kingdom Metazoa; phylum Cnidaria; class Anthozoa; order Scleralcyonacea; family Chrysogorgiidae; genus Chrysogorgia; species Chrysogorgia sp. JL179-B06. The sequence continues at coordinate 32,229 of JAYKKM010000327.1, forward strand.
AACATGTTTTATCAAAGAAGCAAAAAATTATCTTTTTGAATGAAATGGTCCTTCCCGCGGCTGATTCAGTCATACCCAGGCTTTTACCTTCGCTCCCTAGCTTTGTTGTTGTTTACGATTTCGATTGTTTCAAACATCTGCATTTGCAATGAAGAGGACCTTTCCACGATCTAAGCAAAAAAAGATCGTCAAAAGATTTATAGCAGACGCGAAATTAGGGAAAGGTGTGGATATTCTGGTACGAATATTTGTAATTTGGTTGTCCATGTTTAAGCGGCAAAATTGAATTCACAATCTAGTAAACTGCACGAGTCGTAGATAATTAGCGTACCAAGGCTTACCTTCTACTTCTAGTCAATGGCAATTCATATTTTTCTTCTTTTTTCTAGGTTTTTCTCGACTATATGATGTTCTTGCGCAAACTGGCGGTGGAAGCCAATATCAATTGTCAAGAAATGAAAGAGAAAAAGATTAGTGCTGCTCACATCAGAGCAGTTCTCCCAGTAAGTAAAGATGTTATGTTTTTATACCTGGTGTCACCTGTATCGCCATTCTCATATCATCATCATATCTACGGTAGTACTATGATCAGCATGAGCATGGGAGGTGTGTGCTGTTAGGAGTGCTCATTTGAGTAGAGTTATTAAAGTGATTAGTTGATCTCTCCTGTGCTTCAAGGGTTTTCCTCCCTCAGTAAAATCAACACTTAGATCTTAGCTGTGCTCCATGGTCAGACATGGGTCATATGGTGGCAGTCTGTGTGGCCTTTGACATATACCTTCGACCCGGCCACGTTCAAACTATAAACATTTGTGAAGTCACACATCTGTTGTGTCTATTAATGAGAATTTAAACTTTAAAATAATTATCTTGGGATGGTGATAGGACACCATCATGTCCATGAGCACCAGTCTGTACAGTCTAGCAGTTTGTGTCTGTGGTTGACACTACAGACTTGAAATTTACCTCATCCATTAGTACCGGTACTACTGTACCTCCACTGAAGTAGAACCAGATCATATTTATCATTCACAGACCTGGAGCAAGGGGTACTCAATGACATATAACCCAGAGGGATGATCCTAAGGGGTAATATTTTGTTTTATTCATCAACTGTCTCTGTTAGCATCACGTGGCAGCCCAATATTTTACGATATAGGACAGCTACATATTGGGCCACTTACGTGCGAAGAAACATCTTTGTGTCAAGATATTTTGTTCGATATAATAAAACACCTATAGGATTCATCTTCGCCAAATATTAAAAAATATTTAAGTCTCGATTTGCAATATTAGGCTCAACCAATATTGAATTTGCGACTTAAATATTTTGTAATATTGGGCTCAGAGGAATCCAATAAGTAATAATATTATACCTCAACTGTAAATTGTCCAGTCAGATAGCTAAATTTGTACCATGTGACCAATCAATTGATCACAGAGTTTACCCCCACTCTAAAGTGGTATTTGAACTTTGACAAATACCATGCTAGCTTGAATATCGCTGTGGCGTTCTATATTTAATGAGTACCCTGCTGTGGCTGGGTATTCAAGCCTGAATTTTAATTTTATTCAACCATCATTATAAGTTGTGTAACATTTTGATATTTTTTTGTTTCAAAGACAGTGCTAAAGAATTTCCGAGGATAAAACCATATGCCCTGGAATGAAGTTTGGTGTTTCATTACTTTCGAGGATAGTCTAGGAAGAACTTGAACTGGAGCAATTTTCATGACCCCGTGTTTCCTGCTTCATTTATTTGTCATCTACAGTAATAGACTAATAACTATATATTATTTTAAATAATAAATATATTATTTTAAAGTTTACAGTTAGTACATGAAAATGTTATTCATTTAATATTAATAATAGTAACTAAACGAAACCTGTAAGTTGTTGTTTGAGGAAAATATTTTTCTTTGGCTGTCCACACAAAAAGTGGTCATCCAAAAATCACATTTTTCAAAAGTGGACAGCCTCCTGGCTAAAAGCCTGTGTCTACTGCAAGCTCCCACATTCACTACATCAGTGTATAAAATGTATATCCGTATACCAGTACTAATTGTTAGTTTACCGTAATAATTCTTATACTAATCCTTATACAGTACAAACACTTATACTAAACTAAAACTGGTATAAAGGTTAGTATTAGGCTTATTGTAAAAGTGAGATTTCACTGTTTATCATACTGACATATTCCAAAACACTCGATTGTCATTCGGAATGTTTTGTGTTGATGTCACAACATGAACTGCTAGTCAGCATGTTGGTGGTAATTATATTGCTGTCACTTAGTGCATCATTGACCCAGTCTCCCTGGAGGGCCGCTACGCAGGCTTCTGCAGACAAAGCATTTTCAAATCATTCTGGGAAGATTAACCGTGGTTTATAGGTCTGAGTCGTCTTCTGGACGATCCTTTTATTAGTATTAAAGTTAGTATTAGAAAACCCATTAGGTGGGGGGTTAGGATCTAATTTGTGTTAGGCTTAGCAGTTCCATGATGTATTTCATCATATATACAGGCATGTCCGGTCATATGATAGCAGTACAGTCTCTCAATTTGTCCAACCTATCGCGGATACTAAAAAAGATTGTCCAGAAGATGACTCAGACCTAGTACCTAAACTGCGAGTATTCCATCTAGCTACGACCCTGTTTATACACCTTATTGAATGGTTTTACCAATTGGGAAAATACCGGTTGGGTATTTTACAAGTTTTTGATGTATTTTCCAAGCCCTAAAAGGGCAAGGAAAAATACGATAAACATATTTTCACGTTTATAAATAGTAACACAAACTTTAACTTAATTCCTTAGAATATTGCAATGATCTCGTACTATTATCTCGTACTTTAAGGTCCTGAGGACAGCCACAAACTAGAAGCCTGTGGCTGTCCTCATGTCCTGCACTACCACTGTAGCCGTGTAGGTTAGTCTGTGTGTGTGTGACAGTCTGTGTAGCTACACAAGTACATAACTGCCTAAACTCTAAAGGGGAACTGTACCCAAAAAGTAAATTACTTTTAAATAAAAGGGCTTTAATGTTTAGAAATGTTAATAGTTTTACGGTGTCTGCTCTTGTACTCGAGAAATAAATAAAATACGAGAATGAAAACGTTATTTCTCGAGTACAAAAGCAGATACCGTAAAACTATTAACATTTCTAAACATTATACTTACAGCCCTTTTATTTCAAACTAATTTATTTTTGGGGTACAGTTCCCCTTTAAAGATAAAAGATTATTCAATTCAATGGATTTTTCTACAGTGCTACTAGCAAATTGCTAGACCCGGCTTTAACCACCGTGTTTTCGAAGAAATTATTTGGCCCTTAGCGTAGGATCCAAGAAAGGTTGGAATTATTTCCAGGTCTGCTAGTAACCCCTGTAATGTCATGCTCCCCCAAAAATACCAAAGACTAAAAATGTGTCTTTTTTTCATTTTTATTCTGTATTCAGTCACAATTAATATAACAAGAAAACAGAATTCAGGCATTAAAATATTAAAGATCCTGTTTATAATTCAGCCACTGATGACATAGCGTCATAGAAAGCTCGCTGTTAAAAAGTTCTGCAAATGGTACAGCAATTTCTCTTATTTTGTTTTTCGTTTTGTTTAAATTTTATCACTTGTTTTTGTGTCATTTTGTCAAAATTGTTTTTGTCCTCTCCTGGTTTTGTTATACAATTATTTTGAAGCTTTATTTACAGTGCGTGAAAGATTCATAATTATATTTGTTGTGAATGTTTAATCCTTGGTCCCTTAATTCCACATAAAGCAACTTTAAGCAATGGCCTTCTCTCCAATTCTCCACGTACGGGGTCAACAAGGGCAATGGTCGTTCTTTTCAAAAACGACAGTATCATGAGCGGGGAAGAGAGATTATTTATGATTTGAAATAAATCCTCGGTTTTTGAATAACCAACAGACAATCCTACACTTCTTGTTCTATTCATTTTAAGATATCGGCAACCACATGCTCTCGATAATGCATTCACCCAGTGTCCACAGACCTCACACCTTTCTTTCCTCTCCATGATCATCCACACATGCTGTGAACTTTAGTTCAATTTAAATAGTATTCTCAAATGAAGCCATTAGATCACTCTGAAAATTCATGTCAATAGAACCAGCTTTCTACAGAAAACGAAAAAATAGAGGATATTATATGGCTGTGCAAGATAATCAAGGATCTATGTCTTAGGCTTTGTATGGACTCTCTGATCTAAATGTTTATAACTTTGTCTCGTTTGTTAGTCAGTCGTACCCGCATCTGTAAAAATCCTACCCTTATGCTTAAAGCACCATCCTGTAAAACTATATAGTACTTTCCAAGTCTCCTACTTTAACAGAATTGTTTCTCTTTGGAATTCTGTTTGTAAAATAGCACCACCCAATAGTCTCTGTAGTCTTGCAACATTCAAAAGATTTTTACTCAATACTTATTTATCATGATTACTAACATCTACTTTTGACGTTGATATGACTTATACATGGTCATTATACCGTTACTGCTCCTGTCACTGATAGTTTCCCAATGTACCAACTGCTTGGATTCCACGGAGCATCGTTGTATGTGTGCAGCTTCAACCTCGTTCTTCTGAATTCCACTCAGTTTTATTCATTTTGTTCTTTCAATGGAGTTCGGAAGAATGGGGTTGGGGCTGCGCGTGTATGTTGGTGCATCGTGAATACCAAGCAGTTGATCTATGACTTTATGTATTTTTTGTTTCAACGGGAAGGCGCCTCGCATGGGTCCTCGAGTCCCGTTCACGCTCTTTCCGTTTGGGTAATTTTGTATTTACATTAATATCTAATAAGATCTCCAAGCGACTATGTAAGGGAGCTGTCATTAATTCCACCAAGGGGGGAGGGGGGCAGAAGGAAAAGTGCTGGGGGCCATTGGTGGGGCTATGAAAACATTTGGAAAATCTTTGATGCGCCATCAAACCTTTACCTTTTTTATTAGTATCAAAAGTAATCGAAGAAAACAAATATTTATAACATAGGAATTGATATACGCTATGTAAGTCCAAGAAATATCCGTATCACAACCCCAGAAATTATGTACATGTATATATAGTTTGGATTTCATTGGTTCGAGACTAAGAGTTCAGGAATGCGAAAACCTGGCTGAAAACAAAGTTGATTGTTTTCCTTTCTCTATATGTCAGACTACCCTCAGTTCCCAGCACTCCTGTGTTGTTGGTACGAATGAAAATTTAAGATGTGCTGTGCCACAAAACTAAAACAAAATGTATAATTGGGTCATGAAACCATCCAGGACCCAAATATTACGAATGTGTAAAATCCCCAAACGCGAAATAGGCAATTTAAAGCTTGAGAAGCAGCAAATTTATCTAATACCAAAATTTAGTCACTACAAATTCCCCCATCGCATACTACCATTCCCATAATACCCTGCAGGCATGAAAGTTGTCCTGGAATTTGAAGATAATCTAAAACAGCTACTTACTGCTGATCTTTTTCTCTTTTCCTCTTCTCGTCTTCTTTGAAGTTCTCTTTGGCGTTGATCTACTGATTCACTTTTACGTGGTTCTTCTACTGGCTCTTCACCTTGTTCCCTAAGTAATGTTTTGTGGAAGAAAAACAGCATTGTTGGAAACTTCCTATATATGTTGGTTTCATATGGCATCAGATAATAACTTTCCCAACGCAACCAGGTGATAAATCAGACATAGTTTGACGCTACTCTGACTTTAAAAAGTTTTTTGAACGTAACTTTAAAAGTTACTGTCCATGACCCAACGTTTCGACACTCCAATCTAGTGTCTTCGTCAGGGGTGATCGTTGTAAAGCTAGGATCCCTACTTAGCAACACGGACTCTGATGTTAACGAGTCGACGGACCCTTGTGACAACATTTTGACCATATTTTTCTCGTAAGTCAACAAATAATTTCCCAATGCAACCAGGTGATAAATCAGATATAACTTTACAACGATCACGCGTGATGGAGACACTATATTGGAGTGTCAAAACGTTGGGTCATGGACAGTAACTTTTAAAGTTACGTTCAAAAAACTTTTTAAAGACAGAGTCAAACTATGTCTGATTTTATGTCTGATTTACGTTGAGAAATTATTTGTTGACTTACAAGAAAAATATGGTCAAAATGTTGTTACAAGCAGGGCCGTAGCGATTGGGGGGTGTGACACCCCCTGAAAACAGGTTGTCGGCAAATGAAGGATTCAGCAGGCTGAAGCATTCAGCAGGCTGAAGCTAATCAAGACATACCTAAGAACGACAATGAAGGAACAACGATTGGAATCGCTAATGTTGATCTCTTGCAAGAAAGATATTACAAATGCCATTAACATGGACGCCATTGCAGCTAAAAACACGAAGAATTACGTTTAGTTGAGCGAACCTGTAGGCTGTAGTACCATTCAGATAAATTTAACTTGAGGTCTGTAACGGACCTACGGTCGGCTATGATAGCCGGAAATAACACTAATAAAACCTTCATTGCAGTTTTATCGAAACGCTAAGCGAAAAGACTTGTTTAATTCAAAGGAGAGTGACAGTTGGAGACGACTATAGAAGAATATTTTCGATCCTCGCAAAAAGTGTGATTTTCGTTAGTGCTTCTTTTCATGCAGTTACTTACGATCCTCATTTACTGTATCACGGTAAATTAGTGATTGCCAAATTTAACTGCACTTTACCTTTACTTAATATACATATACGTGTTGACATAGTACCGAGTTAAAACACGGGAACATGTTATTCTTAATATGAATTAAGGCGTTGTCCAACAAAATCCTCGACAACGTAAATATATATCATGCAGTTTCAAAAAGTATGTGTAAATGTTTAGTTAACTTGAAATAGCCACACCCATTTGCAACGCCCTTTTGTCGGCAAATGTTATACTCACACCCCCCCCTGCTTAAACCGCTTCGCGACAGCCCTGGTTACAACGGTCCATCGACTCGTTAACATCAGAGTCCGTATTGCTAAATAGGGATCCTAACTTTACAACGATCACCCCTGATGAAGACACTAGATTGTAGTGTTGAAACATTGGGTCATGGACAGTAACTTTTAAAGTTACGTTCAAAAAAATGTTTTAAAGCCAGAGTAGCGTCAAACTATGTATGACATCACATTAAAATAAAAAATATAATGTTAGTACAGTATTGGAAAGAGTGGGCCCAACTTAGGAATCAACGAAAATATTCATTCTTATCTTAAAAACTGGCAAACTTTTAAATTCTGGTGATTAAACAAAATGTAACAAGACTTTACGTAAACGCCATTAAATTCATTTTTCATGACAGTACTTTTTTATTTACCCTAAAATAGTTAACTACAACCATTCTCATGTCCTTCCTCGCAGAAATACGAGGTTCATTAGATCATTTTCATGTAGTTCATAGCTGTGTCGTCACTATGTACACCGTCATAGCAGCAGCGTCATTTTCGTGTGACGTCACATCATGCGACGTCACTACTAACACCATGCTTTGGAATCTACGTCATGTGACTCACCGAAAACGATCTAGAGATAATCATCCAGTCATTTGAATCGCCTAATTACAGCACAAACCTTTTGCTTTCGTCAGCTTGTCTTAGTCTATCTGCTTCAGCTTTCTCTTTCTGATGTTTTAGTTGATCTTCTTGAGCTTTTATTGCCTTTTCCTAGAGACACACAGCAAAGAAACTCAATTGAAACCTTTTACCAACACTCAAACCTTAAAGGACATTGGCAACAAAAACCAAGTTTGTCTAATATGAAAGAACTCGTAAAATGATCGAGTTGTTCCTTTTACAACTTTTCCGTATTTTACTTCGTTTTTGAAATATTTCAGTTTGTTTGATATGTAATTTACATATCAAACAAACTGAAATACAGTAAACACCCGCTATGAAGAACCTTCCACCTATAAGAACATCAGGCTGAAATTAAGGATTTTGTGGCCCTCTCAATAAGAACCTGTTTGAGCCTGATATTTGAAATAGGTTCTTAGCAAAGTCCCAAATGAGGATGACACCAACATCTGGTTGCAGTTGCAGTAACTGTTCAGTGTTAAGGAAGATGTACCTTAATATTGTTATATACTAGTCTTATCATCTACAAAGAAAACTGAAAGTATTGCCTAGTTAATTTCATCCATATCATCTCATTGACATAAGTGTTTATCAGTTACTGAATTGTGGGTTTATTGAGTTGTCTTTCTCCAGTTTTTTGCATGGTAAAATAATTACAAACCAATTTATAAGAACCTAACACCCTGATTTTTTGTTAGATATCAAATATATAAGAACCTATCCCAGGCTGGTTTGGAAAAATGTAGGTTCTTCATAGTGGGTGTTTACTGTATTTCAAAAACAAAGCAAAATACGGAAAACTTGTTAATTTCCCGTTCCGAAATGGCACGATTGCATAGCGGTGTCAACAGGCCATAAATTTTATAGAAGATGTCAGCCAACAATTTCCCAGCAATTTCCGAGTCTTTAACGGCAAAGAAAACTGAACCTCGTGCCTTACCTTTTCCTTTTTCTCCTGGGCTTGTTGTTGGAATTTCTTGAAGCTGCTTTCGGTCGCTATTGAGTTTGTCATTGGCGAAGAAGCTGCCAAAGGTGAGCCTGCCGATGATGAATTAAAACTGGACCACGAAGGCGGTTGACGAACGGATTTTCCATCCTGAAGAAGACACAGGAAAATTATTTATTTATTAGAATTTATAATACACATGAATTACAAAGTATTACAACTAAAAATTGAATGTATTAGGGTAAACCAAAAACAGAATTCAAGATTCCCTCAAGATTGGTCACCCTTTGAAATCAAAGAATAAGACATAACGAAATTATACGAAACAGAAAAACTACGGATTAAAAGCAACAGGAAAAAGAAATAATGTTGAAATAATGTTGAAATAATGTTGAGAAAGTAGCCTCTTAAAAGACGACAACGTGTTAATGACACGTATAGAGTATGGGAGAGAGTTCCAGAGCCTAGTGACACGAACGAAATGAGAACACTTAAAGACATATGTACGGGCATAAGGTACTATAAGAGCCAAGTCATCAATATTACGAAGACAACGACCCGTACTTCTCCAAGAAATGAAACCACATGGCATGTCTGCTAAGCCGTGAATCATTAAAAAAAGGAAGACAAGATCTGTGATTTCCCTACGCATGTACAGAGGAAGAAGCTGAAGTTGTTCAAGCCTGGTCTTGTAATCTACTTCATAACCTAAAATAAGCCGAGAGGCACCGCGCTGCACCTGCTCAATTTTGTTCTGATCAAACGCTATGATTTGATAGTAATAAGGAAGTGTATAGTGTAAACTCTATGACTTGATAGTATAAGTAAGGAGGTGTAATAAGGAAGCAAGACGTTTTAATTTCAGAAAAACTCTAAAAGGTTGGTGTAGAAAAACCAAAAACCAGCTTCTCAGGGGTCATCCTAAGGCGTCCCAATTTCCAAAATGTTCTAAAATTGAGTTTTTGACTTTTTGGAGGAAATGTTGAGTTGAAAAACCCCAACTAAAGTCTGAAGTATGATATCTATGAAAATAAATCTTATTAGATAATGGCCCAGGGCATTCAAAATGTTCTGTCCACTAATAGGTACTCTGGGCAACTGATGAATACCCCATTTTCTAAATATTTCTCCCCACAGCCTCTAAAATCCACCACGAAATCATAAATAGGAATTGCCCACAATAATACTCATTTTAGGATGACCCCTGTCGCGGAGCTTCACATCGTGGAATAACCTATACTACCGAAATGCCATAGTATTACTTATAATAACAAACGACAGTATACCAAGAAGCATTCGTAAACAAGATCTTTATTAGCCCCCCTCCCCCGAGAGCCAGCTACGCAGGCTAGATCTTTATATCCAACTGGTCCAAATACATTTATCAGATGGCGTGGTGGCAAAGGTTATAATTTCATGTCAGTACGAGGTTTCAAATATATTAGCAACAGAACGATAGATAGAACGATAAATACAGTAAAAACACGCGTATAACAACCTAGATTTTTCCAAGTTAGCCTAAAAAGGTTCTTATATATAAATGGTGTTTACTGTAAAATTAGGCTATTTAGGTTCTTAAAAGCGACTTGGTTTTGGTAAGTGTGATCTATTATTTATATAAAGTATGCACACATTTTTCTCCAAATGACTGCAATCTAGGCAAATACAAACCCTATATGCACTTTAAAGCTACACTGTGTGTAATTTACAGCTTACTATGTGTAAATTCAATGGAACAAAATAACGTAGCTACAACTGTAGACATATATACACTATTTGTAGTAAAAAAGTAGAGTGCTGCGTAGACAGTGTTTTGAATATATAGCAAAGTGAAAAGGTGGTAAACTGCCAAGAATTTAGTGACGAGATACTGACGTTTCGAGCGGAGCCCTTCATCAGAGTAAGACCATGAAGGGCTCCGCTCGAAACGTCAGTATCTCGTCACTAAATTCTTGGCAGTTTACCACCTTTTCACTTTGCTATATACACTATTTGTCTGGTTCTGGCTCATTTTCATTACTTTGTAGGATTTATTTTCTTTGATTTATAAATTTTTAGTTTTTTAGTTTTTCTGCTCACTCTCTGATGAAGGGCTTTCGCTCGAAACAATATTCAATATTCACTCACATTCATGCAAAGACAATATTCGCTCACAGAATAGATGATTTACATTCAAATATCTAAAAAGGTTGGTGTACTGCCGAAACAGCGTGTAAGTTGTCTAACGTTTCGAGCGAAGGTTCTTCGTCTATCTCTCGAAGGGCCTTCACTATCTGATGAAGGGCCTTCACTATCTGACGAAGGGCCTTCGCTCGAACAGTTAGACAACTTACACGCTATTTCGGCAGTATACATCAACCTTTTTATATATTTGATTTGTATTTCTACACTGCCTACGAAGCACAACACGTTCTATTACTCATTTGGATGATTTACATTCTGTTCTATACACTCAAACGGGGTTAACTAAAACGGCCTTTCTAGATCCAGTCTTTTTGGGTTAGTCCTTATCCCTTTTAACTACGACACTCATGACACGTTGCAACAGGTATTACCTTTTTCATGCCTTGCCCGTCCGATTGTGCAGCTGAAAACATTTAAAAAAAATAAATTATTATCTGCATGACAAAATTACTGCATTCTGATTGGTCTAGATAAGTCCAATTAATTCGTTAATTGCACTTCGGACGAAAAGAGACAACTACCTGTTATAATTTCATGTTACGAGGTTCCAAATATATTAGCATATATTAGCAACAGAACGATAGATATATAATGTATTACCTCGTTCTTTAAAAAACTCAGCTTTAAATTTCCGTTTTTATTCAGAAAGTTAAAGTGCCCATAACCTCAAAATGTTTTATTGTCTTGTTTGGAAGAACTTTCAAAATGATAAAGTAACTTCTTTTGAAGATTTTCGTTTTCTTCGCTTTCTTTTTGAGATATATCAGTTTGTTTGATATGCAAATGTCTGGAATTTCGTCACACATGCATAATGACTCATTGGAGAAATGTGTATATCTCTTTCATTCTCGAACGAAATCCTTTAAAATCAAGAAGTTTGGTGTTGTGGGAGAAATGCACACACGTGTTATTCACACTTTAGTGCTTTTATTTGATGAACGCAAATATATAACATTCTCTGATAACTCATTATACATGTGTGACGAAATTCCAGATATTTGCATATCAAACAAACTGATATATCTCAAAAAGAAAGCGAAGAAATGAAAATCTTCAAAAGAAGTTACTTTATCATTTTAAAAGTTCTTCCAAATAAGACAATAAAAAATTTTGAGGTTAGGGGCACTTTAAGCGGGTTTTTAAAAAAAAAACGAGCTAATAACATATCTATCGTTTTGTCGCTAATATACATGTACGCTAGTATATTTGGAACTGCCTCTCGCCGGCGGCCATTTACAGTGCCTATAATATCAAAAAAAATTATTGTCTTATTTGCAAGAACTTTTAAAATGATAAAGTAAGTTCTTTTGAAGATTTTTGCTTCTTCCCTTTGTTTTTGAAATATTTCAGTTTGTTTGATATGTAAATGTCTGGAATTTCGTCACACATGCATAATGACTTACCGGAGAAGTTTGTGTATCACTTTCATTCTCAAACGAAATCCTTTAAAATCAAGAAGTTTGGCGTTGTGGGAGAAAGACGCGCACATGTTATTCACACTTTAGTGTTTTCACCTCATGAAGGCAAAGATATATAACATCCCTGTATGTGTGACGAAATTCCAGACATTTGCATATCAAACAAACTGAAATATTTCAAAAACAAAGCGAAGAAGCAAAAATCTTCAAAAGAACTTACTTTATCATTTTAAAAGTTCTTGCAAATAAGACAATAAAATTTTTTAGGTTTATATAGGCACTTTTACGAGTTTGTATGTTTTGACCCACACGCCTAATTTCTGTGCTAACCTCCATCTTTATTAAAAGTGATTTATCCAGGCGTCGTATACAACCCGAGTTTACAAAACAGCTGGAGTAGTAAGTAACATAAAAAGTTGCATCAAAAACATTCTTAAAATATTCAAACCTAAGTATACAAACCTAACAGACCTAACTCGTGACTAGGCTGCACTAGCATCTACACTAGCATCGCAGGGTCACGGGTTCAATTCCAACCGGAAGGGCTTGATGTTGCGTTTTCGCAAATGGTCCCAGTTTGGTCTTAAAATGTATATATTCTAACACTCGATATTTTTCTTCACCATAAATCCTTAGAACAACATACAAACCTAAGTTGGCTAAAGAATTAGGCAGGTCTCCAATCGCATATGACAATCCACTGCCTGAAACAACAAAAACAAATCACACCATATATATCAGGGAGCTTCAACATGGAGCGAGCGAACACATAAGTACAGGCCGAGTAGCTCAGTAAAATCGCTAAATAAAGACTGGATTGACCGGGAATATTTCGTGGCGGCCATCTTGAAGGGACCACGCTATATAGTTTTACTATAGGCGACAGAGACTATCTGTTTCTGATCTTTTAAGATACTAAAATGATTCAGTTGTCCAAGATTTTCCCGTAATTTAGAACATAAACTACGACCCCATAACAGTACCTATGAAGCCGGGAATATCACCGTGGTCACTCCAATATGGCCACCACGCGCTAATTCCGGCTTCGTGGTTACTATTATGGAGCCGTACTTTGTGTTCTAAATTATGGGAAAACCTTGCACAACTGATTCACTTTAGCATCTTAAAAGATCAGAGACAAATACACTGTAGTCTCTGTCGCCTATAGTAAAACAATATAACGTAGTCCCAACAAGATGGCCGCCACGAGCTACTTCCGGATTCATTTTCTGAACAATAGTTGCTCGATCCAGTCTTTATTTAGAGATCAGTGGTCGATGTGTGTGTGTGAGATTGGATAAAGAAGATAAGGAAGAGATTGGATTGTTTTCCCACCTGGTTTAGTCGTTGTTGTTGACGTCTTTGCGGTTGCCAAACCAAAGGAAGCCTTTTCCTTCGACGTTGAACTGTTCGAAAGCGTTGCGGTTAGAATGTCGGTACGATTTGTCGATGGTTTAGGTGAAGGAGTGTTGCGTGTAGTGTTTGCAGTCACACTAGGAACTGTAGCGGCGGCCACCTTACCGTCGTGCTGGTCAACACTGGTCGTCGACTTAGATTTACTACCAGCGTTGGTCGAAGCAGGAGAGTCAGTAGAGCTTGGACTTGGTACAGATTTTTCCTTTTGTATACTTTGTGATCTAGGCAACGTTGGTGGTTTATTAGATAACGTTGGTGGTTTATTAGATAGCGTTGGTGGTTTGTTAGACGGCGTTGGTGGTGTCGGAGCTGGTTTGGGTGCTGGAGTAGTCGTAGGGGCTTGGAGAGGTTTCTTGGTTACTACAGGTATCGCTGGTATTGGTGTTACTGTTGAGGATGCAGGGGTAGGTGTCGAGGATGATGTGACGGCTTTCTTGATATTGGTTACAACTGGTTGGGTCACAGTAGTTGGTTCTTTGGGAACGGAGACTATAGAAATAAACAGGGAAAATGGGTTAACAAACACAAAATAAAAGATCTGAAGTAGGAAAAAAAAATCTGTATACAATACCTGAAATATTAGTGGATACAACAGGCTGATTTTGTTGCGTTGCTTGTTTTGACGACTTTTCTGCTTTAGTCTACAAAGAAACAACACTCGAATACTTAAATTGTCCCTCACCATGTGCGATTTGTCGGCTCGTTATCGAAGAAGCGTTAACCTTTATACACCACGAGTGATCAGTACATAACTTCTCCTAATAATATCGATGGTTAACCAAGTATAGAAGTAATAAGAATAAAGGAAATAATCACAAAAGGTGAACTCAGACTTGTTTGAAAACAATAAGGAGAGTTTGTATGTTGATACTGGGAAGTAAAGGGTTAACCGTGGATTGCAACGAGAGAATCTGATGGGGCCCTTTCACAAGATAATTCAAGATCTAACAAAATAAATTAATAATAACTTAATAATAAATTATTAAATAAATAAATTATTAAATAAATAAATTATAAATAATAAATTATAAAATAAATTAATAATTTATTATTAATATATTAATAATAAATTATTAAATAAATAAATTATAAATAAAAATAATAAATTATAAAATAAATTAATAACTTATTAATATATTAATAATAAATTATTAAATAAATAAATTATAAATAAAAATAATAAATTATAAAATAAATTAATAATAAATTATTAATACATTATCAATAGCAACACGTTTACCTTGCTTGGATTGTTAGTACTTTGAGATGTCTTGTCACTGGGTTTATCTGCAGGCTCTGCCAAGAAAAGAAAACTGACATTAAAACTGAATAAATTATTAAATTGTATGTCGCATTGTATTGTACCATAGTCTACAATTTACTCAATTACGTCTTAAATATACAGTTGTAGTGAATATGGGAGAGCTAGGAGTAGACAGACGATACGTGGACGATCGTTAAGCTCAAATCCTCAGAAAAATTATTCGGAGTCCCAGACAAGAATCGAACCTGTAACCTTCTGATTGCCGGTGAGAGACTCTAACCATTGAGCTACCGAGATTTAGATCGAACAAATACATCATTGTAACCTTCGCTCTCCATCTTAGTCTCGGTGGCCCAATGGTTAGAGCGTCTCACCGGCAATCAGAAGGTTACACGTTCGATCCATATCCGCGACTCGTTAGAATTTATATCGACGCATTGATATCATTTTTGGTTTTTTAGTTTAGTTTATTAGATTTATCACTCTTTGGTGAACGGAATACCCCAACAGGCTAGAAGCCCAATTGATAGGGGTTCCGAGGGCCTACGATTTAAGGTCGTTATCCGAGAAGACCCGAAAGTCTTACCATTTGCTGATATTATTGCAAAGGCAGCACTTTCTCCTCGATTATTTTTAAGACCCTGAGTCTCTGACGTCATGTGCTGGGTAGAGAATTTTCACTCATTAAAAATGTCTATCTCAGTGATTGCTAAGTTTACAACGTTCATTATCATAAGGAGTTATAATACGCACATTTTAATGTAAATTTGTGGAACAAACTTGAAGATGGAACTAATATTTAATGAGTGGAAACTCGCTACCCAGCAAATGACGTCAGAGACCATCTCATTTACATATCAAACAAACAGAAATATTTCAAAAACGAAGTAAAATACGGAAAAGTTGTAAAAGGTGTTACTCTATCATTTTACGAGTTCTTTCATATTAGACAAACTTAATTTTTGTTGCCAATGTCCTTTAACACTTCGTAAGGATGCGTAGTGTTTCGATTCTGTTTCAGAATCATCCTCAGTGTAAGTTGTTGCGAAAATATTTCGTGCATTGAAAAGGATAAAATTAGCACACTGTTCCCAGTTGACGTGGTAGCTCAACTAGTAGAGCAGCAGACCGGAATCCTGAAGGTGCAAGTTCAAATCCCACTCAAGTCACCAATTTTCCGTCTACTCAATAGTGTAGGTAATCAAGTCGAATAATTTCATATACATATATACATATATACATACATATATATCTATATATATATATACATATACATAACATATACATATATATATATATATACATATATATAATTAAGAAATAGAAAACATTTTCCGTGTTTATATACAGTTATATAAACACGAGTGGAAGTTTGGGAGAACGAGAAATCATAGTGGGAACACGAGCCCGTAGGGCGAGTGTTTCCACGCGATTTCGAGTTCTCCCAAAGTTCCACGAGTGTTTATATAACGTATGGGAACACGGATAAAAATGTTTTCTATTTCTTTTATAAAATAACCCGTATAAAGCAAATAAAATGTACAAATATCTTTTTTATCAACACGTAAATTCTCCTTACTGCGTATGATGGCGCCGTGATGTCTAATTGATGGCGTATGATGGCTAATTGATGGCGTATCACGATGGCGTAATCCATCCATATTATATAGCCTGATATAAACACGGTAACTGACCAATCACAGCGTGCGTAAGACACGACTTATTTTATAAATACATATATTCCAGCCGGAAGGCCTTGAAGTTGCATTTTTCGCAACTGGTCCCAGTTTGGTCTTAAAATGTATGTATTCCAACACTCAAAATTTTCCTTCACCATAAATCCTTTCAACATGTAGTTTGATCGAGTGAAATGCCAAATATTACAAAAATATACCCAGAATCTTATCCCGGCATTACCACCACCATATATACAGAACTCGTGACTAGGCTGTCGGCAACGGCTTCCGTAGCTCAGTGGTCAGAGCACTGCACTAGCATCGCAGGTTCAATTCCAGCCGGAAGGCCTTGAAGTTGCATTTTTCGCAACTGGTCCCAGTTTGGTTTTAAAATGTATGTATTCCAACACTCGAAATTTTCCTTCACCATAAATCCTTTCAATATATATATATATATATTGTTTCTCGAAATTTTCCTTCACCAAATCCTTTCAACATGTAGTTTGATCGAGTGAAATGCCAAATATTACCTATATATATATATATATATATATATATATTTTTTACTCTGAGGGTGTAAAACGCCAATTTTGTACGCCGCCATTAAAATGGCAAAAATTAGCAAGGTAGATTATGACGTCATGGCCTCAAGTGCAACAAATCAGAGCCAAGCTTGTTTGAGGCAATGACGCCAAAAGCAGTCTCGACCATTTCTCCCAAACTCGTCCATTTTAAATGGCATATCAACAATGATCTCTAAATAAAGACTGGACCAAGCAACTTTTTGTCCGAAAATGAAGCCGGAAGTAGCTCGTGGGACCACGGTCGCGAAATATTCCCGGCTTCATAGTTATTGTAATGGGGCCGTAATTTGTGTTCTAAATAGCGTAGCGTCTGGCTGCTATTAATAGCTCAAAATGCGGACAAACAAACCAAATTTGACTCACAAATGATTGCAAATGAGCTATTTTCTTTTGTTATGGCCGCAGAGTTATGGAAAGAAGCGGACAAACATGGATACTGACGTCATCTCTACGGAGTGATATTACGGGAAAACCTTTGTCAGATAACCTTTGATAACCTTTGTCGCCTGTAGTAAAACTATATAACGTGGTTCCAACAAGATGGTCGCCACGAGCTACTTCCGGCTTCATTTTCTGAATAATAGTTGCTCGATCCAGTCTTTATTAAGAGATCAGTGCGTATTAACCATATTTCGAAATTCAACTTCGCACGATCTTTATACTTCTTTTTGTTCGAGGTTGCCGTAGAAAATCCAAAGGGAGTTCATATCCTGCCTCGTAACCCACGCGCGCGTACAAGGATTGAGACGCCTGGGTACGAGGCAGGTTCATATCATTATCTCATTGCAATTCATTCCGCCGTTTGCGTCCACTTTTAAGTCCACCTCTCAAAAAATGCGAAATGGCTAAAACCGATGACTCAAAAGGACCTTGCCGTTTTTTATCTGGTC
Source organism: Chrysogorgia sp. JL179-B06 (assembly GCA_035772405.1). Taxonomy (NCBI): domain Eukaryota; kingdom Metazoa; phylum Cnidaria; class Anthozoa; order Scleralcyonacea; family Chrysogorgiidae; genus Chrysogorgia; species Chrysogorgia sp. JL179-B06. The sequence goes on from JAYKKM010000327.1 coordinate 50,182, forward strand.
TTTATTTTTGGTTAGGTTAGGGTTAGCTATGGTTAGGGATAGCTACGGTTAGGTTAGGGATAGCTACGGTTAGGTTAGGGATAGCTACGGTTAGGTTAGGGTTAGCTATGGTTAGGGATAGCTATGGTTAGGGATAGCTACGGTTAGGTTATGGTTAGGTTCCTGTTGAGTCATCCCTTTTAGCTTTGTCCCAAAAAATGTTGGGAGGTTACCACTGTATGTCAACAAAAGCGAGCGAGAAGTTTAGAAGGTGCACAGGGTAAACTGGGCGGTAGTCGTCTCATCTTTCTTTCACCGCACCCCCAAGCCCCCCCCCCCCCTCCCCAGCACATTTAGGGATCTCAAAGCCCTGTTATTTGTAGTTCGCTTAAAGGGATATGGGAATATAAATTAACTTTGTCTCATTTGAAAGAACTCGTAAAATGGTATAACAAGACCTTTTACAATTTTTCTGTATCTTTCTTGATTTTTGAAATATTTCAGATAATTATGACAAAAGACAGTCTACAATCCGCCATCTTGTTGTAATATTTGACCTAATTAACTAGGAAATTGGTGACGTCACAAGCAGGGTAAACCTGATGAAACTACTCCATAGGTGACCGAATTTCCGCGGAAGGCTTTTTAAAATGTTGTGGGCCAATTGAAAATGGAAATAGTGCAACATAATCGAGTTTCTCGCTCATAATGTCGTAAGGTTGGCAAGATAAAAATTTAACTTTACCCTACTTATGACGTCCACAGCACGCTTACTTTCGTCAAATTATTTCGAAAACCAAAAAAGATACGGGAAAATTGTAAAAGGTCTTGTTATACCATTTCATGAGTTCTTTCAAATGAGACAAAGTTAATTTATATTGCCATATCCCTTTAAGAGTGAGCAAGCGAAAGAGTATTGAAATACAAATCGAATACTCTAAAAGATTCTTAGATTGGGTCCAGCGAAGGCCCTTCGTCAGAGTGTGAAGGCCTAAGCTCAAAACGGTAGACCCCCTACCTTTTAAGGCCCGGTCACACCACACAACGATAACGATAATTACATGCGCTCACACTACAACAAGAACTCGGTAAGCTCACGCACGCTTGTTCAATATAACGCACCAAAATGGTTAATTTTGAATCCAAAGAACTGCTTCTGTTATTCGTGCTTAGACAAGGGAACAAAAGAAGGAAAAAGCCCAGACGTTTTTGGGCGCATGCATGACATATTTAAACATACCGTAGAATACCAGAAGCTTATTTGCATCTTGTTAATAGATAACGTCATCATCAGTTCTATGAGGGTGTAAAATAGGGATCCTAACTTTACAACGATCACCCCGGATGAAGACACTAGACTGCAGTGTCGAAACGTTGGGTCATGGACAGTAACTTATAAAGTTACGTGCAAAAAACTTTTTAAGTCAGAGTAGCGTCAAACTAGGTCTGATACCGTAGAATCCCGCATATAACCTCATTCGGTTATAAGCCCCCGGTCATAGGCCAACCGATTATAAGCCCCCGGATACAAGTGCACCTCACCCTTAGCACCTTTCATAATAAAAATAGCAAAAAAAAACCGTTTAATATGGATAAGAAGTTTGAACACGGCAGTAGGTACTGTGAAGCTAATCAAGTTGATGAAGTTATTAAAATCATTTCGAGGCAGCTCGTAACTTAACTTGTATAGCAAATTTTGCTAGACACATATGGGACGTAATTTTTCACATTATTATAACTTATAGTTATTATTTGTTAGTTCTTGCACTTTTCTTAATTGATTATTAAAAGAAAACTTGAGCAATAAAGTGCCAACGTAGTTTGCCTGTTACGCGTTTTGAAACAATTTTCTATACCGGTTATAAACCCTCCGTTATAAAGCCCCGGTTGTAAGCCCCTCCGGTTATAAGCCCACTCCATTCCGATATGGTTCGAATGGCAAAATTTCACACTCCAGTGATAATATGGGACGGGACGGAGTCATCCTTCGCTTATTTGGTCCACGATAGATATTTGTTTATCTGAGACATATTGTGTTTACACGTGTGTAAATTACACGTACTATACGAATTTGAAGACAGTGTCAGTGTGTTTGCAATGACCGACATTTTTGGCCAGGCGCTATATTTTTGTGTTTCAGTGATCGGCTCATGTGGTTTATATTTAATAGTGATACTGCCAGGTAATTTCAAAATAGCTTAATATTTTATCCGAAATAATTGCATTATATCGAAACTTATGAACCTAGTACGGGTATTGTTTATCGTCGCACATATTTCTCATATTATATCCTAAACAAACGCGTCTCAATTAACTCAAACATGATCTACAACTTCGCTAAACCTTCGTAGATATAACAGTGAAAGAAATACAATTTCAGACATTGCTAGCCTACAACCTATATGATTTGAATAAACTTATAATTTCCAAATATGTTTAAAATGTTTGCCGTCATTCCGCAGTATATCGTGACAACTTAGCGCGAAACTATCTTCTAGTTCAGCACCCGTTCTTATAGCCTCGGACATACTCACAAAGAATGGACACAAGTAAACGAACTTATTTATCTCACATTTCTCTGCAACTCAAATGTCAGCAGACACATGTACGCGTTGCATACCTATTTTTATGTATCGTTATCGTTATCGAAGCGTGGTGTGACCGATCCTTTAGACTATTCGATTTGTAGAGGAAGGGTTGCGTAAGAAGACGGAGATCAAAGACGAAGTGCATTGTGACTGAGATCAAAGACGAAGTGCATTGTGGCATTGTGTCAGTATCCTTGAGTAACTGTAATACAAAATGAAACTCAGAAAGATGTAAAAAACAAAACAAAAAAAAGGAAGTATTGTCGATCCTAATCTAAGACAACCCCAAACGACGACAACAACAATCACACTTTGAAAATAGTTGCTTTATTTACATGAGCTTTCGTCATTTTGCCTACTGTTCTACAGAGCTTTTTATAGTGTTCGTCGTGACTACCTGGAGTTCACGCAATCAAAAATGTATTTGGCATGTATATTTACACTGGAGATAAAGAGAATTTGAATGCATATATGCGTGACCATCCAACCACAGTTACACTAACACCATGTGTATACACAAAAAACCTAAGTCCTAGTTTTAAAAAAATCGTTTTTGCCAGAGTTCCATTTTGAGCCGTATTACAGTTTCATGGGATTAAGGTACCTATGAAACGAAAATTACGTTTATCTTATTTGAAAGAACTCTTGAAATAATGAAGAATATCAATTTATAGCTCTTTCGTATTCCACTTAGTTCTTGAGATATTTAGACTTGTGATATTCAAATTAGATGATGTATGACGTAACAAACGTATTAAAATATTGGAAACTCGTGTATATCAAACGAAATCACTTGCAACCTTGCGTACTACAACAGTTTATGAAAGTAGACAACAAGAAGTAGTTTCAAGTGATTTTGTTTAATAATCTTAAAGTGCCCCTCACGTCAAAATTTTTTATTGTCTTATTTGGAAGAACTTTTAAAATGATAAAGTAACTTATTTTGAAGATTTTCACTTCTTCGCTTTCTTTTTTGAGATATATCAGTTTGTTTGATAACATTATGCATGTTGACGTAAATTCCGTTCATTTGCATATAAAACAAACTGATATATCTCAAAAAGAAAGCGAAGAAACGAAAATCTTCAAAAGAAGTTACTTTATCATTTTAAAAGTTCTTCCAAATCCAACAACAAAAAAGTTCGAGATTAGGGGCACTTTAAAGATATAAACGATTTTCCAATATGTTAATATGTTTGTTACGTCTCATAGATCATCTCATTTGAATATCACATACGTATAAATATCTCAAGAACTAAGCGAAATATGAAAGAGATATAAATTGATATTCTTCATTACTTTAAGAGTTCTTTCAAATACGATAAACTTAATTTTCGTTTCATAGGCACTTTAAAGTTACATTTACACAAAGGAGATTAATCGGACCGATTTCCTACCCGGCTGCATGTTGTGTAGTGGTTTTACTAACGATATGGGGGCATTTGCTCGCGAACACTCTTTTACTTACGTTATTATATATAACATGCACCGAGATAAGATATCGGCGCGATTAATCCGTGGTGTGTAAACGCAGCGATTAGCAAGAAAACTGGACACAAAAGCTACAAGGCGTCTCGAGTAAGATCTGCAGGAAGTGGTTTCGCCACAGTCACAGGTGTTTAAAAAATATACAACATGGTTAGGTATATGTGGTAACGACGAGAGGTCGTCGTTGTTGTGGCGGAGCGATGGTTGTTCAACTGACTGAACACACGCAAGTAATCTTCAACTACCTGCTTCAGAATCAGAACTATCAGAGCCAGATGAACTTGAGCCCGAGCTTGTTCCGGAGCTGCTACTCGACGCACTGCCGCTGCTGCTACTGCTCTCGCTCAGACGAGATTGACGCATCTCATCGCCGAGGATGTCCAGACCTGTCGCATCGCCTAGAAAGAAAAAAGAAACGAGAAACAACAAGTTAGCGAACATATAAAATAAAAAATACAATAGAAGGGTGACACGTTCAGGACCTTGTGGTATTCATTTTAAAGGAGTATTCAAAAAATAAATTGCTTTTAAAGGTTAATTACTTTTAAATTAATACTATTAAATTAATACTTTTAAATAATTAATACATTCAAAGGTTATTACTTTTAAGGGAACGTTCATTATTTATGGCGCAGGGGTTGGTACTGATGAGAAACAAGTTGAAAACAAAAAAAAAGTTTTACCCAACCTTTCAAACACTGAATTTTTCTTCTACCCAACCATCACTAGATGATGCAACTATATACATGTATATCATATATCATATATGTATATACGCCCATTGCCTGATTGCCTACTGTCTCGTCCTTGTTGGCATAACCTTTAGATATTTATTTGATATTCATAGTGTTAAATATTGGTTATAGTATGATTCATTATTTATAAACATGAAAATATGTCTAACTAAAAGTTTATTTAACAAGACGTTTTATCTGACAATGTCTTTGAAGAAGCAATCTATATGTTTTATATTGTATCACCATTAATATAACTATAGACATTAAGTATAAGGTGTAAGGTAAGGTAAAGTAAAGTAAGCTTAGTAAGGTGTAAGGTAAGGTATAAGGGTAATGTATAAACTATAAGGTCAGGTGTCAACTACTCTCTTTTGGTCAATGATTAGGATGACGACGAGGACATTTCCAACAAATGCCCTTTTCCTTGATTGATTTAAAAGGTACTTATTTTTTGTTGATTATTAATATTTCATTATTATCATTAACTAATACCTTTGCCACCTTTCGTTGGTTTCTTCAACGAGCCGCCAGTTAGTTGACCACTTACGTCCTAAATTAATAAAACCAGAAGAAATTAGAAACCTCTGTTACACACGATTCCCATTCTCGTCCTCAGCACCTCGTTTCTCTTAGTGATATAAAAATGATTACTGATAGCACGTACTCCGTATAACTATAAGGAACAGTAAATACATTGCCCTGATGAGCAAATACATTGCCCTGATGAGCAAATACATTGCTCTAGTTACCAAGGACAAGAGCTACTAACCCTAAACTGCAACTAATCCTAATTCCTAACTTTAAGCCCTAAACCCCTAATGCTGACTACAACAACAACACTATGAAATTACAAAATGAAACACGATAATAAACGAACCTGCAACCGTTTTTCTAACTCTTGTTTCCTTTTCGCTTGTTCTTGTTCTCGTTCTTCTTGAGATTTCGGTTTTTTTACTACAATTCAGAAGAAAACATTAAAATGTAATTGACCAAAAATCAACCAATAGCATTTACGCAAATTAGTCTCGCATCACTGATCTCTAAATAAAGACTGGATCGAGCAACTATCGATTGGAATATTAAGCGGTGGCTATCTTGAAGGGACCACGCTATATATTTTTACTGTAGGCGACAGAAACTATTTGTCTCTGATCTTTTAAGATGCTAAAACGAATCAGTTGTCGAAGGTTTTCCCGTAATTTAGAACACAAATTACAGCCCCATTACAACAACTATGAAGCCGGGAATATGTCGAGCCGGGAATATACCACCACGCGCTAATTCTGGCTTCATAGTTACTATTATGGAGCCGTAGTTTGTGTTCTATATTATGGGAAAACCTTGGACAACTTATTCATTTTAGCATCTTAAAAGGTCAGAGACAGATAGTCTGTCGCCTATAGTAAAACTATATAACATGGTCCCAACAAGATGGCCGCCACAAGATACCTTGAAGCCGGGAATATTTCGCGGCGGCCATATTGGAGTAACCACCGTGCGTCGTCACTCCAATATGGCCGCCACGCGCTAATTCCGGCTTCATAGACCATATACTGCACGAAAAAATGGATTTACTCAAAAATTTTATTCATTTACTTGAAATATTACATTTACCATAGGAGTAAACTTGGTAAATGCCGCATTTGCTCACTTTTGAGTAAATATGAAGTAAATGCGGCATTTATAATGTTTACTCCTATAGTAAATAGACTCAGTGGTTGCTATACTCGCATGTTGAGAATTATGTTGAATGTCAGTTGGCGAGACCATATTACGAACAAGGTGTTATATGGAGATCTACCCAGTGTTACACAGAAGATCAGGACCCGCAGGCTTAAGCTAGCTGGCCACTGTGTGAGGAACAACAATCTCGCTGTGAGTGACCTTATTCTTTGGGAACCGGCACATGGCGAGTCAACGCGTGGTGGTCAACGGCTTACATATGTAGAAATGTTAAAGAGGGATACCGGTCTCGAAGATGTAAACGAGATCAAAAGTTGCATGCAGGATAAAAGAGTTTGGCGTGTTATGGTCCGAGGAGACTCGATATGATGATGATAATGATGAAATGTAACATTTGAATAAATTTGCTCCATATTTGCGCAGCTGTAAATTTGAGTATATCCATTTTTTCATGCAGAGTTACTGTTATGGAGCCGTAGTTGTGTTCTATATAAGGAATAATGATACTACTGATAATAATAATAAAATTACAGTTCAAACCTGGTGGTTTATGTTTTTTCTTCAAACAAGACTGCACGTATCTTTCTAGTTCTCTCAACGTCGAAGGTTTTAGCGTTTCGAAGTCTATTTCGATCTCGTCTGGATTAGAGTCCTGCAGGGTCGGCTCTCGAGATTGAATTATAGTAACTACACGACCCAGTTTATCACCTGGAAACATGTTAAAATAAGAAAATATGTTAGTTACCTGCAGATATCACTTTCAAATATCACTCGTGGTGTAAATCTTTAAAGTGCCCCTAACCTAAAAAAATTTTATTGTCTTATTTGGAAGAACTTTTAAAATGATAAACTAACTTCTTTTGAAGATTTTCACTTCTTCGCTTTCTTTTTGAGATATATCAGTTTGTTTGATATGCAAATATCTGGAATTTCGTCACACATGCAGAATGTTATATATCTTTGCATTCATGAAATAAAAACATGCATGTGTGACGAAATTCCAGACATTTGCATATCAAACAAACTGATATATCTCAGAAAGAAAGCAAAGAAACGAAAATCTTCAAAAGAAGTTACTTTATCATTTTAAAAGTTCTTCCAAACAAGACAATAAAACATTTTGAGGTGAGGGGCACTTTAATTGCACTCGCTATCATACGATTACCTATACTAATTACACCAACAAAATCATATGGTTACTTTTATTATATGTATGACAAAATTACGTGTGGTAAACCCTCTCCCCTGTCATTTAACCAGTTTGAGTGCTGCTGGAGTATTTAAGTTGTGTTCCGCCATTTTGTTTGTTTGGGAAAAGAGTATAAAATTACACTCCTCTTGATCAATCAGAATGCAGTAATTTTGTCATGCATATAATAAAGTTGGAAACAAGTAGTGTCGAAGATACATGAAAAACAAATGTTCAAACCTGGCAGTTTGTTAATGTCTAAACTCAATTGCCGTTTTTCATCGTAAGTCATCGCATTGGAATCTTCTTCGTCTTCGCTTTCAACTTCATCTTTCTTTTTCTTGGCGATAATCCTAAAGACAAAGAAGAGTTACTGGCATGAACTACAGAACTTTCTCATGAAGATGGCGGCCGGTCAGCACGGTAACGAGTAGAAGGCTTCTGGGACCCTGGGTCAAAACAAACAAACTCAGAGAAAACTATCGATAATTTTCAGCTGTGTACAAGAGTTGTGTGTTACTCCATCACAGATAGAAGTCGTTCAAAGTGAGAGACTCAGGTCTTCATTTCACTCAGGTGAAATGAAGATGCGATGTCTTCCGCCTCACGGCAGTGATTGTGGATAAGAACGGCGTCTGAAAATTGTCTGACTGTCCTGACCATGTCTCAATAGCTGTACGTTAAGACAGAGACCTTCCGTTCTATTCTAGTTTGAGGTAGTAAAGTTAAAGTGTCCCTAACCTCAAAACGTTTTATTGTTTTATTTGGAAGAACTTTTAAAATGATAAAGTAACTTCTTTTGAAGATTTTCGTTTCTTCGCTTTCTTTTTTAGATATATCAGTTTGTTTGATATGCAAATGTCCGGAATTTACGTCACACATACATAATGAGTTATCAGAGAATGTTATATATCTTTGCGTTCATCAAATAAGAACACTAAAGTGTGAATAACACGTGAACGTGTTTCTCCCACAATACCAAACGTCTTGATTTTAAAGGATTTCGTTCGAGAATGAAAGCGATACACACATTTATCCAATAAGTCATTATGCATGTGGGACGTAAATTCCGGACATTTGCATATCAAACAAACTGATATATCTCAAAAAGAAAGCGAAGAATCGAAAATCTTCAAAAGTAGTTACTTTATCATTTTAAAAGTTCTTCCAAATAAGACAATAAAAAAATTTGAGGTTAGGGGCACTTTAAACTTTCAAAAAACACTATGAATATATTTAAATCCTTTCCGTTAAAGGACATTGGCAACAAAAAAAGTACATGCAAAATCAAAGTATGCGACTTAAATAGCCGCAACATAAGAATTAATAATTTAAGACGATGATTGGAGCGTCTCACCGGCAATGAGAAAGTTACAGGTTCGATTCCGAGATTTATGTATCGTCTATCTACTATTCTACTCCAAGCTTCACTTCATCAGTGTATATATATTAACACATCCAATCATTACTGATAAATATAGTGACTGCCACATAGGCAGTACATATATCAATCGAACCACTACATCATTGTAACCTTCGCTCTCCATCTGAGTCTCTGTAGCTCAATGGTTAGAGCATCTCACCGGCAATCAGAAGGTTACAGGTCCGATTTCTGTCCGGGACTCAAAAACATTTTTCTGAGGATTTGAGCTTGACGATCGTCACATTCACGATGCCCGTCATGTCAGGTTCTCTGTCAAATGACCTGTGACGTCATGTGCTAGGTATAAAGTGGTCAGCGAAAATGCAAAGAAATATAACACTAGAATACTTACTTGCTGTTCGCAGACCGCTTCGACGCAGATTTCTTGGACTGTTTCGCGGTTGTTTTCGACGAAGGTTGTTTCGGTTCCTTGTGAGGTTTCGGTTCCTTCGGTTTTGATGCCTTCGACGTCTTTCCAGAGCCTTTGGCAGCAGAAACATCGTTGGCTTTCCCTTTGCTTTTCTTCGTCGCTTTTGGTTCTTTCTCCGTTTTACTCTTCTTTTTCTTCTTCCCCTTGATCAACACATTTTGACCTGTCAGCTGGCTGAGTTGTTCATGGACAGATATCAACTACGAAAGCATGATCTCAACATTAAACAAAGATCTCATGGCCCGCTCACATCGTCTTGCTAGGTGAGTTGACTGAGACGTAAAGGCGCTGTTACAATATGTAATTTTCGTGCAACTTGACTTGCAATGCTGTTGCGAGACAAGTTGCACGAACCATTGCATAGTGTAACACCCCATCTGCAACTTGTCTCGCAATTTTCCTTTTTGGTGACTGGATGCGCATGCGTACCTTGTCATAAACACGAAGATAGCGAAACATTGCGAGTCAAGTTGAACAAATCGTTATTACTTATTGGATTCCTCTGAGCCCAATTTAAGTCGAGAATTCAATGCTGGGCGAGACCGAAGGTCGAGCCTAATATTGCAAGTCGAGACTTAAATATTTTGTAATATTGGGCGAAGATTAATCCAATAGGTGTTTTATTATATCGAACAAAATATCTTAACACAAAGATGTTTCTTCGCACGTAAACATTCAAAAGGTTGCTGGTTATCAAAAAGAATAATAAAAAAAATTCGAAAAACACATCACGTTCCGCGACAAAGTACTTCAACCAATGAAATTCGATTCAGATAAAAGGCACGCGAGTGACGTTGCTTTGCACGTGAACAGCCTGTGTAAACAGTCCAAAGGTTGCTGCCCAATATGTGGCTGCCCTACATCGTAAAATAGAAAAATAATAAAACTAACTTTCGCCTTAAACTAACTTTCTTGAGAAATACCATTTTGGCGGGAAAACTTCCCGCCATGGAAATTTATTTCACCGGTATATGAACTTTATCAATTTTCTCCGATACTTTATTATATTGTTGCCTGAAATTATGCCTGTTACTTCTCCTATCTAATTCAAATGCCGCATTTTCAGTTCCAGTCAAGTTGTTGAATTTATTCCATTGTAAACAGTACTATTCGGCTTTACATTTTCGCCTGAAACTTTGCCTATTGCTAAGTCCCGTCAATGCTATTGTAATGCTTTATTTTTATCCTTTTACTTATAATGAAATGTAATTTGTTTAATAAGTAACTTAAAATGCCTATGAAACAATGTTTACACCTATAGTAGTTACATATATAGTATTTTTAAATCGGTTCAATATACATTTAGAATATACACCATGGTGGGATAGTTGAAAACATTACCTGTTGCATTACCTGCTGTTTTAGTTCGTTAATTTTGAATCTCGCATCTTCTCCTTCAGACTGCGAGTCTTCATCCTCAGACTCGTTACTGCGACCAGAGTCATCTTGGCCTTCGTCAGAAGACCCCCCGCCAGTCTCGGTTTCAGCACTGTGCGAGGCCGATGATGGATGCTCGACTGGAGGTGGTTCATCCGGCATCTTAGCATACCGCATCTCAAACACATCCTAGACAAAAGGGCAAAAAACATAACGTTGGAAACCAATCTTCATGATGCGCCGAAGAGGATATTAAGATAGACTCTTGCACTTAAAGTGCTACTTCGATGAAAATTGTGATTTTTGAAAAATTAAATTTGCCACTTGAAATAAACCTATACTATTTATATGTTCTAAATTCGAAAACATTTTGGAAATTGAATGAAGTTTTCGTGAGACAAGAGATGAAAGTAGTATAGCAACTAGGGCTGCGAGCTCAATCGACCTCAAATGTGAATATAAACACCAAAACATCACCAAATTTGGCCAAGTCACGACTCGACAAATTTGGTGGTGTTTTGGTGTTTATATTAACGTTTGAGGTCGAATAAGCTCGCAGCCCTACTTACTATACTACTACAACGATCGTTAGTCAATCTAGACACCCCTCACACGTTTTCTACTAAATTGATGTCAAACACACGCGAGACTAGCGAAACAATACCAAATTTATACTAAATAGCGACTCTCGCTAAATTTGACACCATTTCAGCCATATTTAAAAAAATAGAGAGTGTCGTTTCAAAATTCTCACAAATTTATGTCAAATTACATTTAGGAAAAAATAGAAAGTGTCATTTCAACATTTTCGCGTGTTAAAAAAAATAAAATGTGGTACGAGCCCACTCTCACATATTAAAAAATAGAGAGTGTCATTTCAACCGACGCGTTCTGCTGTTGTCTCAATTCACGCGCGAAAAAAAACCACTAGATTTTGATTCTAGTGGTGATGTTTATCCAAATGGATAGCGAAATGGTGCTCTTTTGATTGGTTAACAACATTGACTAACAAATAGCCAGTCGTTTTGCGAATTAGTCCGTTTGCTCACTGTTTTCAGTGGTGTCTCTCACTACAATGTTTTTGTGACCATATGCGTAGGAGTCAATACCATTTTCTAAAAGGTATCGTTTATCGTCAAAACAGGATAGCGATACTTTATTAATTTCGTAACTACCTAGCTGATGTTTGACACTTCTAATGGTCTTCATTGTGTGTCGCAATTGTTTCTGCTCAAGTAACACACTTTTGTAATCTTCATGCTTGATTACCTTTTTAATTATATTCTTTCTAATACCTTTAGCAGTTTTCCCACCACCCCCATCCTCTTTCAAATAGCTATACATTTTACTACGCAACCCGACGAACTCAATAATTGGCGTTCCAGCGCACTCGTCTTTCATCTTGCCAATAACTTTCTTGTTCTCTTTGAAAGCGAATGGGCTGTCTGCAGGATAGTCGCTATTGTCGAACTTTTCGCACTCCATCATAAAGTCGGAATAAACGTCGTCAGTTTTGATTGAGTACAACAGACTGTCAGTGTCAGTGAAGTGCAATCTACAGGTGTCGCTAGAGTACTTTTTCATAATATAATTGTAGTGAAAATTGTACATCAGCGTTTTACTCAAGTCTAGTATGCACATACCCACATATGCAGGTCTATTTAGTGTCAACGTTTCTTTAACTTTGTGGACAGCAACTAAGTTCTCGCTAAATATCTTGCAAGACACAAACGTTGGCTTTGAGACAAGCTTTTTAAATTTCTCCGCAGTGGTCACTAATCTTACGTCCACACGCTTCCTCAAGTTTTCCATCGTTTTTCCGAACACACTGTTGTTCATCAACTTGAAGAAGTCCTTCTCAAAAGCATTCTTAGCCGCGGTTCTTTTGACTGTGTTAAAGTCGATGTACTTGCCTAGCCACTTGGACTGGTCAAACTGCAGGACCCTGTGAATCTTATTGATTTTTAATCCAAGATCCATGTACAACTGCAGGTTTCCGTAGTGACACACGTACTTTTTTTTGTCCATCAAATTAGTCACCAGCTTCTTCACACCACCAACACTCACGTTAAACTTATTTTTGATTTTCGTGCAGTACTCCGACAACATGTCAACAGTTATCTCCATCTTCTCAGGAGCCAGCGGGTAGTCGTTATGTAGGTCATGCAAATGGGCTGGATACTCCAAGTCGACTTCAAGCAGCAGGCCCTTTTCACTATTGTTGTGATAGTCGTGTAGATTAACCTTTTTTATTTCTTTCTTAGTCAACCACTTGAAGCCACCTGTAGGTAGACTTCGACTCATTGCCCACCCATATAAATTGTTGGCGTCAAGGTACATCAAATACTTCGACTCTTGCGCTTTATCGTACCCCTTCATATATTTATTGTTCGCCACGCCATGTCTGTTGCATATGTAGCTCACACCACCACGCATACCTAATTCTACGAACTGGAACATGTCGATGTCGGACAATAACTCGAGTTCTACTCCAGTCATCTTTAACATAGCATCCCAAGCCAACCCAGGCGATGTGAAATAATGGCAAGGGTCTAGTTTATACTCACGGTGACATGTCTTTCTAAAGTTCTCAAAAACGTCGGCAAGCAAGAGCACGTCACTTTTCAAATACAGGTCGTGATACCCACCCATACTTTCGACGTCGAAGTAGTCCCACACATCGATGGCGCGCTCGTGCATTTCTTCCGTGATGTGCTCATCGTTCAGAACGCTGTAGAAATCTTTTTTGGAGGGTAGCTCGCGCTCGTCGAATTTTTCAAAGGAGTCCATATAATCGTAGGGATAGACCCCCTTTCTTGTCATAAGTGCCAACCCCTCGTCGCGAAACACTTCTGACGTGTACTTGAAAGCGTCCCTTGGTAGGTTCTTCACCAAGTTGTCTAGACCGCTACTCATGAACTGAAAGCTGTCCAAGAATACCAAGTTTTTTCCAAGCATGAACGCCATGTACTTCTCCATGTTGTTCGGTATCACATTTATGTCTTGACCAAACTTGCCAATCTCCTGCATAATGAAATGGCTATCGTAGCCGCGCAAGTTATGAAAGATCACAGGGATTTTGTCAGTCAACTTAAAGTTCACATTACAATCGCGATGTGCGGACCCTCTATACCTGCCTGAGACATGACAGTGGTCTCTCACTCTAACGTCAGCACCAGTGTACTCAACACTACAAATATGACAACTTTTAGCCTCGTCAAAGTCCTTCTTATCGTCATCAGTCAGTATCATCTCTTTGTTAAAGTGACTCTCAGATGTCTCTTTACAATATTCAACAATTTCTAACATCTCCCCAATGAACTTGTTGACTGCGCTTTCACCGCGATACACTTTTACTGGCTTACTGTACTCGTTGTCATAACAACAAACCAGTTTATACCCATAGCCGCAGTCAACATGCCTCTGGTAAGCATTTGTGTAGCTACACTCGCTTGATGGTGTCGCTGTGTGCACCTTCTGTGTGATAGCCTCAAAGTCTGCATACACCACAAATGGTACATTTAATTGTCTGCTAAAATTCTCATATTTTACTTTCGCGCCTTTTTGTGGCATTTTAATAGCTTGCTTCCCATTAATAACCAAACACACTTCAATATGACTTTCAAGCACGTCCGCACGGGTGAAACACTGCAAACAATACCTACAAAAGTGCTTTCTCGCCTTATACTTTGTCTGACGGTACATGAATTTGTCGAAATCACGAATATATACATAATGCTTGTTGCCCACGTCATTAGTTATCAACAATAGGTCCATATGGTCAGGATACGCCTCCTTAGAAACGTACACAGGGAATGGCTGCAAATTTTCGTACCCAAAAACATTGATGCTAATTTCGTTTGCCTTTTCGATCTTGTTGTAGTCTTTGACTGATACTGGGAAGTCAATTCCTTCATAGTTCAGCTCACCGACATGCCTAGCGTACTTTGACGTTCTGTCAGAGTTTTTTCCAACAGGAAATTTGTGTGCAAGGTGGCACCATCTAAAGCACTCGTTGTCATCATCGTTATTTACGTTTACCAAGCCCTTCATACTGTTGCACAGCTCCTTTGGCAACGCAATGTAGCTACTCCCATGCAGAGGTCTATAAATAGCGATATTGACGTAGTGCGCATCAATTTTGTCGATAGTCCATCCAGACCCCTCAGATAGCCACCCAGCTATCCGCGTCAAAATCTGCTCCGACCCACGGTTGGCGACACCCTCGATGTCGTGCTCGTTAATGACGACGAACGTTTCGCTGTTAAAGTAGGCAGTTTTGTATGTGGTCTTATCGAGTTCTAAAACTTTCTCAAAAGTGACCTTGACTGTCTCCACCACTTTCATTCCGTTGGTCTCACCTAGTTCACGTCTCAAAAGGTTAGTGACAGCGCTTCTACTACCATTTACCTGATTGATGTCTCTGTCGTCAATTACTTCGACTCCATAGGACCTTGTGAACCCTCTCAGTGCTCGATCTAACAGATGTGTTGACGGTGTGAGGTCTTCGACTACAGGTTGTGTTTCTTGGTCTCCAAAAAAGCCGTGAACGTTGGTCGCTTCATCTGTTAGCGAATTGACAACGGCTGCACTCGTCTTATGCGCCCGTCTTTTTGTCAGTGGGTTTTTCACAGTCCGACTCATTGGCTTCTATATACTACACTTGTTTTTTTCCTAAACCACTCGTCGTAATAATTGTCGCCACTTTCGCACCATCCTAGTTTTGGGTACACCACCCCAAACAAATTATCGTCGAACAAGTCTTTCACCTTCCCGTCTTTGAGGTCTGACACCTTCTTGAGTGTCTTGACTCGTCTTCTATGACACAACCTAATAATGTAGTATCCATATCTGCTGACATTTCTACCCTTGATCAAATTGCATGAGTGCAGCACATTGACAACTTTCAGGAAGTCCTCTTTTATCAACTCAAGGTGCTCACCCTTCACAACGTTCCGTAGCCTCCTCCCCATCCACCAAGACCGTTTGTGAACGCTTTTTAGTCGCGTGAGTCTCATGTCGCTGTAACTCTGAGTGTAACCCCATTCGATGTCGCCACACTTTGGACACGCGTACCCACCACAGTCACTCACGTTTTTCACAACGTCACAATCCGAGCAGTAGTAAATTCTGAAGGCGTCTCCACACTCAGTTTGCGTCTCGCTCGCGATCTCGTCAATTGTCAAGCCATAACTCATCTGCCTCATAAGTTTGTCCATCACTCTTATACTACTCCAACATATTTTTTTTCACCGAACTAGTACCCATAGCGCTATTCCACTACCCAAGCCTAGCGCGCTAACAAACAATAATTGGTATTCCTTCATTTCCGCACTCGGTTGGTAGTAATCCGCAATCTTCGGGGAGTTAGTGAACACTCGTCCGCCGTGCTGAATAGTCATCGCTCTTCCAAGCTCCTCCAACGCGCGGCTTGTGTCATTGATGTCAGCATTAGCGTCAGAGAGCCGTTGTCGTAAACGCTGGATCTTATCTTTCTTGGCGACCTCATTCTCATACCACACTTCTTTCGCACTGGCTAGCTGTTCCAACGCATGGTTGTGCCTTTTCATCTCAGCTTCATAGCCTGAGTGATTAAACTTTGAAAACATAAAGCCAGCGCCTGCAAAAGCCACTGCATTAAAAATCCCTCCAGCCACAACACTCACCATTAACTTACATTGATTTGAATGGATCTGTCGGTATCCACTTTTTTGATTGTAACCATTTTACTAACAGCGTTCCTGCGCCAACAGCTGCAGCAAGTTTCACTGTGCCTTTCACTGTCTCTGGTGTTCCCAATGGTTCTCCCAAAGCCTTTTTAGAAATCATACTCACTGCCACAGCACCAGTCGTAACAAGTAGTGCGTCGTACAATTCGTTCATAAGTTCTTTTCGATCGATCGCAGCCATATATACATTGTCGTGTGTTTTGTTCAAGAATCAAATGTGTCAAGTGTTGGACGACGAGTTCTACAACTTTCTGACACAGCTGGTGCAGTACTCACAGGCTCTAGTCGTGTCTCTTTTTCACTGCTAATTGTGTACCATAACGAAGCACCAGCGATGATTACACCAAGTGTTCCGACAACATATCCATAGCTCCACTCACCACCCTGTTCTTCGTTGACTATCGTTTCACGCATTTTCTTTTCTTTCGCAGCTTTCGATATCTCAGCCAACTTTTTACCAGCAGCGACGCGCTTTGGGTCCTTCACCTTAACACTTTTCACATCAGCCGTAATCTTCGCCTCAACAGCCGTCTGTGAGTCCTCAGCCATCTAATACACTATCACGTGTTATCTTACTCACAGTTGACCTCACAGGTGTCTCACAGTTGACCTCACAGGTGTCTCACAGTTCCAGACCAAACGCACTAAAAAATTAGGATTTTTTCTGAGAGTATAACATAATGACTCAAGCCAGAGAAATCAGCGAAGAAGATATTGCCAACATGTTGAGAACAGCCTTTACCAGTGTGTCTACCCCACAAGACGCCCCTGGGCCCAATGTCTTAAACGAGTACTTCTCAATATGCTCACCACTCCTTGACCTCAACCCCGACGGAGGGCTACCAAAACGGTTTGGCTCTCAGGTCGGTCACACTAGGAGTCTTCTCGACGCTTGGATCGATCTTCGGGAGGAGAGAGCCAACGAGCTTGCTGATAGATTAGCTAGCATAATCCCTGTGTGGTGTTACTCATCATTCAAGTACCTTATGTTAGCGAGTGACGTCTACTTGAGCAACCCTAGTGGGTCCACAGCTACATTACTCGGTAATTTCCTCCAAGTGTTCTTAGCGACCCTTCTATGGAAACCATGCCCAACCAAAGCCAAAGCGTGGCTAGAGCTCGCCGCAAACCGCGACGTTCACGTTTGCAAGGTGGGGTGTAATGAGATACTGGGTGCGGATGATATCAGGGACCACGTACTCTCGCCAGCCCACAGACACTTTGTGAGAAATAAAAACGTGTACACCTGTCACCCGTGCGGTGTGGTCACCAACGACCCACTGTATCGCTTAAGACACGAGAGCTCGAGGTCCCATCTTGAAAACTTAGAGCTTCAGCGGATATTCAACATGGAACGACGGTTTCCACCAGAATAAAAAATATTTCTCTGGAGGTATAGTAACCATGAGAAAAGTCGGTAAACTAGAAATCGTGATTGGTCCCATGTTTGCAGGAAAAACAACCGAGACTCTTCGCAGGTTAGTCACGTTAAGTAAATCAGGGCTCAAAGTCCTCTACATGAACAACACAGGTGACACTAGGCGAACTGACCACGCGTTCTCCACACATCGTCAGACCATTGTTGTCGGATCAGACAGTTTACCTGCGAAGTTAATCACCAACCTCCCGAGTTCTTCCGAGATAGCTGACTATGACGTCATCGGCATTGATGAAGGCCATTGGTACTCCGATCTGTCAGTTACCCGTGAATACATTAAAGCTGGCATTCACGTCATTATTTGTGGTCTCATAACAACGGAGCACTTAAAAAGACTTGGTGAGCTCGACACGTTGTTCCCAATGGCAGACGACATCACATTTCTAAAAGCGTATTGCGCCGTTTGTCGCGACACTTACGGAACGACTGTCGAAGCACCATTCAATTGGAGATACAACCCAGGGCCATCATTCGTTGGTGGTGCTGAGCAATATCGCGCAGTGTGCAGACGTCATCATCCTTCCACACAAAATTAGGGGTGCTCTCGGATACCCCACTTTTTTAAATTTATACATTGGTCACATGAAGCGTCCAATGTACAGTAGAAACATTTTTTCACACAGTGGTCAGAAGGTTTGTGAAATAAATAGAGAAAGTTTCGCAGATATTTTTTACTGAGTTAAAAACGTCTTTTAAAAATGCTAGAGCAGTTGTCGCCTCAAACGTCGTCTCAACAACGAGAACGAGCGCTAACTCGACTCATTACTCGCTGTCTAAAAAGTCTCTTTACAATAACGTCTCTCATGGTTACTCAACGCTGATTTATTTTTAAATTTACGAAGGCAGTGAGAGCACTGAAACCCAACGTCAAAGAGATATTTTATTACCGTGGTAATAGCGTCGTCGTATGACTCACACAAGAGTGTTAGATAACCAGCGGATTTGTATCTGAGCAACAGAGAGTCCTGCTCTTTGGATGTCTTGCCTGTGCCACCTGGGTTCTTGAACTCAATCACAAGTCCGCTATGCTGTCGGTTTGCATTAGCAATAATCAAGTCAGGTGTTCCACGTTGGTAACCTTTTTTCCACGAATTTATTCTTTTACTCGAGGTGTCTTGATTTTCACCACAAGCGGCTATCAAAATAGCTTCTGGATAATATTTCCTAAGAAAACCAACAACTTTCGTATGAAGATCGAACTCAGTGATCATTACGAATTGATTGTGTTTGAGACCAACGTCAGCTAAACTTTTTCTAACGCTTGGTAAGACTTCTGAGTGCACCCACCTTCCAAAGTGTTTCGCGCGCTCCAATTTACTCGAGAACGTCAATGAGTAGACCCCAAGTTCGTTGATAAACGAGGCCTGTTCCATCTTCATTTTGCAATCAGGTTCGACGTGGTCGTTGACTGCGTCTTTTGGTCGAGCATAACCTAGAGCGCTCGCGACCTCTTTCGCTTTGAACCATATTTCACCGTTGTGATTAGCCATCGTGATTTGGTGACCATCGAATAATTGCACCAAGTTGGTTGCCATTACTATAGCCCTGCAAAAAAAAACTACTCGACATAGGTGCCAGGTTTTTTATAGATCTGGTTTGTTGTGTACCAATGCAGCAAATACGTTTTATTAGCCCCCAGTTTTCTACGTCGTCTGAAAAAGTTTCTAATGTTACGAACCAGTTTTCTAAGCCAACCCATTACATAACTTAAGTCACGTCTCCTACCACTCCTACAGTGTCTAACTCTGGTAACATAATAGGTTCGCCGTAAGTCTTTTTAGACCTCATACCAATCTCAGCGTGGAGCTCGAGAGTAACGTCGCCGCGGCCAAATGACCCACCAGCTTTGAACATGTGATCAGTCGTCTTATTTATCTTATATGTTTCGTGAGGTCTCGAAATACATGCTCCCATTTACTTTACACCATATTCCTTCATCATTTCTCCACCCATGATTATGATGTCTCGGTTCGTCATGTAGCCACTCACAATTTTCACACCGTAGAATTCTATCAACGATGGGTATGCATAAGGTGCGAGTGGTATTCTTGGTCGATGTATTCCAAAAATCGTTCCATAAGGTGTGCCTATCTTTTTCATATTCGCTACGAAGTCTGAATCGGTTGACTTAACGTTGTTGACTCTGACGTGTGAATTGTCCATTTGCCAGTGTATTGATATCATATGCATTTTTGTGAGATCAACACCACTCGGAATAGTGCATATGCTCTCCGTTGCTGGGATGCTACCACCATACGCGAGTCCATTAGTCACACCAGTCTTGTACCCTATGAACTTATCCCACTGACCGTCGTCGTTTGATATAATTGTCTCCCAATTTGATCCAGCGGTGCGAGTAGGTAGCCTCACTACGACAAAAATGGAAAGATCACACCATTGCATACTGGGGCAGTTAAAATGAAGACCCGACTCAAGTGGGATTGGTGTTAACACGGGGGATAGAAAACTTTGACTCACACCGCTGATGCCGACAATAGGGCCATAAGCCGGGTTGTTTTGCACTAATTTACTTGTTTCACCAATAGCTTTCACTTTGTTTGAACCATTGGTGTGAAATTCCACGTTTTTCAAGGCGTGTGTGCTAACGTTGAAGTCGAGCACAAGATTGTAGGACTGACTCTTGAGGTAGCCTGACAGCAATTGCTCTAGAGTTCTTTTATTTGCAGCGTCTGAGTCGTCGACTGGATCTGCTACGTTTTTTATCGCTGAGCCTTGCATGTCTATTATCCCAGACATCCTTCCACCAGTCGCACTTAATTTAGGATCTTCGTCCAGATGTCTTTTCGTTCTCTTTAGTATTTTATCGTGAGGGTCGTCAGACTCATACCCATAGTTTAGACTCATTACTACTTCAAGGTGTATTTGGTTAACAGATAACCAGAGACTGCTGAGAACCCTAAGACTATCGCCAACGTCGTCGTGGTGTCTGACTCGCTTGTGGGAAGTGCTTCTCTCATGGGAAGTGGTGTCGCACTTTCTTGGTAGACTTTTTTAGCCACAGTCGTTGGTGCCACCACACTTTCTTGGTGAGCTTTTTTCTTCACGGTCGTTGGTGCTACTAATGAGTGAGTCACCACATTTTCTTGGTGGACTTTTTTAGCCGTAATTGTTGGTGTTGTTGCATTCAAGCTAGTGTTCACCCCAAATTTCATAGACTCTGTGGCAATCTTTAATAAGTTATTGTACCCAGCGATTTTATTCTTGAGTATCACCACGTTACTCGGCATTAACCATGTACTTGGTGACACTGCAAGATTTTGAACAACGTTGGTGTCTCTAATCGATTTATTCATGTTGAGAATCCATGTCGATACGTCGTACTGTATAACACTGTCAGAAAACAACTTGCGGAATTCTTGTTGGGTCTCTAGACTTCCCGCAGAACCACCAACGACTGATACACGTGTTCTCGCTTGCGCACCAAGTGTGGAGTACACAAAGGCTTCTATGCTTTGATTTAGATATTGCAACCCAATGTTGGTGAAACCGTCTGAGAGTCGTGCGACGTATCGTTTGTAATCGTTCTGAACGTCGTTGAGTGTGAAGACTCTGGATTCACCTGTTGTGCCATCGCTCAGGACTTTATTCTGGTAGTAGTGCCTTCTAGGAATCTTGGAAATCTTGCCATACAATTCGGAAGCGCTGAATTCTCTACTTATCGATTTCATGGTCTCACCACCCTCCATTCTCCTGAGAAGTCTTCTAATGGTGAAGTACAAATGAAATCTCATCACACTTGTGACCACAGGGTGGACTTCTTGTGACACTGACAAATGTTGCAATGACACCCCACAACAGAAACTCGCACAATACGTCGCAAACACAACGCGGTAGTAAGATTCGCTGTCATCCCACTCTGATTTTGTCTTTGACGTGGTGACTCGCAAGACTGGTAGCTTTGACATGAAGTAGCTACTCTGGTTAACAAAAACTTTGAAGTTATTCACTGGATAATTTAACACGTTTTCTGTTGGATAGCCATCCCAAAGCCCCCAGTGGTTTTTATGACCTTTTGGTAGTGGTTGGATAGTTCCACCACCTTGCCATATTATTGGGAACTTGCTATTGTGTAACCACTTCCACATGCTTTTATCATTTTTGAAGGTTGTGCTGGTTATGTCTGTGCTAAGGACGTCATTGTTTCTGAAGTATATGTCGACACTCATGATCTTACCATCTTGCAAAATATTTGGATAGAACTCAAATTTGCTTAAAGTGGCGTGGGGGTACTTTTTGATGAGGTCTGCCTTTGCGTCGTGTGCAGCCTTCGATGTGTTAGCCATCGCGAATTTGTAGTACTTTCCATAGTAATCACGAAGGGCTTTCTGCATATAATATACCATATGTTATACATAATGCGAAAGTTGACGGTACTCATTGAAGGCGTGGAGAAAGTTGTGTCCTTTGACAACAGTGTGATGATCACACACGATAACCCATACATTATGGTCAAGACAGCCACTGTGTTTTGGAACTACAATAACGTATTAGATGGCGACGCCCCTTGGCTCTCCGTGATGAGTCACCCTTCGAGGGATCTTAAAAGTATGATAACGAGTGGAGGGTACGCCAACTTCGACGCACTAGTCAAAATCATAAAAGAGGAGATTAAAAGACATAGTGGTACAGACCTTGAGATAGAGAAACTACCGTTCACAAGTAGATGCAGGGTCAAGGCTAACGCCCCACTCGATCTTAGGCACCTTGGACCTCTATTTGGTTTCGCGAGGGACAGGGTGATTAAGGGTGACTCACGGTGGCACACTAGTCCAAACGAGGTCGACATGAACAGAGGTCTGAAGTACATAGAAATCTTATGTGATATTGTTGAGACGGAGAGCAATGTGGGTATTGATGGGAAGCGAAGCAGTGTGATCACAACGTTGCCAATACCCACTAAACAGTCTTTGAATGGGTCAGTGCAACGCCATGTGGACATTGAGTCAAAGGTGAGTATTAAAAAAGGTGTCTACTCAAGTGTGACATTTCGTGTCAAACCAAATAACGGCAGTACCAAAATTGGCGCGGTGTTATTGGAACTGTATATTGTGTGAATTATATGGAGCTCGGTGTGGAAACAGAACAAGGGTTGAGAGATATTTACTATAATCCTAAGACGGGGTATAGTGGTGTAGAGAGGCTGTATCAAAGTGCATTGGGAGACGGATTGAAAGTAACTAGAAAAACAGTGAAAGAGTGGTTGACAGCGCAGGACACCTACACTAGGTACAAACCCATTGTGAGAAGGCATAAATTCCGTGCGACTTTTGTTGGATTTCTTGGTGAAGAGCTCCAAATGGACTTAGTGGACATGAGTAAGTATTCAAAACAGAATGGAGGGTATTATTGGATATTGACAGGTATTGAAATATTGAGTAGATACGCTTTTGGAATTGCAGTTTATAGAAAAGACACTAAGAACATGACTAAGGCTGTTGGAAAATTGTTGGATGACTTTAAAGATCGGTTTGGAACCACACCTAAGTTAGCGCAATTTGATGATGGACTTGAGTTCTATAACGTTGGTGTGAAAAGTTTGTTGAAAGAACATGGTGTTGAATATTTCAGCACTAAGACTGACAAAAAAGCCGCTGTTGTTGAGCGTTTTAATAGAAGTCTCAAGAGCATTATGTGGAAGTACTTTTACGCTCGTGGGACATACAAGTGGATTGACGCTTTGGATAAATTTGTGGACAATTACAATAGCAACGTGAATCGAAGCATTATGATGAAGCCGAAGGATGTCGATAAGTCAAACGAAGGCGAAGTGTGGACCACTTTGTTTGGTCATCAATTTGCGGACAACCCATTGCCAAAGTTTAGAGTTGGTGAGTCGGTGAGAATTAGTAAATACAAGAGTGTGTTCACAAAGGGCTATGAAGCTAACTTCACTGAAGAGCTGTTTAAAGTGGTAAAGGTTATTCGTGGTGATCCGAATGTGTATGAAATTGAGGACGTGAGCGGTGAACAGATTATTGGTAAATTTTATGAACAGGAATTATCGCTGGTCAATAAGAAACATGGCGACGACGTGCACAGAGTTGAAAAGGTGTTGAAAAGAAAGAAAGTCAGAGGGAAGAAGATGGCGCTGGTCAAATGGTTGGGTTATGAGAGCAAACATAATTCGTGGATACCAGAAAGCGACATTCAAAATGTGAGCTAATGTAATATGGCTGAAGGTGGAGAAGTTTTCGACGAGGTCGAGATGGAAACCCTCAATAAGTACGAAGACATGAGTAATGAGCAATTAGAAAAGACGCTCGTCGATGTTGAAGACGTTATTGAAGGCATGTACGGTAAGCACACTGAAGACGACATGCCGGAAGACGTTCGTGTTAATTACAACGACTATCAAGACCAAGCGAAAAAGATACTGAGTGAGCTAGACGTGAGGCGAGGTGGGCAAAAAGAGACGTCATTTATTGATACTGATGATGGTAAGACGGTGACGATAAGGGGAACCAACACAGAAGTCCCTGCAGTGGAGTTTGTTAAGCAGGAGTCATACGGTGATGTCAATGACGAGAGTTTTAGTATAGCTTTTGAAGAGGAGAAAGAAATTGAGAGAAGGCTGGGCGAGCTAAAAGCATCCAACAAAAAGCTAACAGAAAACAACGTAAAAAGAATCAAGCTAATAAACAAGAAAATACGTAAATTGAGCAAAAAGGCACTCGGTCAAGACGACGCGTCAAGGGAAATAGTCAACAGGTCGCAGGCTACGGACTCAGGGGCTATTCTTTTCAAACCGATAAACAAAGATGGTAAATATGGAAGTCCTAAACTAATTCTAAAACCTTGGAAAAAAGGCTTGGTCTACAGTAAAGACGCGAGTAGTAAAAACGCGATCGAGCAGTTCAAAAAGTTAGTTAGTCAAATCCCTGAGAATGCAGAAACAACAGTTGTCACAACAGAAGTGGCCTCAGACGACCTCCCAGTGATTGAGACAAGAGTGGATCACGACGACATACCTGGGTTATCACCAGACGAGAACCGTGATCTGAGTGGTGTGGTTAATCCAAGCGATAGTGTGGTGCCTGAGTCAAGAACAGGTGACGATGGTGCGTTGCAAGCGCAGGTAGACCACTTTCAAGAGACGATAGATGAGACGAGTGGGAGATTGGCAAAGCTTGATAAAAAAACTAACCAAACTGGTCTCACGCCTGACGAAGGGCGAGAGCGCGCTGGTTTGTTTGAAAGAGAGTCAGGACTCAAGCAAGCCAGAGACAGAACTATTGAGCAGCGAGAAATAGAGGAGGTTAGAGAGCAACAAGAAGTCGACATTGACAGGTTTCAGAAATTTAAGGAATGGGCTAAAGAAAATCTAGTCGGGTTGAGCGCTGTAGCGATTTCAGTGGCTGGAATTATAACAACTATTATTATCGCTGGGAGATCCGCTGTTATGAAAGGCGCTATGGCTACGAGGTCATTCGCACAGGCTGTTAAGAACGCAATCACGAAGATGGGCCCATGGGCTGTTGGGTTGGCTAATTTAGTTTACAATGCGTTGACGTTGGGTGCGAAGGGTCTCGTATGGTTGGCTCAAAATCTGTGGGTACTCGCGGTGGTACTTGCGTGGTTCGCTTATGATTATTACAAGCTAAAACGGTAGTCTCAGCTTCGAGGGTCTCAGCTTCGAAGATGATAAAACATATGTAAAGTATATGAACGTCACGTCAGCAGAGTTGAGCCCTGGTTTTAGACGAGCGACCATGGGCGTCATAAAAGGGGTGAGAACGCAACACGTAATCACGTTGAACCCTAATAAAGTCAACCCTGGCGAGGAACTTTACATTGATATACCGAAGCTCAAGGTTAGTAGCTGTTTGGTTCCTGGATCGTTGGGTCTAGTGTTCGACTTTAAGAACGCCAACGCTAAAAGCTGGTTCTTGAACAATGTTAGCAAGTTGTTGGTTGAGAAACTTGTTGTGAGACTAGCTGGGGAGACTGTGTACGACAACAATGGGGAGAACTACACTGGTGTTTATCGCGACCTTTGGGAAAGTGTTACTGCGCGAGACCAAATGATTGACTATGGTGTTGGTGGTGAGAACTTGAGAAAGCTAGTTTCTAAGGATGACAGTGGTGCGACGAGTGGGAACGTTGCTAAGGTTAGTGACGCGTTGATGTTTGGTGTGATTGGAACGAAACTGCGGATTAAGCTTGGTAAGATCATGAATGACCATGGGTTGTACGCTCCTTTTAGCATGAACAACAACTTGCAGTATGTGATCACACTCCCGAAGGCCACAGACATCATGGTGGCGCAATCTGGTAGCGCTGTGGGCGGATACACTCTGGAGAACCTCGAGCTTGAGTATGAGACGATTGATAACCAGGAGCTCGCTGACGAAATAGCGTCGGGCTATGCAAGTGGTCGTAGTTTGTCATATGAGCACGTTACGTTGATGAAAACCACCGAATGGGATAAAGGTACGACCATTGTGAATGAAAACATTAATCTGCCAAGAAAAAGCATGAAGGCAATTGTGTTGCTATTCACGAATAAGGTGCGAACAGACAGCGAGGAGTTTCTTTACCCAAATATTGAGAATACTAGAGTCACAATTGAAGGTGTGCCAAATAGTGTGTACTCACAAGGCATTCCGAAGTCGAAGTTCTATGCGGAAGCGAAACGATTGTTTGGGTTGGGTGAAGAACACGCTCAGTTCATGACCATACAGAAATTCTATAAAGATGGCTTTGCGTTAGTCATCGACTTGAGGAGTGTTCAAGATAATCGCAATGTCGCCACTGGCAAGAACATTGTAAACACACAATCCGGCGTGCTTCTTGAAATCACGAAGAAAGCGACGACCGCAAATGTCATGTGCAGGGTGTTTGTGATAAGTGATGGGTTGGTCAACTTTATGAACAATGGGTTGCAATCAATCCAGTATTAAATCAAACGTGGGTTAATGGAGACTCCGTTTAATATGTTAATTGTTGGTATGACAGCTTGTGGCAAGACGCATTATTTGCTGGAAACATTGGAATCTGAGTACTTTAGTAAATTTGACTACATTGTGTTGATTTGTCCTACTTTCGAGTGGAACAAAGCATATCAAGATTGGAGATACATACGTGACCCTGACGTGTTAGCGATAGACTGCACACAGGACAGTGTCGACGCTGTTCTCAAGTGTGTAACAAATGTCTTTAAAGGCACTAACACTCTGATTGTGTTGGACGACTGTGCGAGCTCTCAAGATGTCAAGAATAGGACTAGTCAATTGGTCAACTTGGCTTTTAGTGCGCGACATTTTATGTTGAGCGTTATTGTCATCACACAACAACTGACGTCGATCGCAAAACCGTACAGAGAAAATATTAGTAAGCTTGTTTGTTTTTACTGCCCAAGTAGGAGTGATATGAAGGTCGTTATCGACGATTACCTTGGAAACATTAGCAGAGAAAAATCGTCGGCGATTGTGACCGCATTAAAAAATAATAAGTACGCTAGACTTGAAATCTCACTGCGCTATCCGTACAGTCACGAAGTTGTTGTTCCGCAATAAAATATGGGTATAAGTAATAACGTGATGGTGAAACGCAAAAGTGAAGAAAACCCCACGATTGAGGAATTAGTTGAGGAGACTGATGACACCTCAACTGTGGAAGACAATATTGACGTTAGGAGATCTGAACTTATTAGACTGTCCGGTGATGGTGTGGTGAGTCAGTCCGAAGCGTACATTAAAAAAGCGTCCGCAAAAGTTATTGATAAGATATGGCGCCAATACGAGTTGAAGAGAATGGAGATCGCAAACGCTTTTCTCACCGACTTGTTAATCAGCAAATTCGCTAACTTACTGGATGGGTTGAACGCTATTGAAAATCCTGACGAACTAAACGACGAACTACAAAAAGATCCGTTACTAAAGAAAGACGTTGAGAGCATTGTCGCGTTTGTGACACCGTACGTGCCTTTCTTAGGCTTGTTGTCGGGAGGAATCACAACGTCGAAATATGTGTACGATCACCACTTCAAGAAAGAAACGGTAGACGACGCTGAAAATAGCGAGCGAGTGGACTAGCCAATCAAAAGAGCGCCATTTCGCTATCCATTTGGATAAACATCACCACTAGAATCAAAATCTAGTGGTTTTTTTTCGCGCGTGAATTGAGACAACAGCAGAACGCGTCGGTTGAAATGACACTCTCTATTTTTTAATATGTGAGAGTGGGCTCGTACCACATTTTATTTTTTTTAACACGCGAAAATGTTGAAATGACACTTTCTATTTTTTCCTAAATGTAATTTGACATAAATTTGTGAGAATTTTGAAACGACACTCTCTATTTTTTTAAATATGGCTGAAATGGTGTCAAATTTAGCGAGAGTCGCTATTTAGTATAAATTTGGTATTGTTTCGCTAGTCTCGCGTGTGTTTGACATCAATTTAGTAGAAAACGTGTGAGGGGTGTCTAGATTGACTAACGATCGTTGTAGTAGTATAGTAAGTAGGGCTGCGAGCTTATTCGACCTCAAACGTTAATATAAACACCAAAACACCACCAAATTTGTCGAGTCGTGACTTGGCCAAATTTGGTGATGTTTTGGTGTTTATATTCACATTTGAGGTCGATTGAGCTCGCAGCCCTAGTTGCTATACTACTGATGAAAAATTGAAAATGTCTTTTGCCATTATTAAGTTTCGCTTGATCTGCCCGCAAATTCTAACCAACGGTCTGCTTTCGTAACGTCATCCAATCAACCTTCTTCTTATTGTATGTTGCATGCTAGTTGAATTTGCTTCGCTTTCTTTACCTTTGTACACTGCAAGACAATTAATGTCATCAAGTGACAGTGATAATATCTACAATATCTAAAACCGTATCTAGAAGTCTCCCTGTTGATTGGATGACGTCACAACTCGTACTCGACCCATTACTTTCCGAGTACCAGCTAGCGACGAGCGCCCAATGGCAAACGTAGAAAGAATTGCAAAAATATACAGTGCTCTCACAAGAATTTAAGAATTCCTTAGCGTGTCCATCAAATTTCCTTAGTTTTCCCCAAAATTCCTTAGATTTCTAGTTTGTCCCACTTTGGGTCCCTTATGTCACCTTATGTTTTTGCACAAGAGTAGTTTTGTTTCATACAATAATATATTATTAACTGATATATTATTAACAGTAAAATCTCGTGTTGATATACCTCAAGAATGTTTACATTCAGTGTTACAGTACCTGAAGTTTTCTAGCCATGTTTACCACATCATGATCGGGAGGATTGTATTTATAACAATTGGTAAATATAACACGGACATTAGCAGCAAATTGAGAGGGTGCCTCATAATCTCTATTCTCTAGCTTGTTCTATAATGGAACAGAACCACAAACCTTATTAATACTGCTACTGGTAAAATACCCTACAACACATATTACAAACGAAGCACGCTACGTATGCTGACGACAGTGCGCGTGCTTCAAATTGATCTGTGCGCGTGCGTGCAGTAATTAACTTGGAATAAAACTCATCGAACTGTACTCGCTGTAGACACACGCGCCATATTGCTCCGAACAATCCACGTTATCCTTTTTGTTTGGTTGATTCTTCGCGGGATTTGCCATACTGAGGAGAAACTAGTGGCCTTGTTACGTACCGCAACGAATAAACTTCGACCACCTTATTTTTGAGCATTGATATTTTAAGTAGTTTTAAGTCAGCAATTAAGACTTTTCTTTTTTTAAATTAATAGTTTTTTGTTCATAGTGGTAATATATGTAGTAGGCTTTATCTTATAATGAAACTGTAATAATTAGTTTTATAAGTAACATTAAGAATATATTGTTGTAAGAGCATTGAGACAATTGTATAATGCTCCTAATACGTCTTTATTATTATTATTATTATTATTATTAGATATTTGCCACCAAATTTTCGGTTTTCATTTTATTTATGTATTTGTTGAAATATTCCAACTTTTGTGAGTAATTTGATGTATCTATGGGCTTTGTCAAATAAATTAAAGTGGGTGAATTTTTTGTCTGAAATTAGATGCTACATGCGAAATTGAACGCCGCCATTTGTTTTCGTTTGTGACGGCAACTCAGCTGAAGTCTTTGTTGTATCTTTTTGTTCGTCTTTATGCAATTTTGTGCACGGTCACTGAGCTTTGGAAATGATGAAGTGGCCTTCTTCTCTCCAAAGTAGGAGAGATAAAAACGTTCTTAAAATAGTGAACAAATGTATTCAAGGACGGTGTCCTCAATTCTTTTTAAACTATTTCTCTTTTAATGGTGAAGTACATAGTCGAGTCGCAAGGCAAAGTAATAATTTACATTTACCTCGGGCTAGAACTAAACAGGCAAAGAAATCTTTTTATTATAATGGCTGTGTGGTTTATAATAAACATATCTGATTTTATCGTATATATTTAATGTAACATAGTTTTAGGACTTTTAGGTCATTGTTTATCTAACATTGTAAGTTTAAATAGACTTGATATTTATTTGTATTTTGTAAAATAGCATATACAGGGCTCCAGTTGATAACAGTGGTTTTCACCACTGATTGGACAACCCTGTCGAAATAAAGGTTTCATTCATTCATTCATTGAACCTATTGTATTTTAGTATAATGAAGCAATCATCCAATAGAATCGTTTGGGTTTAATCGCTCAATCGTGTTGTTTAAATATTAATAAACCTAAAACAAAGGATGTGCACGGTGTAAGGTACGGTTCAACATCAAAACGTAGCTCATTATAGTCGCTTCGAAGTTTGCCGAGTTTCCAGACCATATCTCGATTGACTATGATGACACATGGCATAGTTGACATAGAAAATCACATAAATTGGCTGTTAGTGCAACTAGTTTGCCTAGAACGGCCAGCAACACAATATTTTGCTCCCATGACGACGAGACGAACCAGTTGAAGATGTCGCCATTTTCTCTGTGTTTGCCATGGGTGTCATACTTATGACGTCACAGCACCCAATAAAGCGACCGGAATATTTCGCATCCGAAGTGGCATATTTCGCTATTTCAACCAGCACATTTCAAAATCGGAACGTGCAAATTTTCATTTGGGGAAATAAAATGGAAAGCAAAAATTTCGTAGCAGTGGGACTTTAACAATACGTTAAATGTTGACAGATTAGTTTCACCTTAGAGAAATTCCGAGCTCAATAGCTCATAAACGTATTGTTAAAGTCAGGGTTCGAATTAGCGTTCCAAAAACAGCTTCGCATTTTTCTTTAGTGTCACAATGTAGCGTAACATCTCCCAACGTTGTGTAGCGTCTTACAACTTAGCATAACGTCATACAACGTAGCGTAACGTCTTACAACGTAGTGTAACATCTTACAACGTAGCGTAACGTCTTACAACGTAGCGTAACGTCTTACAACGTAGCGTAACGTCTTACAACGTAGCGTAACGTCTTACAACGTAGTGTAACGTCTTACAACGTAGCGTAACGTCTTACAACGTAGCGTAACGTCTTACAACGTAGCGTAACATCTTACAACGTAGTGTAACGTCTTACAACGTAGCGTAACATCTTACAACGTAGCGTAACGTCTTACAACGTTGAGTAGCGTCTCACAACTTAGCATAACGTCTTACAACGTAGCGTAACGTCTTACAACGTAGCGCAACGTCTTACAACGTAGCGCAACGTCTAACAACGTAGCGTAACGTCTTACAACGTAGCGTAACGTCTTACAATGTAGTGTAACGTCTTACAACGTAGCGTAACGTCTTACAACGTAGTGTAACGTCTTACAACGTAGCGTAACGTCTTACAACGTAGCGTAACGTCTTACAATGTAGTGTAACGTCTTACAACGTAGCGTAACGTCTTACAACGTAGCGTAACGTCTTACAACGTAGCGTAACATCTTACAACGTAGTGTAACGTCTTACAACGTAGTGTAACGTCTTACAACGTAGCGTAACGTCTTACAACGTAGTGTAACGTCTTACAACGTAGCGTAACGTCTTACAACGTAGCGTAACGTCTTACAATGTAGTGTAACGTCTTACAACGTAGCGTAACGTCTTACAACGTAGCGTAACGTCTTACAACGTAGCGTAACGTCTTACAACGTAGTGTAACGTCTTACAACGTAGTGTAACGTCTTACAACGTAGCGTAACGTCTTACAACGTAGTGTAACGTCTTACAACGTAGCGTAACGTCTTACAACGTAGCGTAACGTCTTACAACGTAGCGTAACGTCTTACAACGTAGTGTAACGTCTTACAACGTAGTGTAACGTCTTACAACGTAGCGTAACGTCTTACAACGTAGTGTAACGTCTTACAACGTAGCGTAACGTCTTACAACGTAGTGTAACGTCTTACAACGTAGTGTAACGTCTTACAACGTATAGTGTAACATCATTAAGTCCTATAATTGACGTTTACACCACGGTGAACTTGGTAACTTAAAATCAGCTTCGCAATCCTCAGAAAAATCACTTCGCAGATTTTCGAAATTTTCAAAATCGCTTCGCAGTTTGCTAGTCCCACTGCCACGAAATTTTTGGCAATTCCAGCTGTGGTTCTTCAGACCCACAATGACCTAAAACCAATTAACTAGATTGCATAAAATTTACTAGGCTTACTTTGATAGTTGTGAGATCCATTGGGGTTTTAATAATATTAAAATAATCATGAAGTCCCAGGCCTTCTGCATCAACAGGATAATAAAAAGGCCACGCACATTCCTAAAATAAACCACGATATATTATTTGAAGACGTCCAACAGAAATGACAAATTAATTCACTATTCACAACACTAGTAACTTCTTTTGAAGATTTTTGCTTCTTCCCTTTGTTTTTGAAATATTTCAGTTTGTTTGATATGCAAATGTATGGAATTCGTCACACATGCATAATGACTTACCGGAGAAGTTTGTGTATCACTTTCATTCTCAAACGAAATCGTTTAAAATCAAGAAGTTTGGTGTTGTGGGAGAAACACGCGCACATGTTATTCACACTTTAGTGTTTTCATTTCATGAAGGCAAAGATATATAACATTTTCTGATAAGCATTATGCATGTTGACAAATTCCAGACATTTGCGCATATCAAACAAAATGAAATATATCAAAAACAAAGCGAAGAAATAAAAATCTTCAAAATAAGTTACTTTATCATTTTAAAAGTTCTTCCAAATAAAACAATACATTTTTTTGACGTTATGTGTGTGTGTTGGGCGGCCGTAGCCGTAGCAGACCCGTAGGCTCATCTTTCTTTAGCTGCTACCCGAAGGTAGGTATCTTGACTTAAGTGTTGATTTTACAGAGGGAGGAAAACCGGAGAAAAAAGCACAGGAAAGAATCAACTCTATAGCCGCGTTCACACTGCCGACCTAGGCCGGCCTGACCTATGTTCACACTGGCTTTTCGCCCAGGCTCTATGCAGCATCATTAAGTTAAGGTCCCACTTGACCCACTATCGAGCAAATGCTCCGGACGCGTTTGCGGTCTTGTTCCCAGAACCTCGTCTA
Source organism: Chrysogorgia sp. JL179-B06 (assembly GCA_035772405.1). Taxonomy (NCBI): domain Eukaryota; kingdom Metazoa; phylum Cnidaria; class Anthozoa; order Scleralcyonacea; family Chrysogorgiidae; genus Chrysogorgia; species Chrysogorgia sp. JL179-B06. The sequence continues at coordinate 83,729 of JAYKKM010000327.1, forward strand.
TTTTATCGAAGAACTTTGGCGGACTTGAAGCACCAGAACTCGAAACCTTATCTTTATAACTCCTGTATTTTTCCCCAAGATGCTTAACTTTGGTTTGACATATTGCTTCTCATTTATCTGATAGCCATTTCTCCGATGGCTGTCGCATTTCTCTGATGGCTGTCGCAAGCTTCTCAAATATAATGTTATTTCTAACGCTGAAGTTATCCAGCATACTCTGTCTCATTATTCCGTCCAATGATTTGCCACGAGGAATATTTAAACAAATCGAAGCCGAGAACCGATCGAGAAGCTGTTCTGACGCGTATTATCATAATTTGGCGCGTTATCCAACGTCCATGGCAACGAGGCCAATGTCAGGCTGTAAAACCCGTTCACACTAGGCCTGGTCAAGGTCAGGCCATCTAAGTTTGAACGATGTTGTGGAAATTTTGCTGACATTAGCCACTGACATAATTGATAATTCAATAGCAAATACAGTACTTGATAACAGGAGCCACTAACATAATTGATATAATTCAATAGCAAATACAGTACTTGGCAGCCACTTCAAACCACATATCCAAATAATATCGGATCGGATATCCGGCTGATGTTGGTGGTCGGGGGAATTGGATCGGAAGGGAAAACCTATATCAGTTAACCTCTATATTACAAACCTTGCTCTGGCTATAAAACTATTAGAATTGAAGGAGGGATGTCAGATTTTGAAATTGTGGTATCCCATCTTAGCTTGATGCTGCTGAAAATTTAAGGTGCCTATGGTGGCACGTGCAGTAGGCGCGTTGCCCCTCACCACTGAGGTTACTAGTATTCGGACGGGTGACCATCTGGACTTCTAAATCACGTGTTGACTTCTAAATCATAAAACAACTAGTCCACTTGTGTTCACTTTAATACTTAATAGTCTGGGCGATCCACAGAATTGAAAATTCACATTTCCGCAGGCCGTCTTGAATTTGGGTATTATATTAAAATTGGATATTGGTAAAAACGGATATATTTGCCAGATTTTGGGCTTCGGTGGTCTAGTGGTCAGGGCCACTGCCTCCCACCTCGAGGTGAAGAGTTCGATATCCTGTGCTCGGACATTTGATCGCACGTGGAAAGAGTTGGTCAACACTCCGTGGGTTTTCTCCGGTTTCCTCCCACAGGGAAGTTGACAGGGCGGGTTAGGATAAATAGTTAGGAAAATGATGATAAAAACTGTAAACATAAATAGTGTACTGGGGTACTGAATGTAATAGAATAAATTGTCGATGTTGTAAAGCGCATTTGATCATATACACATGTAGACTTGCTCCACGGCTGCCTCTTGGCGTTTCGAGGCGGGTTTGTTTCGAGACGGGTTGGTGTTTCGAGGCGGGTTTGTTTCGAGACGGGTTTATGTTTTGGTTTCGGCGAAAGAAAACGGGTTTTTTTCCGCCAGCAAGTTTTCGCTCGCTCGCCCGCCCGCCCGTTTTCTTTCGCCGAAATCAAAACATAAACCCGTCTCGAAACAAACCCGCCTCGAAACACCAAGAGGCAGACTTGGAGCAAGTCTAATACACATGCTAATTTGCGCTATATAAACAGTAAACATTATTATTATTTTGCCTATCTGATTATTTTGCCGATTTGATATTTGCCAATATTGGAAAATATCGGCCCTATCCGATATCCAATCCGGTTACGGGTTGACCTCTATTTGTATTGGCAAAGTGTCTGCTTGTGGTTTTCCTACAAGTTCAAAAACTCATATCATGTCTTTATATGTCATAAAGATTAGTCCTGATTTACATAAACGTTTCCTTCGATTTTCTCGGCGAAAATGGCTTGAATCACTGAAATAGTTGCTGGTAACATGGTTATTTCGATGCAGTCGTTTTTGAAGCTGTTCAAAACACTCGCAACAGTGCCAGATGAAACACTGCTGCTTCTGTTTTAAACTATACTTTACAACGATAGAGCATGGTCTGTGTGGAAACACAGAAGGCAAAGACTATCCCACCACACAAACAAAGTCAAAGCAAACAAGCTAGTTAATAAGCAATATATTATATTGTTTTTTTTGTTCATTTTCATCTCAACGCTCATCTTAATGCTGTTTACGTCTCTTTCCCCATCTTCACCCTCTTCGTTGGTACGTTTCGCTTTACTTTTACACCTGTTGTAGGCATTTATTTGTAAAAAGTCGCAAACAAATTGGCAAAAACAGTCGAGTTTTACAGTGTTTTGTTGCATCTTTGATAGATATTTACAGTTTTCGAAACTCACTGCTAGACAAGAGGTCCTTGCCCTTGGGGATTAGTAAACAAAAAACCACTTACATAGTGCTTTTTAGACTGCAATTCTTTAAGGATTGAGCTACAATATTTCAATTGTTCTGTCAAGGGTTTTTTCTTTGATCGAGACTAAGAAAAATGGCAAAGAGAATTATTATCAACATTCAACAGTTCTAAGGACGTTATGATTAGTCCTCACACCAAGCAAACTAACTTAACTTGGCGATGTGTTTATCAACGCACATCCTCTTCAAGCTTTTAAGCCTCTAAGCCACAGTATCAACATACAAATTCTCCTTATTAGTGGTCTTCAAATATTTCTGATAGTACTAGAGCAAAGGTTACAATGTGTACTGCTTCAATGTTGCATATGTGAGTCTCAACACATGTATACAAGTCACATTGCAAACTTCGCTCTATATACCATCTGAGTCGTTCTAGCTCAACAGTTACAGCGTCTAAGACATTTTCTGAGGTTAAAAGCTTGAAGAACATGCACATTTATTGGAAATCTTAGAGTGATTTGTGCAAATAGCCAGCCCTAAGCATACTACAGTCCTCTAAATATTAGGTATGCGATCGCATACACGCCATAAATCCTCTAGGTGCGTGATGAATCACACACGACACATGTGAAGAAAAGCATTAAAATTTATCTTTTTTATCAATCCCGGAAGATTAGGCAAATTGCACTACGTATGGAATTAGAAAAAGCATGGAGGGTGGTGCTTTTAGAAAAATTTCAGTTAGATTATAAGTGGGGAAATGTTTATATGTTTCTCATAATTTCGAGTAGGAGGAAGTTAATCTGGCGAGCGCGATTTACTACAAATTACTAGGGTAAGTGCCAGCGCGATTGATCGCGTGTGATTAAAGACACACCTAGAATCCTTTAGGCATGTAATTTCTTGCACACCATTTTTGCTTATTGAGAGGACTGCTAATACCAACAGCAAGGGTATATTATGGTAAGCCATAGCTTATTCGGAAAGAACAGATAACTGTGTTTTCAGGCATATGCTAGGCTTGGGCGGTTTTTAAAAAAACCGACACAAAAAAAACGATAAAACCAGTATTTTGTTTGCCATCTTGAAAACCCGTTTAATCGCGTCATTATTGAACTATTTCCAGGAGCATAAGAAAGACGCAAAAATCGAGGTCTAAAAAATAATATCAAGGTCTATTTCACCATTGTTTCTTGTTTCATCCTTTAGAACTGATTGAAATACTTCGTAACTTCGTAAAGAAAAGAAGCTAATATCGCTTACATCGTTCACTGCTTATTCTCTTGTTGCACCGTAAAGTTTGATTACTTTATTTTTTGAAAACATGGTCGGACTTGGGGTCTGGTATCGTGGTTCCAGCACATGTAGCTGAAAACCTGGTTTAGACACAGCATTGAATTAGAATACAACGTTGTCTTTACACAAGAAATTTGGTTTCCAGGTTGGTTACCAGATGCACAGCGGCGTTTCTTTCATGAAGGCATTCTTGATAGAAAGTTACGATGGTGTAGGTGATTCTACGCTTTCACTGGGCCAAACCATTCGAGTCAGACTTTTAATTTAACTTATATAGGCCTGTCTTCGCTTCAGTCAAGCTTCGTTGCATTTCAGACGCGCGTAGGCCTCGTAAATTACAGGGATGGATGGCGATATACGATTCTTTGGTCGAATTTTTTCGGTTTTCTTACAAAAGCGAAACTGTAAAACCGGTTTTGAGGAAAAACGATTTTTCCCGGTTTACCGAAAAACCGCCTTAGCCTAGCATATGCTTTGGTTTTTCATTTTAAAACATGTATGCAACAATGTGTAATAGTATTATCCACTTTTTCATTCACCTTGCTAGAGCAGCCTACCTGGTTAGGTAATTCTGGTAGGTCTCTTGTAGGCTTTTTAATCTGTCTAGTAGACTCTCGTCGGGCAGGTATTTTGGCAGCTTTGGGGAGGACGATTTGTTCTGAAGGCAAATTCCCTGGTGTAGTTGTATCTGCTTTCCTTTTCACACCTTTTTTAGACTAAAAAGTTACCAGGTAGATAAAAAAACACATTAGTAATAGAAGTACTGCTTGGTGAATAAATTATTTATTTTTCCCTGATGACTTAAATAAATTTTAAAAAGTAAAGTGCTGCGTAGACAGTGATTTGGATATATAGCAAAGTGAAAAGATGGTGAACTGCCAAGATTTTTAGTAACGAAATACTGACATTTCGAGCCGAGTGCTTCATCAGAGTAGAAATACGTATACACAATAAAAGTTTAAAGAACATTGGCAACAAAAATTAAGTTTGTCTAATATGAAAGAACTCGTAAAATGATAGAGTAACACCTTTTACAACTTTTCGGTATTTTACTTCGTTTTTGAAATATTTCAGTTTGTTTGATATGTAAATGAGATGGTCTCTGACATCAGGTGCAGAGTAGAGTATTTTCACTCATTAAAAAAGTCTTATATCTCAGTGATTGCTAAGTTTATAACGTTCATTATAATGAGGAGTTATTATACGCACATTTTCAAGTAAATTTGTGGAGCAACCTTGAAGATGTAACTAATATTTTAATATTTCACACCCCAAATTTTCATTATTGATGGGGTGTTTTGCCCCCTCTTGTTATAATATTTTATGAAAGAAACCAGGCCTCTCAGTGTCACGTGCGCGATACATCGCGCGCGCAAATGTCCACTTCCACTCGCCTGGCAGATAGACTTTCCAAGATAATTTTATACATGTTTCCGTGACGGGTAACAAAGGCAACAAAGTTGACATAAATACATTTAAAAGTTGGGGGAAAGATATCCTCATTGGTCATAAGACAATCGAAGAAGGAGGTCGGAAGTTCGTTAACTTTGTGTGGTGTAAGGTTTGTGCCCGTAACAAAGATGCCATCTTCGCGCATCCTAATTGTAAAGGGTCGATTAAAAAAGCAGTAAAGGCCTACACAGACGGGACAAACTATGTCACCAAGCATAACGTTACACGGCATCTCGAAGGAGAGGGACACCGTATAGCTTTAAGTATCGAGAAAGCAAAACCTGCGAATGAAAGAGTTGATGTCGGGCCACAACAAGCAAGTGATTCTGGGGTAAGTTGATCGTTTTCTATATCAAATCACAAGTGGGTTTTTTCGTTTGAAGTTTTTTAGCCTGTGGAGATTTTCGAGTTTTTAATCGAATATTTTAATTTGTTGCTAGATCCAAATTTGTTGCTAGATACAATTTCTAAATGACTACCCTGTCTAAATAAATTTTTTTCTTTTTTGTTGTTCATTAATCACGCGCACAACCGAATCTGTAGGCGCGATATTTTGTTAATTAATCGCGCGCGAAGCCTAATCTGCGCGCGCGATAGACCGCTCGCGTCGGATTTTGAATGTGAGAGGCCTGAGAAACCCTGGCATGTAGTAAGTGTATGCTTAGGTCAATCCTTTGATTTAGACACTCAATTGATAGCATTTAGAAGATTGATTGAAGGGAGTGCTGAGGAGCTCACGTTCGATCGACCTCATCACAAGGACTGACACTGCCTATGCAGCAAACAACTTTGCTCTTACTCTGATGAAGGGCTCCGCTCGAAACGTCAGTATTTCATCACTAAAAATCTTGCCAGTTTACCACCCAGTCACTTTGCTATATAACTTTAATACGGTATTACATTTCATACTACTGACTAGCACTAGACAATTGCACTAAAAAACACACACTAGAACTTACTTTTGAAGATGGTAACGTAGGTGCTTGAGGTATTATAACTGGTGGTGTTGCTGAAGTTGGAGTGGTGGTACTGGATATCCGTGAAGGAGCCATCGCGGGCTGGTTGGCAATAGTGGAAGGTTCAAGCTTGACAGCATCACTTGACACAATATTAGCGGTTAACGGTAAGGTAATGCTTGATACCACGTTTGGTGTACTGTCTGCAACAGCTATCAAAGAAAAACTCTAGTCAAACAACTATCCTGATTATGGACTTAGCATTTAAAGTGCCTATAACGTCTGTGGGGATTTAACATATTTGTAATCTATGGATTCTCCTGAGATAAATTGTAATATACCTTGTCAGCTGATAATTTCATCTTCATAGACTTTTTTGCTGTTAAAGTTGACAGAAATGACGTCAAATCGGGCATCTGTAAAGAGGTTTTAATGTAGACAGATTCCCGATTTGACGTCATTTCCGTCAACTTTAACAGCAAAAAAGTCGATGAAGATGACATTTTCAGCTGACAAGATATATTACAATTTATCTCGGGATAATCCATAGATTACAAATATGTTAAATTCCCACAGACGTTATAGGCACTTTAAGTAGAAACACCAGAGCATTAAGTTTAAAATTTCATAAAAGATAACAGTGAATCCAAACCTGTAGTCTTCAACGTCAATTTTGGTGTTCTTTTGGACTTTTTGGCTTCAGAATTTTGTAAGTTGTTAGCAGGCCTCTTTTTTCCAGTGAAATCTATGTTGTGTTCCTAAAGCAAAAACAGACATAACAGGAGGATTACCGGTAACCCATTTAGCCCCAGTATCAACATGTTTATCTTTGGTGTTAACCTCTGTAATAGAGGTGTGCATCGGATCGGACAGTTAGAATCCGACAATTGATTAACTCTTTCCTGACAGGCTGAAAAACATCCAAAATTGAACCACCCCTTAACTAAAAGCTATACATTTTCTGAAAGCCCAATAAACCAGCTTTTACTTGTGCTTTTAAATTTCCAGAACAAAACACATTATTAGGTTTAAATTAGATTTAATTATCATAAATCAAGTTGAAAATTTACATTTTCCTAGAAAAGGCCATCTTGCACGCCCGCGTAGCATCTTTGCTACTAGCACTTTGTGGGTCTTCTACGACCCATTTTGACTGTGCCGGTCAGGAAAGAGTTAATGATCGAAATCCAATCCGATCCGAAAATATTTTATCCGGATATCCGACGTCAATAAAACATGCAATGTTTGGGTCAATGTTTTACTGCAAAAAGGAAATTCCAGGGGGTATGGGGGGGGGGGGGGTACTAGACAAATTGCCTTCTGTGGGGGGTTATGGTTTTTTCTAGAACTACACAATGTTTCTCAAAGCAATTCCCACAAGATTGTGAGTTTGAAAGAAATTTCATTTCATTTTTTTCAAGTCAGTGGTTATTCATTTGCATATCACATAAGTCTAAATATCTCAAGAGAGGCGAGATATGAAAGAGCTCTAAATTACCATTCAACATTATGTCTAAGAAGATTCTATTTTAGGATTAAACATACCTCTCTTGGCATATTAGTCAGTTTTTCCCCAAATGCTTTTTCCAGTGCTTCACACATCAGCACAACATCCTACAACAAGATGTCAGACAACATAATCACGAAGAATGTCATGTGTAACAATGACTACATTTGGCTATTAATCAGTGCTACCAATGAAAAAAAATAGTCCAGATGATTCATCACACTTGTGTGGAGAAAACCTTGTTGATACCGTAGTTTAGTTTATTAGATTTATCACTCTTAGGTGAATGCCCCCAAAAGGCTAGAAGTACAATTGATAGGGGTTCTGAGGACCTACGATTTAAGGTCGTTATGCGAAAAGATCCGAAAGTCTTACCATTTACTGATATTATTGCAAAGGCATCACTTTCTCCTCGATTATTTTTAAGACCCTGAGTGGAGGTCCGACCCAGGATTTGAACCTGTGTCTCCCAGCTCATAGACCACATCAGTAGCACTGATTCATAGATTTTTGGGTTTACAGTACAGCACACATACTTTCTACATGTATTTTTTAAATAGAATAACATATCAACCAATCAAACAGTGAATATGAAGATCCATACTGATCAAGAAGCTAAATGCAAAGCTGTTCCTTCTGGTAGTCTTCAACATTTCTGTTTCGTCATATTCCATGCACACGTTGAGTTAAATTCTTAAATTCACATTGAATTAACCTCTGTCACATTTCTGTTGATTAAATGTGACGAATCAAATGCAACAAAACAGCGGCGTATAAAGTCTAAACTAGGCATTATTTCCTGACAACAGCTGAAATTCAAAATGGCCTGCAGAAGTGGGAAGCTATTTTTTATTTTCACTTTTTGTGGACATTTTGCCGACATTAGTTAACTAACATAATTGATAATTCAACTTAGTAAATACTCAACAGTCAACAACAATTAGTTAAATGTTTACTGTAGTTTTGTTTTGCTATTAAATTAGCATTATTTGACAGCTGGGTGGCAACTTTAAAGTTTTAAACCACATGTTCAAAAAATATTGGATCGGATACTGGCCAATATTGACAAAAAATATTGGATATCGGATTGGCGCGAAAAAGCTGTATGGGTTGACCTCTGATGATGTTAAAAGGTTTCAAGCTAATAGCAAATTGCTATTCACTTTTATGATTTCACTATTCAAAATGTTTTGTATTTTCTAATAACATAATCAGTTTGGGCAATACAGTGGTGCTGGTAATTTGTTGATTTCTTCGGGATATAGACTTTAGTAAATACTTACTAGAAGTCTAGTACAAATTCTGCAATCTGATTGGTTATGCTACTTGTTATCGACTAACAATTAGCCCGCATTTTCTATGAGCAGATAGTCAACGAGGTGGAGCCAGGGCGAGTTGTCTAATTGTTTTAAGAATAAATTTACAAGTTTCTAACCCAAGAAATAACTTATATGACCAACTCAATGACACTACTTTTTCTTTTAACTTATCCTCTTCCATGAAAAATCTCATCTTTAACAACTATAAAATCCTTTGCTCTAATGAACCATTAATAATTATAGAAACTTTACACATTAAGTTTAATAAACCTGACTTGAACTCTGATCTTAAGTCTAGCAAAGAATTGACACTTTTCACTTAATTTCCATATTAAACTTGCCACTCAGTTTCATTGTGTTTTTCCTGTCTTTGTTTTACCTTATTACAATGTCACACCTTAAGGTCACAATGACAAGTAATTAATTAACATCTGTAATATAAATAGGTTTCCTTTTTCTTCTTTGTTGATGATGTCATCAGACCTCATGTATCATTATATATAGACCTAGGCTACGTTTTTGTAATCACTTAGTCTGATGATGATTTTATAATAAATTGAAATATCACTTTTTCAATAATCTCGTCTCGTTATTTACTCATATCTTGAGTTCTCAGGATGTCTTTATTTTTCAGAATACTGTAATATGTTTCATTTTATAAAAGTAAGTATACTTTCAAAAGGTCTCTACCAGTAGATAGTAACTCCTGCAGTAGCCAATGAAAATTGAGGATTTATGACAGAAACTTGTCAATTTATATTAATTGTCATGAGTAAATATCGATCATCACCTATTGCCAATCTGCTATTCTGATCATAGAAAACTCAGCTCATTGTTTAATGGAGTTTTTTTGCCAAAACAATGCTTAGGACAAAAAAATAATATATATGTTTCGCATCACTGCGTGGGTCATCTCCAAAACTGCAGTGCAGGTCACTTGTTTTTTTCTTCCAATTTCCCCAAAACATTCAGCAATTTTTCAGCTTTTGTAATCCTTGATGAATTGAATATGTATTGCCACTGAACATTGGTTGTGTGGTCTAACAAAACAGAGCAATTATAAATTGCTGAAATTTTTTATTTTTCTATCATTGCACCCACTCAGTACCCCAATTCCATCTTCACGGCTCACCCTTCACACACTTAAATAAAAAATATTTGTAAGAAAATTCATTTCCTAGTCACTGGGTCATTTTAAACCTGTCAATGTGATGAGAAACATATTATATATATTTTGGCCCTATAACCTCTTAGTAAATATCAGTCATCACCTACAGTATTGCCAATCTACAATTCTGATTGTGGTTAATCAATCATTATCTAACAGGCAATAGTTGATGATTGGAAAGTGTTAGTGGACAAATGCAACAATGGTGTCTTTAGATTTGCCGTGATATAAGTGGAAATGAGATAAGATTTAAGGAAAATTAATGTCCAGAGAGAACAAAAACAGTAAACAAATGGATGGGAAAACAAAATGCATTTCAAAATGCAACAAACAAAATGCATTTCAAAATCGCACTAGCTTAACTTCCACAGTTCGTTAGGAGCTAAGGGACCAGTCATTATTTATGGATAAACTGGGTCAGGTAAAATTGATCCAGGGTCATGAAATATTTTGTCCTCCTTTCTATGGGTTATGAAATTTTTTTGTTCATCAAAAACAAGAGTGTGACACACAATAAGAGGAGCACAACTACAAGCACACATAAAAACACTTTGTTTGTGTTTTTAGTGAGACAGAAAAAACACAAAACCATTAATTTTCTTCTTACAGTATTTCTGTTCATATATGAAACAGGGTTTTAAAAGTTCCGAGATGAGACTGTCTCACCAATGTGGAAATGCACCAGCCATGCAACTTTCAAAACAACAACATGCATTTCCATATTTTATATTGGATATTCCCATGATCTCACAACGATCAACCAGGTTTTAAATTCACCAATTATGCTTGCTGACAGGCTTCAAAAATTGTATTCCCTGATAGTGTGGGTAATGAAAATATTTGAATTCAGTTTTAAAATATTCCCGACCCAGTAAACTCTACAAATAATGACCAGTCCCTATAACTGTTCCTTTCATCAACTGGATAGAAATAGATTGTTTTAATACAGGACAAGATAATTTCTAGATGTGTGAAGTTGATCGTCCAGGTCGTTGTAGTCTTGTTAAAGACTATTGTTGGTGACTAACGTTTTGACAGCTTCAGCAGCGGTCATCTTCAGAGTCAAGGACTTCTTCTTGACTCTGAAGATGACTGCCGCTGAGCCCATCGAAACATCAGTCACCAACAATAGTCTTTCTCAAGACTACAACATGCATGATCAGCTTACACATCTAATGATACTCCTAGGTTTGTGGTTAAGGAACTTTAGTAAAAAATATTTACTAAAACAATTAGAGAACTCGCCCTTGTTTTCTATTTAATACCGTATTTCTCTGAGTATAAGTCGATTTTCTACGACCCAAAATGGATGTTCAAAAGTCGACCTCGACTTATACACAGGGTCGTGAAATTATGTACAAAACTTAGACCGGATATACTAGTAGTCTTCTCTATGCGTAAAAATTAAACACTGGGAAGAGATTTGGGTAGAAATTAAACACGAACGCGTCATATATTCTTTCAAGAAGTGCACAATTTCGACCAGTATGGATGGCGCAGAGGATATGCTGTGGTTCCGCCAAGGAAGAAGAGGCTCACGATCGTATCACCGCGGAACAATTCCAAGAACTTTTCGGCGATTCTGACAATAGTGATACCGGTACTGAGTTTGAATGATTTTAGTGCGTATATTATATATTTAATCGTTTTTATTATATCCAACGTTTATTTAACTGTAAGACTAGTATACTTTATGTAAATATATTTAAAGAGTAGGTTGTAAATAGGTTTTGTTTATTAGCTTCGTTAATATTCTGTTTGTGTCATTTTCCATAGTAAAATTAAATATCTTACATTTTCAAAGATTTCCATAATATTAAATTTGCTGTGAGTACTATTCTGTGTCTGGTAACTACTTCATTTGAGGGACTCAACTTATATACAGGGTATCGTAAAAATCACGATTTTTTGGTCTAAAAATAAGGGGTCGACTTATACTTATACTTGTTAAATAGATATTTCTCATGTAATTGTTATGTAGAAATAATCTAATTGGCTAGTAGAAACTAAGTTCTTTGTTAATTTTTAAAATCTAGTATGGAAAACGTATTTACATATTGTTTATTTTCAAATATGGTGGACCTTACTAGCTATCTATCTTAATTACTAGTTATTTCATCTCACTACTTAGTAGTAGGATATGAGCTATCTCACAATTTGATTGGCTCCTCTACTACGGCATGTTGTTTTAGGCCGAAAAAAGCTGAAATCGATGTGGTTTTATAAAGAAATCCCGAACTGACTAAGTGTTTGGTTTTATAATAAAACAATTATACAATTCACACTCGGCGCTTTGTGCCTCATTGGCAATGAGCTCATCATATATGACTCAAGCTCATGGTATAATTGTTAAATGTTAAGTCCAAATACTGTAATCATGTTTTTCTTTTTGTGTAACAAATTCAGTATACAATATTACTGGATAAGGATATTACAGGTAAAAAAACAAATGGGTAACAAATACAGCTTGTATTGCATACTTAACTATCCAATAAATAATTATTTAATAACACCAACGCCTGACAATAACAAAGATACTCGGAAAGTCACACAAAATACACGATCATATCTCATACTACAATAAGTAATAGAACATTCTTGATCTTATTTTGTGTATCTTTATTATTTTACCACATTGACAAATGGCTTTAACATCAACATCAACACTTGTATTCACACTTTCAAAAAAAAACATAATTGGATAACCTAGCACTTAAATTAACTAAGATTTCATGATGATAGAGGTCAGTCATGTTATTCACCACAAATAATTAAAAACATTGAAATGCACAAAGTGTACTACAAACACAATATCAGTGTAATATCCCAAAATGAGGGGTTGCATGTATCAATCTTTGCTCTTGGATCATCGTAACATTGTTATATAACCACGAAATACAATGTGACTTGGCTTATCATAAACTCTTATACTGTTTGGAAACCCAAAAACCAAGTTGATATTTGTCATAAAAACTTAGTTGTTGAATCTTAAACAGAAATGTAGCAGGATACACGTTGCCCAAAACAAGTGTCAGTTTGTGTCACATTTGCCACATTTTATATCATCACAACGGATCAGACAACACTATTCAGCCCATTTTTGGCCAAAAAAAAGCTACTAAAAAGTAAACTCACATAGTACACTAGAATATTTACCTCACCAGCCTTGTTATAAGTATAGCAGTTGTTAAACATGGTGTTGAAGTCATCGATGCACTCCTTGGCACAGGAATAAAGGTTCTGGTCGAGACTTCGCTTTATTTCCCCCATATCCATAGGATGTTTAATAATGTCATAGTAGTCCTAATAAAAGCAGCCAAAACTGATCAAGAACTACAGAATCACACTACGTTAAAGTTCTTGTAATAAGAAGGTAGAAAGTCGAACAACGCACCGGTAAGTTCAGCTTGTCGGCATTCACCGGCTCCAAAAATGGCCATGCCATGCGATGGCGCCATAACGACTTCACCAGAGTCTTTTGGAGAAACTGTAGTTGATTTGTTGTGTAGGACTTCGGCAACTTTTCCTCCTTCTCAGGAGATGAGGCTTGTGGTTGAGTTCTCTACAAACAACCAGGAAATATCTAAAGCAATCTGCTGCTTATATTTACTGTTCAAATAGCCGAAACGGCTTGCCGTCAAAACCCAAACAATAATAGCTTACAGAGAGAGCTGAAGTAAAAATATATAAAAATACAAGTCTTTATACCGATGTTGGCTGTTCGTATCCATCATATTTATGTGATAGCCTTCTTACACGTTTCCCAAGCCCTTCAGATGCCTCTGGCGAGCTTACCGGTGAAGAAGCATGACTCGAAGAAACAGGGTTGTCAGAGGTAACACATCCGTTTGGCCTACAGATAGCAGTAAACGAAGAGTTACTCAAAACTCGTTTCTCAAAGTATCATGGTTTTCAAATTTAACACAATCAAACGCACAGTAGTTAAACAATCATTTTAATCATAATTTCATATGCCGGATAGCAAAGCGAGGCCAGAAATATCGAAGCGAAACCGGAGAGTTCCGTCGCACGTCCATCTCGCTGTAATGGCGGTTACAACCGCTACTTTAACGATGAAAATGAAGCTAATTCCTCAAAGATATGCAACTCAAACGGTCATCATATCCATGAAGATTGTTCATAAAATGTTTTTCGTACCCTTGTAATACCAGATGGCCTGTATTTTCCATCCAAGGCGATGGATTCCTTCATAGCAAACACACTTTTCTTCCAAACATTACGGTCCTTCTTTCAAGCAGGGCTTGCCTATATGAAGCCTTCCATTGACCCCCAGCAGCGCCATTTACACGTCATGCATTTAACACGTGTGTAGCTAGAGCCATAGTATAGCAAGCGGCGCCAAAATGACTCGACATATTTTTACATGTTGCACCACAGAACTTTTGCGTTGTTTTCTCTATTCTCGTAAAGAATTTTAAAACTTTCGTATGTTTTATATGTGTATTTGTATAAATGTAGTTGAAAAATTGGAATTTCTATTTGTGTATGAAGTATCAAAGTCGAATGAATCAAGTTGTTCTCGAATTTGCCATTCAATATTATTACTATTATAATTATTATTATATATTATTATTATAGAATAAACCTCTGTGCGTGATACAATCTTTCTTCTGAGTCTCAAGTGATCGATTATTGAGAGCAATGTCATAGATAAATATACATGTAGAGCAACTGATCAGTAACTATTATTAACAAAGACTCGGTTACTCTATTACCTAATTATATAGACTATTATATTTATTATGTTATATATACATATTATACATTATATTACAAAGTGAAAAGGTGGTAAACTGCCAATAATTTAGTGATGAAATACTGACGTTTCGAGCGGAGCCCTTCATCAGAGTAAGACGAGATGAAATAAAATAAAGGGGAATTAGATGGAATATTACCCTGGGGGATATATATCATCCCAAGGGGTAATATTTTGTCAAATTCCCTGAGTGGTTGAGTGTCTATAAATGATATAATATTATACCAAAGCATAGTAGCCTCCTCCACAGGCAACTCTGGCTTCTTTTTGCCGAGTCAAATCGCTTCCAAGGCTGTGCGAGCAATGTATTTGACTCGGGAAAAAGAAGAACCACAGAGTTGCCTGCAGAGGAGGCTAAAAGCATAGTATAGCTTTTACAAACATTGGTGTATTCAAATTCAATGATATTCACTGGTCAGTGGTCACATGGTACGAATCTAGCTATCAGATTGGACAATTTATAAAGAGTAGATTGGCAAAAAGGTGGTGAACTGCCAAGATTTTAGGAACAAAATATTTATGTTTCGAGCTGAGCCCTTCATCAGAGTAAGACAAGATAAAATGAAATAAATAGGGCTTCACAAGAAAAAGGTCACGAGTAGAAAGTAGCCAATCAAATGCATGGGAGACAATAGAAAAAATAATTATCTCCCATGTGAAATTATATTTGAACATTTGCTGCCATACGCTCCTTGATACCTCTGTTATTAAAACTATGATATGAAGAAGCAGCGTACTGTTATACTATATGGTAGCAAATGCTCTAATACTTCAATGTAGCTTAATGCTTGACAATAGATGGGAAACAGACATAGTTTGACACTACAGTACTCTGGCTTTAAAAAGTTTTTTTACTTCATAACTTTAAAAGTTACTGTCCATGATCCAACACTCCGACCAGAACTCTAACCGGTTATGAGGGTATAAGTAGGGATCCTAACTTTACAATGATCACCCCTGATGAAGACACTAGATTGGAGTGTCGAAATGTTGGGTCATGGACAGTAACTTTTAAAGTTACGTTCAAAAACTTTTTAAAGCCAGAGTAGCGTCAAACTTTGTCTGATTATCACAGGTTGCATTGGGAAATTATTTGTTAATACACTGTAGTTGGAAAATTATACTTTACCAAATCATGGTATTATCACTTATTTACCTTTCTATCTCATGACTTATCTGATTTCAATGATTACGTTTTAGGTGAGCAATAGCCAAGTCCTTCTGTGGGTTTAAAAGTTGGGCTGTGAGCCAGGCTAGAGCTGAGGGAATGATGGAGAAGTGCCTGGTGAACTTGAGCTGCAATAAAGTAATGCTGGTTATTATAACCCTAGTTTGAAAGGTCACCATCCCTAACTCGATCCCACTAACCAGTTAAGTGAAGCTGGATCTGGTGGTCAAAAAGGACAAAATTGTGGTACAATTTCTTGTAATGAACAAAATTTTAATTATGTTTTAATTTTCATTATTATGTACTGTACAAGTTCCCTCTGACAGAGAACAAACATAAAAAAACACAACTATTGTCCATGTGTACTTTCAGTAATTTAATTTTTGTAATGGGCTTTGGTTGACCGTGGTCTGCCAGATGCTGAACGTCCACGCTGGGCAGCTGCTTGGAGCTGGATTTGGTAGGCCATTGGATGGATTTTAAAACCAAACAATCTATATTAACAGAATAAACAAGTGTTAACAGAGTATATGTCAAGTTTTTTAAAGGCTACTTGCAATGAAAATTTGTGTTGCAATTTTTCACCAGAAAATCAACGTACAACATCACATAAGTATATATATAAGTTCATATGAAAGATCTTACTGACTTTAGTAATCCCATGATATTAATCAATTATTATTCTTGTGAACATACCTTGGTACAAACTGGTTAGGACTTCTTTTCGGCCTATATTCTGGATGTACCATGAATAACATGTGGGGAAAGCCAGTACCAAAATAGGCACCATCTGTGTGGTGATGTCTTGAAGACTTTGGGGTATAAACATCCATGCATTTAGGACAGTAAAGTTTGACCATTGCTTCACCAGGAACATCTGACAAACCTTTTTATGAGCAAAAACATAATTAATTATATGTATGTCAGTCAGTCAAGCTCGACTAAGGATGAGCCGATCAAGAACAAATCAAATTTACCGAGATCAGCCAATTTATCGGTGGTTACTGATATTTGTCAACAGGAATTCCCGACAGTTGAATTTGCCACAAAACAATAGCAAAACATAACATTGTATATTATTATACCCTCACATATAATCCACCAATCACCCGTCTCTATTAGCATCACGTGGCAGCCCAATATTTTACGATGTAGGGCAACTACATATTGAGCAGTAACCTTTGGACTATTTACACAGGCTGTTCACATGCAAAGCAACGTCACTCGCGTGCCTTTTATCTAAATCGAAATTTCATTGGTTGAAGTACTTTATCGCGGAACGTGATGAGTTTTTTCGAGTCTTTTTATTATTCTTTTTGATGACCAGCAACCTTTTGACTGTTTACGTGCGAAGAAACATCTTTATGTTAAGATATTTTGTTCGATATAATAAAACACCTATTGGATTCATCTTCACCCAATATTACAAAATATTGAATTCTCGACTTGCAATATTTTGTAATATTGGGCTCAGAGGAATCCAATAAGTAATATTGTTTGGCAAAGATAATGTGATCATTAACCATCAGTTATCAGCAAGACAGAATTTAAGTTGAAATAAGAAATACGATTGACAAAAGTCAGAAACAAATAATGTATCACTAAACAAGAAATATGACGTGTTAAACATGATGCACCTTATCAAATTAATTAAATTCGACAGTTTCTTTGTGGAATCACTACAACTTAGCATTTTTCTTAGAATAAAATGAAATTCACAAATACTGTATAAAACCTGAAATAGTATTTATCGGACTGCCGATACATGTTGATGGGATCGGCCAATAACTGATTATCTTCTTCTCCAGATTAATTTCAGATTATCGGCTCATCCTTAACCTCGTCCTAACAGCTACAGTAAAAATGTTATCTGTAATAGTGAGAATAAAATTCTTAAAATAACTTGATTATACTGGACAACCTAGTCTATTCCTTGCAGTGGCAGATATCTTAGGGCAATAGGCCATTCAGTTTGTCTTGACTTACCAATTGGTAGAACAGGTTGGTTTTCACAATAAACTCTGTAACAATACCCAAAGTCACCATTTTGATATTTTTCAAGCTAAATGAAATAATAGTAAAATAATTCTAAATTGTAACTACCAGTACATGTATCGTATTTCACAAAGTACAAGTCGAATTTCTAGGACCCAAAGTTGATATAAAAAAGCCAAGCTCAACTTACAACTTTAAGGGGTCAAAAAGTTATGTGCAAAACCATAGACCAGATATACCCAGTCCTATCTATGCATTTAAGGTTGAATGGGACAATCAGCTTAGTGCTCTGAAGCTTGTGCTAGTGTAAACATAACAACATGCTACACGCTGCCACGGTCAGCAACTTAATGTATATACTATTAGTATAGAATAAGTTGTATGGTACTGTATGTGTTGTATACTTTTCTGTGAATATGTCCTACATGTTTTAAAAGATTTTTGGTATTAATAAAGTTGCTGTGAATACTTAAACATAGTCTGTATATAAATATATTATAATGTATTTATTATATTTTATATCACTAGATACTGTTCTAATAACTTACCATTTGAGCCAAGCCTCTGTTTGTCAACACATAACGAGCATGTATCAAACCATACAGCATTTCAGCAGCTTGTTCAATCAAATCACTTTGATTTGGGTTGTCTTCCAACTCATCATCTATATAATATAATACAATAATATTTTAACAGTTTAGAATATTTGTCACAGTGTACAATTAGTCTGTTAAATAGCTTAAACAGCAGACAGCTTCCGATCAAAAATTTTAACATTACATCCAAAACAAATTAAGCTCATCCAAATCAACTTAAGATGTATGGTGCATGCTGAAATATCAAATAATCAGTAACTTAGTTATAAGTACCATAATTGTTACTTTTCTGTGGAACTGTAATGGTAATTACTAATTACTTTTCCACATCAGGTAACTCAACTGAAAATGTAACTATTTACATGAAGTCAAAAATTATATTTGATGTAATTGTCTTTGCTTTTAGTACCCAAAATCAAGTAATTATTGTGTAACTTTTTACAATAATGTCACCCAATGGTATTAAATAAATGAATTTTGGAAAATATATTCGGTCAATTGACAATGTTTTACTGCACAATTCAATACAAACATACCTGGCTCCATGTCTAAAATCATGTCTAAAGCCTGTCTGTAATGGGGAACCTGTTCATTCAACCCGGTCAAGTTAAATTTATCTTGTATATAGTCTTCATCCACCTAAACATTAAGAAAATATTGTTAGGAATATGCCCAAACCAATTTAGAACTTCAGGCTGCTACCAGAACTGGCTAGGCCTAATCAAGGAGATATTGATACTTGTGCTTTGAGTTTGAATCCACAACAAACACCTAATCTAGTTCTTACATCTTAAACTAACATGGTTAGTAGGGTGAGGCGGTTAATCAATAAACCGAAAAAACTGGATGTTTTTTTGAAAACCAATTTTATCTATGTTGCTTCAAGCAGAAAACAAGCCAAAAAAAATTGGTCAAAGATCAGCATCTCCACAGTATAACAAACTGTGAGAGTCAATAATGAGCCATGTTTTGATAAACATATCTTTGTAAAAATGCAACAGCATCGTCTTGCCATTCACAAACTTGCCATTGGTTTTGCAAAAAGAGTTGAAAAAATTGGTGAAGACATCTGCAGTTATCATTCACTTTGTTTCTATCCTGAATTTTGATTGGTTAGTTTACCTGCAAATAACTGACTGCATTTTTTGTAAAATTTTCCTTTTGCTGCAAATAATTTTCTGAGAATATGCACTTGCAACAGCTGTTTTAAATAATGTTTGCAACCTTGTTTGTGTTCATGTCTATAGCTGTTGGAGGACAAAATTGAAAGTATTTTGGAGGCAAGAACAAATGATAAATCTTTATTATTGAATGATAAATCAATTATTGAATTTGTCTATCGCAAAATCTCATGATTTGTCAGTGTCTCGTGACCAGTTATTTGCCTCTGCCTTCGGCATCGGCAAATAACTGGTAGCTCGCCACTGATAAATCATGATATTTTGCTTATCCAATAATTGATAACTATCTCCCGCAAGATCATGTCTAAAAAGATAGCATTGACTATCACCAATGGAGATAATGACCATGTACTATGGTGGACTGAAAGAGAAATGTAATAGAACTGCCACTGCTAAAAGAAGAGCTTGAAGATATCTTGCCATCCAAGCCAGCGGTTGACCATTGGAGAGAATGTTCGTCAAGGCAGGGCAAGCATGAAACTGCTGGTATGCTTAAAATCTGTTTACTCATTTTTTTCAGATAGTTTTCAAATTTTTCACCTGAACCACCTTTACCCTAGTATACCTCACTATAAAGCAGAGTAATGTTTAGACCTTTTTCATAAAGATGGTGACCAAAACCAAGGCTTGCGGGTCCAAATCACTGACCTCCATATATAACTGGATAGTTTGTATCAGCACACAAATTCTCCAAACATTTTGTATAATACTAGTTGGGAGAAGTTGTTTAAATACATCAGCTTGCTTTGGTGATGCACATTCTTCTACCAACCATATATGGTAGATTTAATATGGTAGATTTTCCATATTATACATACATGTATATGTTCAGACCATCTATAATTTCAATACTCCTATTATTCATAGCATATACAGTACACACACACTATACCACCCAAGGTTACATTGGGCTGGTAGGTTACTCATGGTTACTTCTTTCAGTTTGATGCATGTCCAAACCCCTTCCCCCTATCCTTCAAATAAAACCCACTAACCCATACCCTAATGGGACTGCATCTTACGAATATGGACCTACATGAGTTATCCATCTCTACTCATCCACCTTACCTGTGGGTCATTCCTTACACACTACCTTCACTATTTTGTTATATATGTATATATTGTGGATAAACATGTAATATTATATAGCTTTCCTTCATCAATTAGTCAATACTATACTACACTTTTGAATACATCAACAGTCTTTAACGTATTATATATTACTACTGCATCTTTGGCTCGCACTGGTAAACACTCATTTTGACACAGGTCCCTACCCTTACTCCAGTCCCACACACAATACCCACTACTTGTATCCCACTGTATTGGACTTGTTCCTATGGACCCATTCTAGTTACCCACTCAATTTCCACAACTTACCTTATTGCTATTCTTCACACATATGGTTCTTTTGCCCATCCACTTTTACCAGTTTTCCAATATATACATGTACATACATAGATATACAGCCTGCCCTTAATCATTCTATCATCACTATACTATCACCACACTACCTTACAGTCTCCATCTACATTCCCAACCGCTCTTCGTATTCTTACAATTATTAACTCCCCTACTATCCCCCAAACACACGGACTAACCCCCTTACCACCAACACGCACTTAGACCTGGTAACTAATAACGCAACTCGCATATATATTCTATTACCATCTAACAAACGCTCTCAGTCGCAATTAGCATTTGACGCTACAACACGTCCTCAGAATTACAGTACTAGCTACGAACCTTCCCAAATCCCAATCAGACCATGGCACGCCGCGTTGGACTCTCAAGAAACCAAAACACGTTTGGTAAGCAATCACTTTTTTTCCTTACAGTTACATATATATTTGGTTTACTCCGTGCATTATTATTTATCTTCTAACGAGAATAACATCAACTGCCAACCCGATACCCTGCTGAAGAGACCAATAAAGGTCGAAACGCGTACAGGGTTATCCCGCATGTTATGCTATACATTTTACAATTATACGCATCTTTATTCTCTGTTTCTGTGTTTTATTCATGCATATTATTCAGTTCACACTTCATGTCCAGCGCGCGTTGCAATATGATACGCATTATAGCTATTGACTATATGCGCTTATCATTCTAATCCCCGTCCCCACAGTTTTCTACATTTACATTATACAGGACATCATTGTGGTTCTCATTACCTACTCCAAAACCAAAAACCAATTAAAGCAACTACGATTTTGTAATCCAATATACTTGAAATACCTGTATTATGCACTAACTACCATGTAAGCTTTGTGCCACAGACAACAACTAAATCTTTGTTGGTAAACATAAGTGAGTACGAAATGATAAACTTGCTGACTTCCACAAAAATATATTAAATTATACCACGGTTCAAAAAAAAACAGTGGCCGATTATAAAGCGCCGTTTACTAATACTTTAGCAGACGTTTTCATGCTGCTTACCCGATTTATACTTTGCCTAAACTGCTTTCCTATACTACATTGTGCCTAATAAAGTAGCTTAAATTCATATGAACGACTGAGAGGAAAGAGCCTGTTTACCTCGCAGAAGAACTCGTTTCCACGGAGTCCACAAAACCAAGAAATCCAAGAGACCTCTTCGGAGCTGCTCATATTATACTGATAAAAATACAATTAAAAATAACCAGCATGTTAGTAAAGAGAATACATCATCAGCCATCAGTTGGAATACTTTGTAACATGACTGATGACTACATCCACGTACGTAGTGATTTCAATATTTATTAGTTTCGATACGCCAGAAATCGCGTACAGGCTCGATAAAACCGTCTAAAAATAACCTCTTAAATAGAGAGGCTATTGTAATAAGGTTACCTTCTGCTATAAACGTTTTACGAGCCAAGGAATCCACGAAAATGTCGAGTTTCGAAGAACAGTGGTCTGTAAGCACTTTCGACGTCGTAAATATACGACTCCCTAAAGTATTAATGTCCACGCAACAAACACGCGGGAAATTTTCGAGAGCCGCTTTGGAAAACATGGTGGACGAACACGAACATTATTTCTGCATAAATATTAGCCATTAGGCACATTTTTGCAGGTAAACCTTTTCAAATATCCTTTCATTGTAATGTTGGTGAACGTTATCAAGCTCCACCTTTTAAGTGGGTAAAATTGTGATATCCTTTGAGCGGCGTTAGCACAGAGCACGTTGTAAATTTTGAGCAATTTAACACATTTATTAATTTTAGCTTTTTAGGTGATACAGATTTTGTTTTGATCGATGGCTGAGAAACCAGAAGATCTCAATCTTCCCAATGCTGTTATTTCACGTCTTGTAAAAGAAACAGTAAGTTTAAAATTTGTAACTTATGAGTTAACAGTATGTGACCTGTAAACGTTATAATTAAAATATTATCTACCTGTAAATAAATATAATTAGAATAATTATCAATTATTGGATGAGTCTAAGCGAAATATGATTTGTCTGTGGTGAGCTATTTGCCGATGGCAGAGGCAAATAACTGGTCATGAGACACTGACATTTGTCAACATTTTGCGACATTTGTAGACACTGATATTTGTCGACATTTTGTGACATTTGTCACTGACATTTGTCGACATATTTCACTGATATTTGTCGACACTGACATTTTGCGATAGACAAATTCAATAATTGATTTATCATTCAATCATAAATATTTATCATTTGTTCTTGCCTCCAAAATACTTTCAATTTTGTCCTCCAACAGCTGTAGACATGATAACAAACAAGATTGCAAAAATTATTTGAAACAGCTGTTGCTAATATTGTGCATGCTCAGAAAATTATTTGCAGCAAAAGGCAAATTTTACAATTGCACATGCTCAGAACATTATTTGCAGCAAAAGGCAAATTTTACAATTGCACATGCTCAGAAAATTATTTGCAGTCAGTTATTTGCAGGTAAAGTAACCAATCAAAATTCAGGATAGAAAGAAAGTGAATGATAATAAAAAATATAGACGATACATGGACGATCGTCAAGCTCGCATCCTCAGAGAAATGATTCTGAGTCCTGGACAGGAATCGAACCTGTAACCTTCTGATTGCGGTGAGACGTGCTAACCATTGAGCCACCGAGACTCAGATGGAGAGCGAAGGTTACAATGATGTACTGGTTCGATTGATATATGTACTGCCTATGCGGCAGTCACTATATATCGGTAATGTTTGGATGTGTTAATATACACACTGCTGTAGTGAATGTGGGAGAGCTTAGCTCAATGGTGGCTCAATGGTTAGAGCATCTCACCGGCAATCAGAAGGTTACAGGTTCGATTCCTGTCCGAGACTCATAATCATTTTTCTGAGGATGCGAGCTTGACGATCGTCCATGTATCGTCTGTCTACTCCAAGCTCTCCACATTTACTACAGCTCAGTGTATATATTAACACAATAAAAAATATCTTCTCCAAATAAATACCAGCCTAAGGGCCTAATCTCAGGATTGATATGTGAATAATAACAATACATGTAATAAGCAGCATAATTTGAGCATGACAATTACCATCCATGTATCATAGCTGTCAACATCCAAGTTCCCACCTTCAAAAGCCCCATGCTTAACTTAGTTAAATAAGTTAAATTTTATATATATTATAAACTTTTTAGCTTGGTGAAGGAGTGAATATCTCAAAAGAAGCAAGGTTGGCAATCAGTAAAGCTGCCAGTGTGTTTGTACTGTATTGTACCTCATGGTATGTTGGTGATGATTTTAAAGTGCCTATCACCCAAAACTTTTTATTGTCTTATTTGCAAGAACTTTTAAAATGATAAAGTAACTTCTATTGAAGATTTTCGTTTCTTCGCTTTCTTTTTGAGATATTTCAGTTTGTTTGATATGCAAATGCCTGAAAATGCCTCGAAGTACGTCACACATACATAATGACTTATCAGAGGATGTTAATATCTTTGCGTTCATAAAATGAAAATACTAAAGTGTGAATAACACGTGTGCGTATTTCTCCCACAATACCAAACTTCACGATTTTTAAGGATTTCGTTCGAGAATGAAAGAGATACATAACATTCTCGGATAAGTCATTATGCATGTGTGACGTACTTCGAGGCATTTTCAGGCATTTGCATATCAAACAAACTGAAATATCTCAAAAAGAATGCGAAGAAACGAAAATCTTCAATAGAAGTTACTTTATCATTTTAAAAGTTCTTGCAAATAAGACAATAAAAAGTTTTGGGTGATAGGCACTTTAAGCACATCCATTTTATGCATTGAATAGCAAATAATTTAAACTCATAAAACATAGCAGCTATTGAAAGATAAAATATTTTATTGACTGTGCTTTATGGTAATATTTTTTATTTTGATAGTGCAAATAATCATGCTATGGAAAACAAAAGAAAGACATTGACAGCCAATGATGTGCTTGATGCCTTAGATGAGATGGAGTTTGAACAATTTATTGATCCACTTAAGGAGAGTTTGGAAGGTAACCTATTAAACTGACCTACACAGGGCCGTAGCCACCGGTGTGACAAGTACGACATTTGTCGCACCAATAATTTCATGGAACATAAATTTTTCTGATCCGATTACAGGTTGACATCTACATGTAATCATTATGTCTGTCATATTTTAGCTTTCAAAAAAGAACAAAAAGACAAGAAGGAAGCTGCAGCAAAGAGACGAAAGACTGAGTCCAGCGAGGAGTCGACCGGACCCGACGCTAAGAAACAGAAAACAGAAACTGATAAAAACGATGAGGAGAAAAAGAGCGAAGAACAAAGTGAAGAAAGAAGTAACGACACGGTGGAAAACCAGACTGAAGAAGTTCAACAAGAAGCTGCTGTTGAGAAATAAGGACAATGACTTCATAATTATGGATAGAGAACGTTCGAGACTTACTTCATATTGTCATTAGGGAAATGCATGTTTTGCTTGAACTCATGCACGCTTTTAAATCCTGTTTTTAATTCATTCTGTACTTAATTCATTCTGTACATCTTCGCTAAAAAGAGAAACAACCGAGCTTCGTTTACACAACTATTTTGTGTAGTTCTGTTCTGACATTTACATGCATTTGTGACATTTAACTTATCTAGTAATCATTATTTATGACTGGGGTTGGTACCAAAGGTTGGGCGTAAGCCAAATTTTTGGCGGTAAAAGGTTGGGTAAGATTTTTTTGTTGCATTATAAATATCGGGTAAAGAAATAAATAATATCCATCATGCCCGATGCTGTAACTTATAATCTGGATCATCGGTTTTCTGCCTCCTTTCGGCTGGTTCTAAGCACCTAAATCCTCCAATTTTCCCTGTGACGTGCACGTTCTTTCATCTCGGCATAAATTCTCTTCTTTCATGTCATCTAACATTGTTGCTTGCTTTCTTCCTCGAGGGCGCTTTCCTTCTATTCTTCCTTTGATAATTTCTTTCAAAAGTCTATTTCCTCTCAAAACATGCCCCATCCATTTCTTTTTCCTACTTCTTATTACGTCTATTAGCATCCTCTTTTTCTTCACTATCTCTAATACCTGTTCATTTGTCATCTTGTCTTTCCAACTTTCTCCATTCTTTACCATATCCACATTTCAAAAACTTTCAATCTATCGATTTCTTCTTTCCTCATTGTCCACATTTCCGAACCATATAACGCTACACTCCACACAACTGCTTTTATTAATAGTTTTCTTTTTCAATTTTCCATCCATTCTTTGCGTCAATAGTTCCCTTCTCTTGTTAAACGCGTCTTTCGCCATTCTAATTCTTGTTTTTATTTTCACATCACATCTATACCATCTTCTGTTATCATAGCTCCTAAATATCTCATTTTTTCACTTGTTCCATATTCTTTCCTTCTATTAACAATGTTTATAAATCTTTCAATATTCTCAGGAGTGCTAGTGGCGATGTTTTGATTGCTTGGACTTTTTCTATTTTTGATTACGTGTAGTGGATTGTTTATATATGTCGCAAGGTCCGAATTAGCAAATTGCGAAGCGATTTGGAAAATTTCGAAAATCTGCGAAGTCATTTTTCTGAGAATTGCGAAGCTGATTTTAAGTAACCTTGTTCACCGTGGACGCAACACAAGTGATGTAAACGTCAATTATAGGACTACGCGGAAAGACGTTACGCCACGTGGAAAGAGTTGTTACGCTACTTTGTAAAACGTTACGCTACGTTGTACGACGCTACGTAACGTTGTACGATGCTACGTAACGTTGTACGACGCTACGTAACGTTGTACGACGCTACGTAACGTACGACGCTACGTAACGTTATACGACGCTACGTAACGTTATACGACGCTACGTAACGTTGTACGACGCTAGTACGCTACGTAACGTTGTACGACGCTACGTAACATTGTACGACGCTACATAACGTTGTACGACGCTACGTAACATTGTACGACGCTACGTAACGTTGTACGACGCTACGTAACGTACGACGCTACGTAACGTTGTACGACGCTACGTAACGTTGTACGACGCTACGTAACGTTGTACGACGCTACGTAACGTACGACGCTACGTAACGTTGTACGACGCTACGTAACGTTGTACTACGCTACGTAACGTTATACGACGCTACGTAACGTTGTACGACGCTACGTAACGTTGTACGACGCTACGTAACATTGTACGACGCTACGTAACGTTGTACGACGCTACGTAACGTTGTACGACGCTACGTAACGTTGTACGACGCTACGTAACATTGTACGACGCTACGTAACGTTGTACGACGCTACCTAACGTTGTAAGACGTTACGCAACGTTGTAACATTGTGACACTAAAGAAAAATGCGAAGCTGTTTTGGAGCACTAATTCGGACCTGTGTTGTTTTGGTTTTAGTGGCACTCAGAATACATATGCCATAAATATTATACGTCATGTTATTCATTATTTTGATTCAATCATAACTGGGTCATGGGTGGAGAAACCTGTTTATTATATCGATAAAACCAACAAAACAATTGCCCCTTTTCCCCACATTTTTTAGTCTTTTGTTTACAAGTTCAGTTCAAGCACCGTATTCATTTTGAATTAAATAAATTCGCGGGGAATTTATATTTCGTACAACGCGAAGATAGACCGAACATTTTCCGAGGAACTTCGTGTATTATTGGAGACGTCACTAATTGCATCAGTGGCAATGACATCAGTGCCATGAGACACGTCGATCGTGTGCACTGCGCATGTCCTGTACACAACAACAAACTTTCCAAGATGGCGGCTTCTGTGAGTGATTTCAACCAGTTGAAGGTAGTTTACAACGATCTCATGTTCATCATTTTTCGGAGCATACGGCAATTTTTTGAACGAGAATTCTCTGTATTTCTAGAATCACCTAAATAAAGTTCTTGGTGATGCATCGGTGGTGGTAAAAGCGTCTTGTGGTTTGGTGACGTTGTTCTATACTCTTGGCTATATTCCCCATGTTTACGACGCCTTGGCTGTCACACCAGGCTTGTGAGTATTAATAGAAAACCAACAAAATTGCTGTGCACTTTGCCTGCACGAGCTTAATAACCTGTATTTTCAACACACTGTTGTTATTATTTTTTATGTATATTTATATATAATTTTGTACAAAATGTTTTAAAATCATAAATTCAAAAGATCAAATTATAAATTCGTTGCTATGTTTTTGGTATACTTCTCGAGGTACTTTTAGTTGACATTTAGTGGTAATATAAATACTACAAAGCTATGTAAACATTCACATATATGTTTAAAATTTATGCCATGGATACAGGTCCAACCCCATAGGTTAAATGCTCCCTGTCCAACATCACTGTGCAAGTAATGGCCTTCAAACACTATGTTGAGAAATCATGCGCTTGAAATTTCCACAGGTGAAATATGCCACTTTCGGTCTGTGAGTGTTCATACAGTAACCTTTTGAAACAATTCATTCACTAACACGCTGTGGATTATGTATAGTGGTTAAAATACCGGTACTAGCGATAGGCTAAATGAACAATGTTCTTCTCAATGTGGCAATACCGTGGACGACTAAAGCTTGTCAGGTGAAGCCAAAGCATGTGTTTTGAGAAGAAAACACATCACAGGGTTCGAGATTACATTTTATTGGTGGTATCCCATGTGGGTACCAGCATTTCTGAACTGGTATCCCAAATGAAAATCTGGTATCCAAAATGGATGCATTACAATCTTTTTCCCAGAGCCTGCGTTCCTAAGGAACAAGATTGGATACATTATACACATGTAATTATATCCCGGATGTCAAACACTTTCACTAATCTAGACTCGACTCTGCTCGATTGGGCATTTACACGTGAAATATGCAGCGTGCTTTAGAGCTGCTTTCGCTTTTGTAAATGGGTACTGTAGTAACATCTTCCTGACCTAAACTAATTTCTATGATGGCTTAGTTATATTGGATTTTAGTATTTTCGATTGGTATTTTAGCAAGATTTCCTTGGTATCCCAGTGGGATACCAAGGTTTCAGCATCTGGTATCCAAAATTAAAAACTGGTATCCTCGGGATACTGCAAATCTCGAACCCTGCATCACGTATCTCATTCAATTCATCGCATACATCAGAAAATTTCATTTCAGCATGGGATTTCAACATGTAAGTACAGGACGCATTTCAGCATGTAAGCATAGGACATGGGTAATCTTTACACCAATGTTTTACCAATGACAACGAGTCAACACAACTATTAGCTTTGAAATTTATAGTAAAAAGCTGTGATGTTCGTTGAAAGACGGTATTTTCATAATGCTTTCTCTTACCACCAGTAAGTGTCAACCAGCCTAGTGACGATCACTAAGTTGAGTCTGTTTGGGCAGTTGTCTTAAGTCGGTAAATAACAATATCAAACAAACTTTTCGATTCAAAACGGGAACATGCATTCTGACAAGGTTCCGAACGTATTTGGGACACGTTCGGGAACAAGTTCTGAATGCATTTAGAACGCCATTGGAATGCGTTCCGAACGCGAACGCAGTGTTAGGTTATTTCTGAGCAGTACTGTATTTTACCCTCTACTGTATCCACTTTGCAATCATCAGCCATAATTGAAATTAATTGTTTACCATATTATAGTCAGATTGTAAAAATGGTTCTTTCTTTCTTTTTGTTTCAGTCTTATACCTCCACACTTCAAAATATGGTCACTTATTACAGGTGGTTTCATAGAATACAGAATTTGGAATGTAAGCATTTCTGAATTTGTGCACATTTGTAGTTTTTGTTTTTCTGTGAAGTTGACACAAAAGAATGTTTGGAATGCAATGGTGTATTATTTTAGTATATATATATACGGCTCCAAGGAAGAGCACAGGTCGCCATGTACCTATAAGAACAAGTTTTGTGATTGGTTGATTAAAACAATAAAACAATAGAATCAACCACAAAGAAACCAATGTCCTAATCACTTTTGTTCCATGTAGCCAATCACAAAACCTGTTCATTTTAGGTACGTACTTACCGAAGACCACAACATTGTGAGTTGGATTCTGTATTTAAATAAAAATGCATAACATCCTCTTGACTAAAAACAAACTATTTTGATACTAAATGTATATAAGTATATATACTTATTATGTACTACAGATTGTGCTACAGATTGTTTTAGTTATATAACTGACGTCTAAACTGTTATATCTCATAGGTCATTGCTGATATAATAGTCCTTGTGTTATGTGGGAGGATTCTTGAACCATTATGGGGAGCTTTGGAGTTTTTGGTATGTTATGTTGGTTATTTGGAGCATTTACAACATTAACCTTCACCCCGGTCCCCAGAGTATCAATATACAAAATCTCCTTGGTCTCCAAGCATTACACGGCCTCCGTAGCTCAATGGTCAGAGCACTGCACTAGCATTGCAGGGTCTTTGGGTTTCTTCAGGTCCCAGTTTGGTCTTAAATTGTATATATTCCAACACTTGAAATTTTCCTTCACCATACAGTAAATCCTTAGAACATACAGTTTAATCAAGTGAAATGCCAAATATTACCCTATGTAATATACCCAATTATTCTCCTGGCATAGGTGCTCTGCAACTCCGTACTAGCTCAGTGGTCATAGCACTGGACTAGCATTTGTAGCTTCAATTCCAGCTGGAAGGCCTTGATGTTGCATTTTTCACAACTGGTCCTGGTTTGGTCTTAAATTGTACCATAAATCCTTGGAAGTGAAAATGCCAAATATTACTAGTTAGGCAAAAAAAAAGTATTCTGTTTCTGGTCAGCACGTGCGTCATCTTTGACTGTGCACGTCAAATTTTTTTGGAAAAAAAAACGTTTTTTTAAAAAAAAGCCACATAGCCATGTCAATTCTGGACCGACCCACTGACCAGAAACAGAATACTTTTTTTGGCTTTGGGAGAAGTTGTTTTCAAACATGTCACTTCAGATCATTTTCTTTATTCTCATTACCTATATGCTTGGTTAATCATTGATATTATTTTAAACCTGTAAATAGTGTTTTATTAGCATGGTACCTATTTTTTATTTTTGTCAGAAATACATTACCATACTAAATGTTGGAACATCATTGATTGCATCTGGTCTGTGCTTATTTTACTATTTGGGAAGTGACAATTTGAATGTATGGTAAGTGATGTTGTTTTGCAAGTCCCTGCAGGTATACCTTAGGTAGAGTTGTTTGAAATTGGGCTAATTTATCATCCTGACACACTGATGTGATTAACTTACTGTACATAATAAATTACGGTATCAATTGTCTTCAGGGCAAAACGAGAAATTGTATTTACAGTATGCACCAGAACCAAATTTAAAAGTTCCAGCTGGAACTGGCTGGAACTAAAAGATGTTCTTGCTGAAACTAACTGTGGAATGGAGTGCTGGTGAAAATAACCTTTCATTAAAGAATTCAAAGTTTAATTACTCAGGCTACTGTGGTAGCACAAGTCTAGGTTTCGGCTCTGTTTTGTCTGGTCGCAAAGGATTTGCAAAACTGAACATTATAAATATGCTAATCTCACGCGTGCTTTCTTTTTCTTCGCTTCCCTGATCGTTTTATCCAGTTGTTCAAAGTCAATAATGTTCTTTCTTGGACTAGTTAACACAATTTCACAGACATAGTTATTGATTAGTAATGTTGCTGGCAAGTATCGTGGTTTTATCTGAGTCCATTTTAATAGTAGCCCGGGTATTGTTAATTATAAATTACCATTACTATAATTAATATATTAATTACAGTATCGTAATAATTATTTATTGTTAGAATTGTCAGTTATTTTACATGCTTTATTGTTTTCCATATTGATATTTCCAAACATTTTTCATGAGTTCTGCCCAGAACCAATAAAAATCCAATTTCGGAGCATACTTTTTCTGGAAAAACATGTTACTCAAATTCGTTTTTGCATTGGTGAATACAGTCTTTGCATGATGTGTCCTAAACTTCCTAGTATATGTCACTGTGAGAAGTAATTGTATTTTTGTCACAGGTTTTTAACATTTAGTGGAATGAATGGGATTCTAGCTGGTGTGACTGTGGCACTGAAACAAAGTGTGCCTGATAACGACATAAAAGTGTTGATGTTAAGTCTCAAAGTTAAGGTAAACACTTGTTCTCTTGTACTTATATTTGCCATGAAAACCTTGAGGCACACCATTGCTGACAGTGTTAGATATCAGATAACAAACTCATATATCACATACAGTACTGTAACAAATTAGAATATGCGGATAGTGATAATTTAGCTCCGTAGCTGGGGGTTGGGACGGGCTGCGGAGCAGCTGCATTGCGCTAAATTTGGAGACATTGCGCTAAATTTGGAGACATTGCGCTAAATTTGGAGACATTGCGCTAAATTTGGAGACATTGCGCTAAATTTGGAGACATTGCGCTAAGTTTGAAGACATTGCGCTAAATATGGAGACATTGCGCTAAGTTTGGAGACATTGCGTTAAGTTTGGAGACATTGTGCTAAATTTGGAGACATTGCGCTAAGTTTGGAGACATTGTGCTAAATTTGGAGACATTGCGCGAAGTTTGGAGACATTGCGCGAAGTTTGGAGACATTGCGCGAAGTTTGGAGACATTACGCTACGCTAGATTTGGTGACGTTATGCTAATTTGTACCGTGACAGATACAATGTTTTGTGTGTCCGTTACAAATTAATTTGTGCTGGTCATTCTGACAGGTACAGCGAAAATAATTATTTCCAGACTTGCCACAGAGCACAGCTAAGATCTAAGTGTTGATTTTACGTGGGGGGAACCGGAAGAACCAGGAGCAAAACGCTCGAAGCACTGGAGAGACCAACCACAACAACTCTACTCACATGAGTTTCAAGCTCGAGAATCAACATGAGGTTATTTCCAGATGGTTACCATCCAAGTACTAACCACGTCCGACCAGGTTTAACTTCGGACCTCAGCGGTGAATGGCAGTGCCCTAACAGCACACACCACCCTTGCTTCCAAGTACTTTGTAATATTACGGTTACCTTTTGAAAATGCCAAAATAGCGTGTAAGTTGTCCAGTGGCGAAGCTGGCCATAGCAACTCATGGTCATGCTATGCTAATTTATAAACATCTGCATTTTTTGAAAACAATACATTTCTAAAGATCTGAATATGTAAATCGTTTCAAAATTTGCATAGCATGACCAGTTGCTATGGCCAACTTCGCTACTGAAGTTGTCTAACGTTTCGAGCGAAGTTCATCAGAGAGTGAAACGTAAAGTGAACGAAGGTCCTTCTCTCGTAACGTTAGACAACTTACACGCTATTTCGGCATTACACCAACCTTTTTAGATATTTGATTTGTATTTCTACACTACCTACGGAGCACAACACGTTTCATAGTAAATTGTTTGTTACTCAAGCTTTAACACAAACTCAGATAAAATGTTTCTGAGCCCAGAGTGCAGGAATCGAACCCTGCACAACCCTCTGATCTCTGGTTAGATGCTCTAATCATTGAGCTACCATAACTAATCATTCAGCTACCAGATGGCAGAGCCAAGGCTACGTTGTGTGCTAGTTTGTGGTTAGAGCGTCAAACCAGATATCAGAAGGTTGTGGGTCCAATTCCCGTCTAGGGCTCAGAAACATTTTTCTGTGTTTGCGTTAAAGCTTGAGTACCAAACAATTTACTAAATATTGGAATAACCAATTTAATATACATCTACTTATCAACCATACCTTCCCTTGTTAGTACCTACCACCGATGGTGGTAATCTGTAGTTTCCTGCTCTGTATAATCAAACTACTGCCCCTGGTAAATGTCATCTTGACTATCAGTGGTGTGTTGGTGGGATGGATTTATCTACGTTTCTACCAACCAAAAGGCAAAGCTGCTAAAGGTGATCTTCGAGATGGGTTTGCGTTCGCCACCTTCTTTCCACAACCATTGCAGTAAGTCATCAAAAAAGACTTTTTTATTATATTTAACATTTTTTCCCACCCGAAAATAACGGCCGCTCGAAAGTAAACTCCCCCCACGAAAGTATCCCCACGAAAGTACACCCCCACGAAAGTAGCGGATAAATCCGAAAGTAAGCCGCTCGCCCACTAGCCTGCGTACAGACGCTCGCGGGCGCAAAAAGGCGGCGCTAAGTAGCGTCTGTGCATCAGAGCCAAATTGTGTGTTCTGTAATTTATGCCGATTATTCGCAATAGATTGTGTTTATGCCTTATAGTATAGACAGACTTGCTCCAAGTCTGCCTCTTGATTGTTTCGGGTTTATTTAAAGACGGGTTTGTTTCGAGAAGACGGGTTTATTTCGAGAGTGGTTTGGTTTCAAAGACGGGTTTGTTTCAAGGTTTTGAAAAGAACCTGTCTCGAAACAAACCCGTATTCTCGAAGCAAACCAGTCTTTAAACAAAGCCGAAACAATCAAGAGGCAGACTTGGAGCAAGTCTATGCTTATAGCAACTAACGAGTATTCACTAAAAGTTTAAGAAATCATATGAAGAGCAAATTTAGTTCTAATAGACAAATAGGACAAGCTGAAAAGCTAAAACGAAACAGCATATTAAACGAGAATCGGCACTCGACGGCTACCTGGAAATATCGTATGATTAACAATTCGATTCCCGCATCTCTTCGACTGTTTGATCATCCTTGAACCAAAATTATGCCGACTATAAACAGTCATCGTTTGAAAGTATTAGCAAACTCTTTAATAGTCTCGTTTACAAGGAAACGTTGAGGCGGCTGAGAAACTGTCTTCGTGGTAAACAACATGCATGACGAATATTGAAAACGGAAGTAGTTCTTAACCAATTGAATATCGCGTACTAACTAAATTTTCTAAGCGACCAATCATGGTCTACTATTTAAATTCCTTATAGTAGCTACGTCACAGAACACGATTAACGGCGCTGGTTCATAGTCTGTGGTTTTCAAAATTTCACAGACTATGACGTAGCTATAGGCCACAAACGCGCAGAAATTTGATTTGCCTTCCCATCAACCATTGCTGGCGTTCTATTGCTAGCCTGCGCCGCCCCGCCTGCACACTCCCGATTAAGAAGTGCCTGCGGATGAGGCAGGCCTTGCTCCCTCTCTCTCTCCCCTTCCTCTCTCCATCCCTCCCCCACTCCTTCCCTCTCTCTCCCTTGTCTATTCTTTTTTCAACTCTTCTCCTCAAAGCAATTCTTACAGTAACATATTGTTGCTTACTTCTCGTGTATTTCAGAGCGCCTGTGTCCACAGTCTCCACTATTGTCTTCAACTGGTTGATACGTTTCAACGTTTGTTCCAAACCAATAAGAACTTACGATGTTGGGGCCCCCTCAGCCATTACAATAAGCTTGCCTGGAATGGATCCGGCAGATGCTGAAAGGAGAAGGTAATGATTACATAGAGTATAACCATGAACGTCACTAAAGAGTAAAGAGTTTTAAAATCCATATAAAAAAGTTCTATATGTATTATAATACGTTATTATATACACAATGTTGTAGTGAATGTGGGAGAGCTCGGAGTAGACAGACGATACGTGGACGATCGTCAAGCTCATATCCTCAGAAAAATGATTCTGAGTCGCGTACAGGAATCGAACCTGTAACCTTCTGATTGCCGGTGAGACGCTCTAACCATTGAGCTAACGAGACTCAGATGGAGATCGAAGGTTACAATGATGTACTGGTTCAATTGATACTACTGCCTATGCGGCAGTCACTATATATCGGTAATGCTTGGATGCGTTAATATACACAATGTTGTAATAAATGTGGGAGAGCTCGGAGTAGACAGATGATACGTGGACGATCGTCAAGCTCGTATCCTCTGAAATGATTCTTACAGGTTCGATTCCTGTACGGGACTCAGAATCATTTTTCTGAGGATACGAGGTATTATAATATATGATAATGAAGTCTAATGTTTCGACAATACACCAACCTTAAAGAGGTACTCCAGTCGAAATACAAGTGTAGTTCATATGAAAGATCTTACTGACTTTAGTTTATTTGTAAAGTTTCAGCATTTAAATCAATGAAGTTAAGAAGATATTGCAAGTTGAAGAGTTTTTCCAACAGCGTAGAGTCTCGCTGCTATTAATAGCTCAAAATGCGGACAAACAAACCAAATTTGACTCACAAATTATTGCAAATGAGCTATTTTCTTTTGTTATGGCCGCAATAATTATGGGTAAAAGCGGACAAACATCGATACTGACGTCATCTCGACGGAGCGCTATTTCGACGCCATATGACGTCACCTAAAGCCAGGTTTTCACGAGTGACATAAGCGCAAGCACAAGGATGAAAAAGTAATTTCCTTTTCCTTTTCCTTGCGCTTATGTTTGGGCTTGCGTTGAGTTTGCGTTGTGATCGTGAAAACCGAACACAACGCAAGCAAAACGGAGTTTTGGATATCTAATTAACAAATAATTTCCAACGCAACCAGGTGATAAATCAGACATAGTTTTTGTTCAAACGTTTTTTGAACGTAACTTTAAAAGTTGCTGTCCATGAACGTTTCGACACTCCAATCTAGTGTCTTCATCAGGGGTGATCGTTGTAAAGTTAATGTGTAAAGTTAACTTTACAACGATCACCCCTGATGAAGACACTAGATTGGATTGTCGAAACGTTGGGTCATGGTCAGGACAGTAACTTTTAAAGTTACGTTCAAATTTCAAAAAACTTTTTAAAGCCAGAGTAGCGTCAAACTATGTCTGATATCTAATAAGCCAGTTCGTAATGTCGACTGCGCATCAAAATGACGTGTTCTGTGTCGGAATAAAACTTATTTCAATTCATATCAGGCTAAAATCACAATAGACATTTGCATTTCTATTTACACTTGCAAATTATTTCGTTATTCTCCAGCCTGATGTTATGAATTTAAATAAGCTTTATCCCGACGCAGAACGCGTCATTTTGATGTGCAGTCGACATTACGAACTGGCTTATTACGTATATGGTCAATCAAAATACTCATTCTACGTCCCTCGTATAACCACGCGCTGTTATGCGATGGCAGAATGATGGCAGATGGCAGAATGATGGCAGAATGATGGCAGATGGCAGAATGATGGCAGATGGCAGAATGATCGCAGATGGCAGAATCTGCAGAAAGATGGCAGAATCTGCAGAAAGATTGACGACTGGTAACGCAACGCAAGATAACACAACATGCTGTTCGTTGGCACATAGTCAATTCCGCATGAGGAACTAAATAGTTTATTTCGACTAATTTTCATCCAAACAACACTCACAACAGCAGTTATTACGATGTAATCGCCATCAAAACAACAAAGAAACATTCAATGACATCATGTTGGTGTAAAAATTCTCAAATATTCAACTTCAACAGCCATATCTTCTTAACTAAATTGATAGGAATGCTGAAACTTTGGGAATAAACTAAACTCAGTAAGATCTTTCATATGAACTACATTTGTATTTTGGCTAAAGTACTCATTTAAGAGTATCCGGTGAATTTTTCTCCATTTCCAAACTCTGCATCATGCTAGTCCTGCAATATGACATGGAACGCGCTACCAAAGGAAGTACCCCGTGACACAACATCTCTGACAAACTTTAAAAATAACCTCAAAAATTACTATGACTCTGCTTTACGCTCAACATTCAACGCTGAGGACACACGTACATGGAAGACAGTCTGTGTCAAGTGTAATTCGGCTCGCAGTCTATTGGTCCCCCCTTCTTGTTGTTTTTAAACTACACTCCGCCTTGGTCTTCGTGTGATTTTTCAGACTGTTTCTTTGTGTAATTGTCAGCTGTCTGATTAGTTGCTTGTTTGTTTACTTGTATGTTTGTTTACTTGTATGTTTGTTTCTGTTTTCTTTTCATTCTACTCATTTCTTTTTCCTGTTCAGTTTTTTGTACCTCATTCAAAATATTGTATAATAGATGATCCGCAGTAATTGGCCTTCAGCTGTTGCGGTTTTTCAGCCTTCTAACTTGTATTTGTATAAATGTATTGACATGTTATTGTGATCATGTAAGGCAAAGTTTAATAAAAAAATATTTAAAAAATAAATAAATTTTCCCGGTTATGTACTTTTTTTGCAGGCAAAAAGCTCTGAAAGCTTTGAACGAACGCATGAGCAAATTGGAACAGCCGGCCAACTGGCCTTCAATGGACGACGCACCGACCTCTCCCGACAAAGTGCCGAACAGTACGTCGAACGGCGAGGTGGTGGCATTGGAAGAGATAGTTGTGGAGAACAATAAGGGTGGAGACACGGACTACGATAATGGCGTCGATGTTACCTAAAATTCTATAAATTACCTTCGTAAAAAGGACAATTTTGCTATTTAAATATAATATAGCGCTATAGGACCATGGTCAGCTACTGTAGATGTACAAATACGAGAGAAGGAGCAATGAGTGGTGACTGTATAGCTTATGCAGTGGGCGCATTAATTTTGGGCCAGAATTGGCTATTATTGAAGACTTAATTAACCGAGTGTGAGGTCTGTGCGAGCATAGTCAATCGAGATATGGTCTGGAAACTCGGCAAACTTCAAAGCGACTATAATGAGCTACGTTTTGATGTTGAACCGTACCTTACACCGTGCACATCTTTTGTTTTAGGTTTATTAATATTTAAACAACACGGTTGAACGATTAAACCCAAACGATTCTATTGGATGATTGCTTCATTATACTAAAATACAATAGGTTCAGTGACCGTGCACCGTGCACAAAATTGCATAAAGACGAACAAAAAGATAGAACAAAGACTTTAGCTGAGTTTCCAGACCATATCTCGATTGACTATGGTGCGAGAAAGTATTTCATGCCTGAGGTTTTCGTACAGACCGAGCGACGGAGAGAGGTTTGTGCAAATACTTTCCAATACAGACCGGGCTAACGAGGTTAATAAAGTATTTATTATATATGACTTTTGGTGAATTTTCTTCTCTGTTTTAACGCTGTTTTCGTCTTCAACTTCTTCAGAAGCTGCCGTTTACCTTACCTCGTCACTAGTATGTTTCGCTTCATTTTACATTAGGCATTTATTTTCCCTGCTTTTAGATGATTGAAAACTTTAAAGAAAAGCAATAATGATGTTCCAGCACATTTTATTGCTCAGTATTTTCCGATGAAGATACTATAGGCTCTTTTTATTTCCATTCAAAACTCAAGAAATTTTCCCGCCAAAACTTACCGATCCGGAAAAAGCTGCGTTTGCCCTCGCAGCCTATAGGCTGGAAGGTCCATATCGGACCTCTCGGTAACCAATCAGCGTGCTTTATTTGACGTACAGACCTGAAAACGAGCTCAGCCATATAATAAACAGGACAATATTTCGGAATACGGAATGAAATATTCAATGAATGTATTGTGAAGATGATTGCCAAGAAAGATGTACATTTTCTTTTGTCGTTGCTGTTTATATTTAGAAAGATATTTGTCCAGGTCGGTAAATACTTTGACGCGCTGCAAATGAAGCAAGTCCGCGCCTCACCAGTCCCTCACGCGCCTTACCAGATTTTAAGACAGAGATCATAAATAAAACTAGAGGGGGGAATCTAATCTTCATTTCAGTCAACCCCGGGTAACCAATTAAACGCCGCCATCTTGGATAAATTGGAGGGCAATTTTATATTATTATTAAGCAATCATTTTGATCTTTTACTCAGCAGAAAATGGTCCAAGTAACAATAGAACAACAGGCTTAATCGCCAAATAGTGAAAAAGAAACGCACAAATTGTAGAATTTACGATTCCTTGTTTTGGACCGCGAGGTTCCCGAATTGCAGAAATGATGCAGATTCTATTAGTGACTACCACTTTCAGAATCCTTTTCGGTATAATTTTTGAGATATCAAGTCAAGCAATTGTTTTCCAGAGGGAGTTTAACATTAACATAAGAAAGGAAATCTTGCAAGGAATTATGGTTGTAGTAGTAGTCACTAATTCATACGTTATTACTCATAATGAGCTTTTTCTGAATTAATCTGAAAAAATATTACTCATATTAACATCAAAGACTCGGAGTATTTTAAGTAATATTTAAAGGCCGAGAAAGAGGACTAGACCGGGTTTTCAAGTACGAGGATTTGTTCCAGTCCGAGGCGAAGCCGAGGACTGAGTCCGATTTCGAGGCCTTTGAATGACTTCTCAAAATCCCTAAGTGTAATCCCTAAGTGGATTATTAATGATAAATGTAATCCCTATATAGTTCTTGACGTCATATATGCAGCACCGGACTGGAAAAAATATTTCTAGTCCTCTGCCCAGTACTTTACTGGCATTTCTAGTGTCATCACGTGGTTCAATTTAGAAGATCTGATTGAATAATTTGCTCATGAATTATTAATGAGTTTGAGAAGCTATTTACAATATTCGTGTCCGTGAGCTCTCACCTTCGGCTCGAGCTTGTATATTCAATACAACACGGCATACACTCTATATCTTTGCGGTTATTAAATTGAAACCCTCAAAAGTACAAAAGTCCGTACAGTTTCATAATTTCGTTACATAATCCCAAAGATATTCAGGCTTTTTCAGTAAGTCATTATGCAATTTGACGTCAAAACAAATCTTAATATCTCTAGAACAAAGTGAGATTATGGAAGAGTTGTAAACTGCACAAACACTTTAAGAAAATCAAAGACCAAAGGACGGGAATTCCACTTTACATATGTCTTTATTTAAATCTCTGAAATTTTGGCGGGAGATCAGGATGCACCCGTCCCACCTTTCTTAAGAATTAGCCCCAATCTAAAACATCTTCCGCCACCAGCCTGTCATCACAGGATACCGGACATCTCAGCAAAAAAGGGCGGATTAGCCCACCGGCACCGGGGGGCCCTTTAAGGAACGGAAGCTTCATGCTACAAATAGTCAAAACCTTCATCAGCACAATATTGTCTGAAAGTCAAAATGTCGAAAATCGAAAGCCCTCAATTCGTAGAATACTCAGTGTGACCAGATTTGGTAATTTTAATTACTTTTGGTAATATTTCGCGATTTTTCGGACTTTTTTGGTAATTGAAAATTTTTGGTAATTTTTTTAGTAATTTCTCTTAAAGTTAGTAATATTTTGGTTATCAACCAAATACTCCATAATGACACAACCTGTTATTCAAAAATTCAATGAGAACAGTTGCAGGTCCATGCCTGCAAAGCTGTCCAGCTGAATCGACGGAATCGTGCTGATCACCACTGACCTGTGCTGATTGCGGGCTCATTATGTTAATGCCTCGCAAAGGATTCTGGTTAAGAATATTTGTTGAGTCGAGAGTATAAATAATAAATTATACTATAGAGCTATTATTTAGCCATTCATCGCTGTTTTACTGATTTTCAGACCACTTTGGTTGACAGCAGAAATTTAGTAATTTTTTCTACATTTTGGTAATTTTTTGCATGCTTATTTAGTAATTGCCTTGCAAAATATCTGGTCACACTGAGAATACTAGAATGCTGAACTCTGTAGCAAGTGGCATAGGGTACCACCAATCAAACTGTATGCCAAGCGGATCGTCATGCTGCGCAAGGAGCAATTTAGCGGTGCTGCTAACGAATATTAAAGCAACAAGAAGAAGCTTTGAAGACTGGTGCGAAAATGCCGAAGATAACAACGTGGATGGCCAAGGAAAACGATATAGGCTTTCGCAGAGAGGATATCGATAGAGCAGGCCTAGCCTCCTTCGCAGGCATCACCGCGCTTCACTGAATCGAGTTGTTCCGGCCGGGTAGGGATAGACGCGGGGGGACTAGAGTAGGCCTATACATTCTTCAGAATTTCGGAGACTGTTGTTGCGTTAATAATTACCGTTAGATAGATAGATAGAAAAACTTTATTTAAACACGCTGACCCCGTCAACCGAAGCTGATTTCCACGAGGGGCGTGTACAAAAGGACTATATACAGATATAGAATTTAAAAGTTATTTACAAAGTATATAAGATATATAATATTAAATGAACTAACTTAATTAACTAGCATAGTAATCTATTTACAGGTACATCTATAATAATTGCATTAGTTATCAATGTGAGTGGCGATTTTCTTTCGAAAGGAAGAAAGGGATTTGCTTTCTCTAATTTCTTTTGGAATATAATTCCAAAGGTATGCTCCATCATACATAAAACTTTTTTTCATATTATTAGTACGCGGTTGCGGTAAACAAAGACTACTTGAAATGTTCCGAAGTTTGTAGTTTGTCATCTCACCTTTATATGTGAAAAGATTAGTGAGTGACTTAGGACCCATTTTATTTAATAATTTGTACATGATTTTTGTAATAATAATTTGTACATGATTTTTCAACACACGTTGATGCCTCAGTTGAACACGCAAGTTTTTATTTTGTAGTTTTATAGTATGTACTATGATCTCCATTTGTGTCACACACAACAATAAAAACAATGTATTAAGTATCGAGAAACTACCTGACATATATAATACCATCTATGTATGAGCTTCATATACTGTACATAATGTTACTCGTCAAAGGGATCAGTGAACTCGAAACCATGTCCATACGCCCGTCGACAACTGCGAGGGTGTCATTATAAACAGATTAAACTGAGTCATAAATAATTTCAATATTTTGTTAGCCATTGGCAGTTTACCGTTATCATTCAGTTCTCATTAAAAACACACAAACAATTGCGCTCAATTCGCCTTCGATACGCCACTTTGCCTTAATTAAATCCACCCAAAATAACCTCAGGATACCCCCTTCTGTTGCCTTACTCGCGTTCACTCAGCACTCCAAAATTGCACAGAACTCTGCGCAGCACTTACTACCAATTGCTAACCTAGTTATCACATGCTTCATCTGCCCATGGCTGTGCGTAATGAATGTCTTACCCAAGATAGATGTTTAACCCCAGAGTACCTATGGTCCAGCAAGCTCATTGTGAGCTTCATATATACGTAGAGCTCTCTGGTCTTACCTAAACCATAACCGCATGGGTACAAGGCTATATTACCTCCGCTGCCACTTTGACTTCAATAAGCCCACCACTTATTTTTACAATTTTGCACAATATCATGACTGCCTTAATGGACCATTGATTTCAAGGCAGCACTTCCCTTGCGATAGTAACTTCTAGTTATATACCATGAAACAAGTTGATTAA
This sequence comes from Chrysogorgia sp. JL179-B06, assembly GCA_035772405.1. Classification (NCBI taxonomy): domain Eukaryota; kingdom Metazoa; phylum Cnidaria; class Anthozoa; order Scleralcyonacea; family Chrysogorgiidae; genus Chrysogorgia; species Chrysogorgia sp. JL179-B06. The sequence continues at coordinate 126,930 of JAYKKM010000327.1, forward strand.
AACCTTGTGATGATGACGTCACAAAGGGGCTCCTTGTAATGTATATCCCGGAGTTTTGGTGGCAAGTTTTATTCTTTTGTCTCTTGGTCCTTTGGTCGCCGCATTTAAATGCTGTGGTCTATTGCTTGGCTTTTTGTTGTTTCAAAAATGTCATCAACAGTTAGCAATTCATGCAGCGAACCAGTACAATGCTGCTTTAGCTCGGATGAGACACGTTCGAAGGAGAGCTGTTCGTCGTCGATTTTGGCGGATTCCTGGTAGAACAGAACAGTGGTGGCTCAACCTGTATAATGATGGCGTTTTACTTGAGAACGAACACTTTTATTGCGCGCTTTTTCACTGAAATATGACCCGTCTGGGAGGGGGTAACCCTACCCCCAGGGTCACTCTTGGACTAGGGTAACCCTTCTACTAGGGTAACCCTTCCAGAAGGGTCACCCTACCGCCATGTAAACAGGGGGATTAACCATTTAAGAGAGGATTAAATCAAACCTAATTTTGAAATCTCATACTTTCTAGAATGCTCGTTCCTTCATTTTCAGGATCGAAATTCCCATGCAGCAAATCCTGCCTAAATCGTTCCTGCCAAACCCTAACCTAACGAAAAATAAAGACCAGACAAAAACAGAAAGGTCCTTTTGACTCATCCCGTTTAGCCATCCTCGAAATTCCCATGCAGCAGCATCATATAAAGATCAAGGATTGTTTTTAAGATACTAATAATTACTTTCAAGGCTTTGCATGGCCAGGCGCCTGTTTATATTACTGATTTGCAAACTAAATATAAACCTACTCGTGCTTTAAGATCATCTGACCGAAATCTGCTATACTTGAGCCAAAATCCAAAACGGTGACTCATGGAGACAGAGCATTCTCGGTTGCAGCACCAAAACACAGGAAATTAGAAGCATTGATATGTTAAGTAATTTTAAGTCAGCACTATTTTTTAAATTAATAGTTTTTTGTTCATAGTGGTAATATATGTAGTAGGCTTTATCTTATAATGAAACTAATAAGTTTTATAAGTAAAATTAACAATATATTGTTGTAAGAGCATTGAGACTATTGTATAATGCTCCTAATACGTCTTTTATTATTATTATTATTATTATATAAGAACTTTGCCATTCATGGAACGAATGTCTTTCACGTATAAGCAGCGCGTGTTTTATCCTATTTATTTTGCTTCCATTGTACATATAAAATAATTGCAAGTGTTAAAATAAACATTTAGTACAACGTGGCAAGTTTATAACAGGCTCTAGACCCAACAAGATAAAGTGCCGAAATGACAAGTTAAATTATTTACATTAAATTTAAAAATAGTCTTACATTCAGTTAAAAACTTCTGTGAACTGATGATTTGATAGGTAAGGAGACATGTGTTTGTGACATTTTGTACAAATTGATTTCCAAGTATAAACATTGTCTACATTAAAGTATTTAATAAAGGTATCAATCAAGTAATTATTACTGTTTGACTTAAAAGAGCTGGACGAAAAATTGGATTTAACTAAGAGAGGAAGTGAGTTCCAGAAATTTACAATTCGGGGTTGCACGGGTTGCAGGCACAGACTAGTTGATGTACGTGTAGCTACATGTTTCGTAGTCTGATGTAGTTTGACACGGGCAGATCGTAGTAACCATTGAGTAATTTAGCCAGTGTGCAAAGATCAGTCGTACCAGTAGCTTACAGGTAGGAGTTTCAAGGTTTCTAGTCTATCCTTGTAGCATGAGTCGTAGTCATTCAGGATATATTTGGATGCCCTACGTTGGATGCTTTCAATAGATTTTGGTACATCAAGGGGCAAGTTCGTGTCGTAGCTTGTTTGCAGACTTGTGGTCGCTGTCTCTGCAGATCAGAGTATATATTACACAGGTAATATTTGGCATTTCACTCGATTAAACTATACATGTTCTCAGGATTTGTGGTGAAGGAAAATTTCGAGTGTTGGAAAAAATACATTTTAAGACCAAACCGGGACCAGTTGCGAAAAATGCAACTTCAAGGCCTTCCGGCTGGAATTGAACCAGCGACTTTGCGATGCTAGTGCAGTGCTCTGACCACTGAGCTACGGAAGCCGTTGCCGAGAGCCTAGTCACGAGTTCTGTATATATGGTGGTGGTAATGCCGGGATAAGATTCTGGGTATATCATAGGTAATTACCACCACTATATACAGAACTCGTGACCAGGCTCTCGGCAACGGCTAGCATCGCAGGGTCGCGGGTTCAATTCCAGCCGGAAGGCCTTGAAGTTGCATTTTTCGCAACTGGTCCCGGTTTGGTCTTAAAATGTATATATTCCAACACTCTATATTACACATACGTCCTAGATATAGACCTCCTTCATAATATTCTTTTATGTGCATCTTAATTAGCCTTTCTAACCTCGTTTGTGCGTCTGTAATTCAAAAGAATCTTGGCTTCCTAATTACGAGGCCAGAAAGGCTAATTAAGATGCACATAAAATAATATTTAAATTCATTTCCATTATGAAAGAGGTCTATAGGAACCTACGAAGAGTTTCTCCAAAATAAAACTTTCCACTTTGCCAACATTAATAATTGTCCCTCCTGCAGACCTCCCCCTTGTCATCGCCACTCAGACAATTTATTAATTCCCAATTGACTACTTTTGTCATCAAAACCACTGCATTGTTTATAAGTACACCTAGCCCTTGACATTGCGTCTTCTAATTCATTGGCCTTATCACGAATATCTTCAACCACCTGCAAGACCGAACCACGGTGCACCTCAACCGAAGTCGATATCAGTGTGGAGAAATCACTCGCTATGGACACAGTACTGAATGCAATGCGAGCAATGCGAATCACTTTCGACTCAAGCGTCTTAACTTTATCACATTGCATGAGTCTTATTTTTGCCACTTGTCTCTCATTACTAAGCTGCCTGGTATCTGGAATTTCCCCACACGGGGACATCACGTGATCCTGGGTATTTTTTCTTGACAGTATCAGATTTATTTTTTTCAGGATTTCCACAGCTTTATCTATGTGCTCCTGGATTCGAAGAGTCTCCTCATGATCTGATCGCAGAGCGTCCATTACAAGCTCGATGTTGTGCGAACGTAGCAGATCATTCACGATATTCGTTCCCAAAACCGTGCTCTCTCCAGCCCCGACTATGACCCCACCGACGATGCTCAAGATCAGCGAAGCACCAAACGTGAAAAACGCCGCAACGGCGCCTCCCAGCGCTAAATGTTTCCCGACTATTGAAGCCGACGAACCCGCCAGCCTGGCAATCCGGCTGTTATCTTCGTCTTTCTGTATTTCGTTTGCGAGTTCTCGTAACAGCTTCACAGATTGCCGGCGATTGCGTTTCCAATTCGCAATTAGGTTTTCAACGCGTCTCTTCACCCGCACCATCTCTGCCTCCAGGTCTTCGACGGTTCTGGGAGCCATTAGCAACGGGGTGACGCTGGATTCCGTGTTCTAGGTTCTGCGCTGCGTGTTCTAGGTAGTGCGCTGTCCGCGAAAACTAATCAATGATAGTCTGCGAAAGCAGACTCTGTCCTATATAGCACCCCGTCTGTCATTGACACATGATATGCATGGTTACGAGAACTTCAACGATGTTCGCAATACTGCATGTATATATCTAGTCAATTTGCCTTCACTGAAGGAGAAGAAATCCGAATTTGTGGCAGATGTGCAGTGCCGTATAGCTCTGATGTTCCTTTGGTATTATGTTGGCAAATGCTTTTTCGGCTTTACTCCTATCAACATACAAATTTTTCCTTATTGGTCTCCAAGCATTTCTTACAGTACTAAGGCCCGGTTTAGACGTCGAACTTCACATGTGCCGAACTCAATGCAAATTAGCTTTTAAAACAGGTCTGAGCTCACCATGCGCGTGTAGTCTCTATATCGGAAACGAGAATAACACGCAGGCCGGCTAAGTTCACCTTTGGCACGTGATCACTTCCTTTATTTTTGAGCAAGTGGCGTTACAGACTCAAAGCTAAAAAACGACATGGCTCATCGTCATTGCTGTCGTCAGCAGGCATAAATAATGTAGCTAGTGGGTTTTTTTTAAATTTTGCTTTAGCGCATTGTATTGTGGTCGGACTTTTAGATAGACCCAACATGCAGTGCACGGAACAACGAAGCACAATGCAATGCGCCGAAAACATGGATGTGCTTTCTTTTTATGCTTTTCTTTAGACTGTCGAGCGAACAGGGACGTTTTCTCAATACTTGTGCATTTTGTGTTAAATACATCACATACATGAATATAATCGCCTCCAATTCATACTAGCCTCTGTACAGCCTGAATATACACCTGTACGTATAGCTCAGTGGGCTGAGCTACTCAGATCTGAGAAGTAGATTTTGAGTGGTTTAATACTCATATCATTCATAATTGTTTATTTGATTGGATTATTTGATCTCACAAGAATTCCCAGAGAACCAATTGTAACTGGAATAGTGTGATTTGGACAATCAAAATCTACTTCTTAGATCTGAGAAGCTCAGCGGGGGGTACACAGGCTAATTCAACGTGAAACCGTTTGGAGTTCGTTGTGAAATATTATCCGAGTAATCGTGCGAGATTTTTGGGTTTGTGTTTGAATAATTTGTTAAGACGAGTCATCCGTAAATTTCTGTTCCATCCTCATCGTATGTTAATTAGAATTTCAGTAGAACCAGTAGAAAACAGGGTCGTGTGGGTTATGGATGAAGTATTGTCTGACTTGACAAATCTCATAAGCAGTTTTCGCGTGTGCGCTTTCTGAGACGATGCCGCAAACAGAAAGTCGGTTTCCGAAGGAAATTTGTATTATTAACCTAAAATTATGTTCTTCAATAACAATAGCAGAAAACACTCTGTGAAATTTCGTCTCAGGAGCACTTTAAAAGACAGTATTAAAAAGAATCGGAAAAAGAAATTTTGTGCAATTTTTTCTTAGTAATATCCTAAATGAGTAGCGTGCGTAAATTGATCTTGCATGTTGAACCTACCAAACGGATAATCGATTTAGAATGTGACGACATGTTCCTCCCAAAATCCTTTGGTGTTACGTGTTAATATAACGAAATATGTAAATGAAGTAAATGGTTTGAACCGTATAATTAGTTCTCGTGCCCATATCTAGATCGTACCAAGCTACACTGATGAGCTGTGGAACAGCGAAACACGTGTCTGTAGATATTGTACTATATATATATATATATATATATTTTTTTTTTTATATATACTGAAAGGACTTATGGTGAAGGAAAATTTCGAGTGTGGAATACATACATTTTAAGACCAAACCGGGACCAGTTGCGAAAAATGCAACTTCAAGGCCTTCCGGCTGGAATTGAACCCGCGACCCTGTGTATTCCACACTCGAAATTTTCCTTCACCATAAGTCCTTTCAACATGTAGTTTGATCGAGTGAAATGCCAAATATTACCTATATATATATACGTCTGGTTCATTACGTCATCGTTTGTTTGTGCTAATATTAGTGTGAGTGGGTGTTGCGTCATGCGTTCAGCGTGGGCCAATATTGTTCGTCATCACCATATAAAAGACTTCTTCGCACGTACCAACGAACAATAGACCTACCGACAAACAATACACCCGCGCCTAACGCATAACACAAAAGCCACTCACATTGATTATGACACAAACAACCGATGACGAAGCTTAACGCATGACGCAAAACCCATTCACACTAATTATGACATATATAGTGACTATATATTCGCTCTACCTTTATGGTATTGAGCACTTTCAACGTTCCGTGAACAACATCACATTCGTTTTAGTATATATATATATATATATATATATATATATATATGGCAAACTCTGACAAACACGCTTTACTTGACTCTGAAGATGACCGCCGCTGAGGCCGTCGAAACGTCAGTCACCAACAATAGTCTTTCTCAAGACTACAACAACCTGGACGATCAACTTCACACATCTAATATGTAAATGAGAAGTAGTTGACTTTTATGGGTGAGGTTCGCGCAATATTGTACTATACAAGAGGATGTTTTTTAATGCTCTATTAAATCGTTCTCCATTCGAACTCTGTCGACCGTCTGCTGCTCTCCATCCTGGCCATATTCGTGTACGCTGTTCTCTCTGTTCGCGCACTTCGTGTGCTGTACCTCGGCACGCTACATACGGAATATAATCTTCTAATAGAGCAGTTCAACCTTCTGCATTTGTTCCTTCATTTCTTTAGCAACTTTTCGAATATCTGAGACCACGGCAGGGATGTTGTTGTTGTGCACATTGCTCGACTCCGTTACTAAAGTATGGATGTCAAATACAACACCCACTGCAATTCCACCGATGAATAAAACTTTTGATGCTGGGGCTAGGATCTTAAATATGGATGCAGTGTCTGTAAGCACATCAACACCTGCTCCGACACCCGCGGTTACTCTCCAAACATTACTGGCGTTGATTGGTGAAGATTGTTCTTCTGTAACGATCATGTTTTTTATCTTGTCGTATTGCTTCTGGATCTTCTCGGTGTGCTCTCTGTCTTGATCAATTAACTTTTGCACTTTTTCCATGTTGCATGCACGTCGTAATAAATAGTTTTTTATTGACACTCCAGCTCCAGTTGCTATTCCTGCACCAATGAGCACACTACCAGAAATCGCTAGCCCAAGGGAAGCACCAAAAGTGAAAGGAGCTGCAAACAACCCACCGATAACCATTCCAGTCCCGACAATCGAGGCGCCGGTCCCTGTGAGTTTAGCGATTCGGCTATTTTTGTTGTGTTTCTCGATCTTATCAGCAATTTCGTTCAATTCATTGACAAGTTCTGTTCGGTTGTTTCTCCATTCATCGAGAAGGTTTTCATACACAACTTCTTCGCTTTCTATTTGATTCAAAGCTAACGCCATTTCAGTCAAGTACATACTATATTATTTATTAACGTTTTTTATATTTATTAATTATTAATACGTGCAATGTGGTTATAAGCACAAATATATATAATTCACCTCTTTAAATTCAGTGGAAAAAAACCCTGAAGAGCGAACATTTCTTGTTCCAACGTGCCTTTACAACGAAAAAATCGTCTCCATATTTTTCGTCTTTCGAAAGTATAGGTTAGGAGAAGGCGAAGAATCCTATTATCGGAAACTGTGTAATTTGTTGTATTTTTTAAATTTATTATAATCAAGCCAATTAGGACTGTCCGGAATCATAGCCGTAATATGATTAGTAAAAAGTAGAGTGCTGCGTAGACAGTGTTTTGGATATATAGCAAAGTGAAAAGGTGCAGGTGAACTGCCAAGATTTTTAGTGACGAAATACTGACGTTTCGAGCGGAGCCCTTCATCAGAGTAAGACGAGATGAAATAAAATAAATAGGGCTTATATATATATATATATATGTGCTAAAAGGTGTCACAAGTAGAAAGTAGCCGCCAATCAAATCCACGGGAGATAAACAAACTAATAATTAATGAGATGCGAAAAGTTAAATCATTTGCTATTTTTACAGTTGATCAGCAAACAGACTGAGGGGGTGGGATAAATGACAGGTCCAATATTCAAGGGGATTATGCGATAATAATAAAGCGGTAAGAAACAAAAACTTGAAAAGGAATGAAAGTGCATGCAGCTAATAATAAAAAAGTTCCTCGCAAACTAAAATAACAAAAAACTTGTAGGAAATTAAATAAAAGAAAAACGTTCGTTAAGACCAAGAGGATGTGTGGTGCCAAGTTTAAAAATGAGACGTTTGTTATTTCTCCCTCCCCCTCAATCTGTTTGCTGATCTACTGTAAAAATAGCAAATGATTTAACTTTTCGCATCTCATTAATTATTAGCTTGTTTATCTCCCGTGCATTTGATTGGCGGCTACTTTCTATTTGTGACACCCTTTTGGCATATATATATAAGCCCTATTTATTTTATTTCATCTCGTCTTACTCTGATGAAGGACTCCGCTCGAAACGTCAGTATTTCGTTACTAAAAATCTTGGCAGGTTACCACCTTTTCACTTTGCCGCAATATGATTAGTTTGATGACATATGTATATGTGTTTTTTGTTACCAATAATCGATTTAGAATGTGACGACATGTTACACCCAAAATCCTTAGCAGGTGTTAAGTGTTAATATCACGAAATATGTAAATGAAGTATTTGGCTTTTTATATGGGTGACGTTCCACGCAATATTGTACATATAAGATGATGTTTTTAATGCTCTATTAAATTATTCTCCATCACGACTCTGTCGAATGTGTGCTGTTCTCCTTTCTGACCATATTCGTGTACGCTGTTCTCTATGTTCGCGCACTTGGTGTGCTGTACCTCGGCACTCTACATACGGAATATAGACGATACGTGGACGATCGTCAAGCTCATATCCTCAGAAAAATGATTCTGAGTCCCGTACAGGAATCGAACCTGTAACCTTCTGATTGCCGGTGAGACGCTCTAACCATTGAGCTAACGAGACTCAGATGGAGAGCGAAGGTTACAATGATGTACTGGTTCGATTGATATATATGTACTGCCTATGCGGCAGTCACTATACAGGTTACAGGTTCGATTCCTGTACGGAACTCAGAATCATTTTCTGAGGATATGATCTTGACGATCGTCCACGTATCGTCTGTCTACTCCGAGCTCTCCCACATTCACTACAGCATTGTGGATATTAACGCATCCAAGCATTACCGATATATAGTGACTGCCGCATAGGCAGTACATATCAATCGAACCAGTACATCATTGTAACCTACGTTCTCCATCTGAGTCTCGTTAGCTCAATCGTTAGAGCGTCTCACCGGCAATCAGAAGGTTACAGGTTCGATTCCTGTACGGGACTCAGAATCATTTATCTGAGGATACGAGCTTGACGATCGTCCATGTATCGTCTGTCTACTCCAAGCTCTCCCACATTCACTACAACATTGTGTATATTAACGCATACGGAATATAATGATAATAATATTTATTCAGGAAGCTTCATTCACCGAAGTGATTTTCAGCCCATAGGGTAGCGCGGAGGTTTAAAATGGCCGCGTCTGTTTTCGTCGTCGGTGTCAGAAACTGCAGGCACGTACACGTGCACAATTTCCTTGTGAATTGTGTACATCAAGTGACATCAATAGACATTTAGGGACTTTATAGTCTTGAGCAGTTCCATTAACCCCCATTTATTTTGCCACCTTGTGTATATTTCGTTGCCTGCAGGCGGAGTGAACACCTGAGCAGGCGTCTTGTTATATATAAATTTATATGGTAACAACAAATATATAGTAAAATTAAAATAGAATTAGAATATAATAGTACAGAATAAATGTTGAGTTGAAATAGAAATATTTAGATAACATTTTTAGCTTAGTTTTGAAGTATTGTAAATTAGAGGACTGTTTTAGTTCAGTAGTCAATGAGTTCCAGTCTGACACTGAGTTGTAGGTGGATTGTTGTTTGCCCCAGTTCGTACGTGGGCGTGGGAGGTAGAGGTCATAAAGTTGGCTTGACTTGTAGCTGTGAATCTGAGAGTTATTTTTAAGGTTGAAGTTGAAGTCTACCTGTTGATTGAGGCATTTAAAAATAGAAACACAACGGTGCATGGTATCGTCGGCGAAGATAAAGTGGTTTCCATTTTAGAGTACAGTAAAAACCCGCGAGTAAGAACCTAGTTTTTAAGAACCTGTTAGGCTAAAATTTTCCAGTTATACCCCCTCTATACAAGAACCTGTTTAGCCTAAAATTTGAAACAGGTTCTTATTTTCTAAAATCTATATAAAAAGATGTGTACACTTGGGTGAATAAGATACAGATCAACATTTTTGGAGACACAGGTGCCTTATTACTCCAATTTAATACAATGTAAATGCCAATGTTGAAAATCAAATAGAATTGTTATTGTTGTAATTACACATAAATACTGTAACTGTATATATATTGTTTATACAGTATCTCCATGGCTACACATCAGCATATGGAAGAGTCTGTTTTTTTCATGAATTTCTTTATAAATACTTACATGGTATGCAGATGTTATATTATAAGGAATACAGGCTGAATACCACTAAATTCTATTAGCTACAATGTATTTTTTTCTTTAGAAAGTAAGAACCTATTTAAGAACCTAAATAACCTCAATTTGTGCTAAGTACCATTTATATAAGAACCTGTTTAGGCTAAGTTGGGAAAACGCAGGTTCTTACTCGCGGGTTTTTACTGTATTCAGAGCTTCTGTTGCAGATGAGTAACGGGGAAGGTCAAGGATAAGTCTAGCGGCGTTATGTTGTAAAATCTGTAGGTGGTCCATTAGTATATAGAATTGTTTTTGTCTCCCCCCACACGATGTCACTGTATAGTCAAACAAAGGGAGTACAACGAGTACAAATATAATCTTCTAATAGAGCAGCTCAACCTTCTGTATTTGTTCCTTCATTTCCTTAGCAACTTTTCGAATATCTGAGACCACGGCAGGGATGTTGTTGTGCACATTACTCGACTCCGTTACTAAAGTATGGATGTCAAATACAACACCCACTGCAATTCCACCGATGAATAAAACCTTTGATGCCGGGGCTAGGATCTTAAATATGGATGCAGTGTCTCTAAGCACATCAGCACCTGCTCCGACACCCGCGGTTACTTTCCAAACATTACTGGCGTTGATTGGTGAAGATTGTTCTTCTGTAACGATCATGTTTTTTATCTTGTCGTATTGCTTCTGCATCTCATCGGTGTGCTCTCTGTCTTGATCAATTAACTTTTGCACTTTTTTCATGTTTGTACGACGCAATAAATAGTTTCTTATTGACACTCCAGCTCCAGTTACTATTCCTGAACCAATGAGCACACCACCAGAAATCACCAGCCCAAACGAAGAACCAAACGTGAACGGAGCTGCAAAGAACCCACCGATAACCATTCCAGTCCCGACAATCGAGGCGCCGGTCCCTGTGAGTTTAGCGATTCGGCTATTTTTGTTGTGTTTCTCGATCTTATCAGCAATTTCGTTCAATTCATTGACAAGTTCTGTTCGGTTGTTTCTCCATTCATCGAGAAGGTTTTCATACACAACTTCTTCGCTTTCTATTTGATTCAAAGCTAACGCCATTTCAGTCAAGTACATACTATATTATTTATTAACGTTTTTTATATTTATTAATTATTAATACGTGCAATGTGGTTATAAGCACAAATATATATAATTCACCTCTTTAAATTCAGTGGAAAAAACCCTGAAGAGCGAACATTTCTTGTTCCAACGTGCCTTTACAACGAAAAAATCGTCTCCATATTTTTCGTCTTTCGAAAGTATAGGTTAGGAGAAGGCGAAGAATCCTATTATCGGAAACTGTGTAATTTGTTGTATTTTTTTAATTTATTATAATCAAGCCAATTAGGACTGTCCGGAATCATAGCCGTAATATGATTAGTAAAAAGTAGAGTGCTGCGTAGACAGTGTTTTGTATATATAGCAAAGTGAAAAGGTGCAGGTGAACTGCCAAGATTTTTAGTGACGAAATACTGACGTTTCGAGCGGAGCCCTTCATCAGAGTAAGACGAGATGAAATAAAATAAATAGGGCTTATATATATATATATATATATATGTGCTAAAAGGTGTCACAAGTAGAAAGTAGCCAATCAAATGCACGGGAGATAAACAAACTAATAATTAATGAGATGCGAAAAGTTAAATCATTTGCTATTTTTACAGTCGATCAGCAAACAGAGTGAGGGGGAGGGAGAAATAACAGGTCCAATATTCAAGGGGATTATGCGATAATAATAAAGCGGTAAGAAACAAAAACTTGAAAAGGAATGAAAGTGCATGCAGCTAATGATAAAAAAGTTCCTCGCAAACTAAAATAACAAAAAATTGTAGGAAATTAAATAAAAGAAAAACGTTCGTTTAGACCAAGAGGATGTGTGGTGCCAAGTTTAAAAATGAGACGTTTGTTATTTCTCCCTCCCCCTCACTCTGTTTGCTGATCTACTGTAAAAATAGCAAATGATTTAACTTCTCGCATCTCATTAATTATTAGTTTGTTTATCACTTTATCTCCCGTGCATTTGATTGGCTACTTTCTACCTGTGACACCCTTTTGGCATATATATAAGCCCTATTTATTTTATTTCATCTCGTCTTACTCTGATGAAGGACTCCGCTCGAAACGTCAGTATTTCGTTACTAAAAATCTTGGCAGGTTACCACCTTTTCACTTTGCCGCAATATCATTAGTTTGATGACATATGTATATTGTGTTTTTTGTTACCAATAATCGATTTAGAATATGACGACATGTTCCTCCCAAAATCCTTAGCAGGTGTTAAGTGTTAATATCACGAAATATGTAAATGAAGTAGTTGGCTTTTATGGGTGAGGTTCCACGCAATATTGTACATATAAGATGATGTTTTTAATGCTCTATTAAATTATTCTCCATCACGACTCTGTCGAATGTGTGCTGTTCTCCTTTCTGACCATATTCGTGTACGCTGTTCTCTATGTTCGCGCACTTGGTGTGCTGTACCTCGGCACTCTACATACGGAATATAGACGATACCTGGACGATCGTCAAGCTCATATCCTCAGAAAAATGATTCTGAGTCCCGTACAGGAATCGAACCTGTAACCTTCTGATTGCCGGTGAGACGCTCTAACCATTGAGCTAACGAGACTCAGATGGAGAGCGAAGGTTACAATGATGTACTGGTTCGATTGATATATATGTACTGCCTGTGCGGCAGTCACTATACAGGTTACAGGTTCGATTCCTGTACGGAACTCAGAATAATTTTCTGAGGATATGATCTTGACGATCGTCCACGTATCGTCTGTCTACTCCGAGCTCTCCCACATTCACTACAGCATTGGGTATATTAACGCATCCAAGCATTACCGATATATAGTGACTGCCGGCATAGGCAGTACATATCAATCGAACCAGTACATCATTCTAACCTACGCTCTCCATCTGAGTCTCGTTAGCTCAATCGTTAGAGCGTCTCACCGGCAATCAGAAGGTTACAGGTTCGATTCCTGTACGGGACTCAGAATCATTTATCTGAGCCGGATACGAGCTTGACGATCGTCCATGTATCGTCTGTCTACTCCAAGCTCTCCCACATTCACTACAACATTGTGTGTATTAACGCATACGGAATATAATGATAATAATATTTATTCAGGAAGCTTCACTCACCGAAGTGATTTTCAGCCCGTATAGGGTAGCGCGGAGGTTTAAAATGGCCGCGTCTGTTTTCGTCGTCGGTGTCAGAAACTGCAGGCACGTACACGTGCACAATTTCCTTGTGAATTATGTACATCAAGTGACATCAATAGACATTTAGGGACTTTATAGTCTTGAGCAGTTCCATTAACCCCCATTTATTTTGCCACCTTGTGTATATTTCGTTGCCTGCAGGCGGAGTGAACACCTGAGCAGGCGTCTTGTTATATATCAATTTATATGGTAACAACAAATATATAGTAAAATTAAAATAGAATTAAAATAGAATTAGAATATAGTAGTACAGAATAAATGTTGAGTTGAAATAGAAATATTTAGATAACATTTTTAGCTTAGTTTTGAAGTATTGTAAATTAGAGGACTGTTTTAGTTCAGTAGTCAATGAGTTCCAGTCTGACACTGAGTGGTAGGTGGATTGTTGTTTGCCCCAGTTCGTACGTGGGCGTGGGAGGTAGAGGTCATAAAGTTGGCGTGACTTGTAGCTGTGAATCTGAGAGTTATTTTTAAGGTTGAAGTTGAAGTCTACCTGTTGATTGAGGCATTTAAAAATAGAAACACAACGGTGGTATCGTCGGCGAAGATAAAGTGGTTTCCATTTTAGAGTACAGTAAAAACTCGCGAGTAAGAACCTAGTTTTTAAGAACCTGTTAGACTAAAATTTGCCAGTTATACCCCCTCTATACAAGAACCTGTTTAGCCTAAAATTTGAAACAGGTTCTTATTTTCTAAAATCTATATAAAAAGATGTGTACACTTGGGTGAATAAGATACAGATCAACATTTTTGGAGACACAGGTGCCTTATTACTCCAATTTAATACAATGTAAATGCCAATGTTGAAAATCAAATAGAATTATTGTTGTAATTACACATAAATACTGTAACTGTATATATATTGTTTATACAGTATCTCCATGGCTACACATCAGCATATGGAAGAGTCTGTTTTTTTCATGAATTTCTTTATAAATACTTACATGGTATGCAGATGTTATATTATAAGGAATACAGGCTGAATATCACTAAATTCTATTAGCTACAATGTATTTTTTTCTTTAGAAAGTAAGAACCTATTTAAGAACCTAAATAACCTCAATTTGTGCTAAGTACCATTTATATAAGAACCTGTTTAGGCTAAGTTGGGAAAACGTAGGTTCTTACTCGCGGGTTTTTACTGTATTCAGAGCTTCTGTTGCAGATGAGTAACGGGGAAGGTCAAGGATAAGTCTAGCGGCGTTATGGCGTAAAATCTGTAGGTGGTCCATTAGTATATAGAATTGTTTTTGTCTCCCCCCACACGATGTCACTGTATAGTCAAACAAAGGAGTACAAATATAATCTTCTAATAGAGCAGCTCAACCTTCTGTATTTGTTCCTTCATTTCCTTGGCAACTTTTCGAATATCTGAGACCACGGCAGCGATGTTGTTGTTGTGCACATTACTCGACTCCGTTACTAAGCTATGGATGTCAAATACAACACCCACTGCAATTCCACCGATGAATAAAACCTTTGATGCCGGGGCTAGGATCTTAAATATGGATGCAGTGTCTGTAAGCACATCAGAACCTGCTCCGACACCCGCGGTTACTTTCCAAGCATTACTGGCGTTGATTGGTGAAGATTGTTCTTCTGTAACGATCATGTTTTTTATCTTGTCGTATTGCTTCTGCATCTCATCGGTGTGCTCTCTGTCTTGATCAATTAACTTTTGCACTTTTTTCATGTTTGTACGACGCAATAAATAGTTTCTTATTGACACTCCAGCTCCAGTTACTATTCCTGAACCAATGAGCACACCACCAGAAATCACCAGCCCAAACGAAGAACCAAACGTGAACGGAGCTGCAAAGAACCCACCGATAACCATTCCAGTCCCGACAATCGAGGCGCTCGCCCCTGTGAGTTTAGCGATTCGGCTATTTTTGTTGTGCTTCTCGATCTTATCAGCAATTTCGTTCAATTCATTGACAAGTTCTGTTCGGTTGTTTCTCCACTCATCGAGAAGGTTTTCATACACAACTTCTTCGCTTTCTATTTGATTCAAAGCTAACGCCATTTCAGTCAAGTATACATACTTAATTAATTATTAATACGTGCAACGTGATATCGTAAAAGCACAAATATATATATCATTCACACATCTTTAAAATTCAGTGAAAAACCCCTGGAGTTTACAAGGCGAACATTTCTTGTTTCAACGTGCCTTTACAACGAAAAAGTCGTTTCCATATTTTTCGTCTTTCCAAAGTAGGGTATAGGAGAACCGAAGAATTATTTCAATTTATTATTTATCACTTTCCATTGCCTAAACATGAGCAGTTGGAACTTGTTACTAATGCATTATTATATGTCAAACACTGACTCCAACTCCATATTAGCGACCTTTAGATTGAGTACGAGTACGAGTACGAAGACGAACTTTTCTGCGCAGTGGAGAAACAACAATGGAAAAGAATCATGCGCAATGGTAAACTCGTCTTCGTGCTCGTCTTCGTGCTCAAATCTAAAGGTCTCTATTCTCGGCTTTCGTCAGTCCATTTCAATTTATTATTTATCACATGAGCATTTGAAATTTGACCTTGATGACGTCTTGGAATAGTATATATGAACCTTGAGCAAAGGCATACTATTACTAGTTTCAAAAAACAGCTTTTAAATGGTGATTCCACATAAATGACTCGATATTGTCTATATACATGAACAATGTTGTGCTGACAACAAGGTTGTTCAGCTACGGTAACTATTAGGTTATCGCAGCATTTTTCAACCGTCAATATTTAACAATTATTGGATGGGGGGATGAAGCATGATATCGAGAATTATCAAGGGCGAGGTTTGTGTTATCTGCCGAAGCCGAAGGCTGATAACACAACCAGAGGTCAAAAGTAGCCAAAAGAAGGTACAAGGTCAAACGAAGCCACGCAAAGATACGTTACTTTGTAAACAACTTTAATGACACAGATATTGGAATAATGTTGTCATAGCTACACTTTTTGAACCATAAAATTGGATGATGTCACGAAGCTGTATGCCAACAGCTAGTCAAAATCGAGATAGAGTAGAGAATGCATAATAATGTTACTTGTTAGCAATGCGTAGAGCAACAATGCAGATAACGATAGCGATCATTCTATTAATAGACCATAGCTGTTTTTCATTTTATAATAACCATGAACGATCGTTTTTGTTTCATCAATGGTGAACAACATTGTTCGTTCAAAATATTATTCAGCCATGATAGCCGCTATTTTTAGTTGCATGCATGTATATGTTAATTAAAAACCTGCTGTATATCTGTATGCTAAATTTAAAAACCTGCTGTATATCTGTATGCTAAAACGTGCTGTATATCTGTATGCTAAAACGTGCTGTATATCAGCGGCAATATCTCTTACTACTGATTCAATAGCACTCCGTCGAGATGACGACAGTACCGCATTTACCCATAGTTCTTGCGGCCATAACAAAAGAAAATAGCTCATTTGCAATAATTTGTGAGTCAAATTCGGTTTGTTTGTCCGCATTTTGAGCTATTAATAGCAGTCAGACGCTACGCTATTAAACATGGAATGGACCAGCAACTTTTAAAGTGCCCCTAAACTCAAAATGTTTTATTGTCTTATTTAGAAGAACTTTTAAAATTATAAAGTAACTTCTTTTGAAGATTTTCACTTCTTAGCTTTCTTTGTGAGATATATCAGTTTGTTTGATATGCAAATATCTGGAATTTCGTCAACATGCATAATGAGTTATCAGAGGATGTTATATATATTTGCGTTCATGAAATAAAAACACTAAAGTGTGAATAACATGTGTGTGCGTTTCTCCCACAACACCAAACTTCTTGATTTTAAATTATTTCGTTTGAGAATGATAGAGATACACATTTCTCCAATAACTCATTATGCATGTTGTAGTGTAGTGAGTGTGAGTGGTTGAGGAGTGTGACGTATGAGGACACGTGAGAGTGATGTATATAGAAAGAGCGGGAGAACACGTGTAAGAGAGTGAGAGAGTTAGAGTGAAATAAAACAAATGGTTTAGTAACAACCAACACTAGACTAGTGGAGTTTCTTAATACATAACATTGGCGACGAGGATAGAAAGAAAGTCCATGCGATGGCAGACTTCAGTGGTATTTCCCAATTTAGCCCACATACCGAGCCAAGTTCCACAGCTTCAAGATGGAAAGACTGGCTTACTCGTTTCAAGAGGAGTATGATTGCCTTCGACGTCAAAGAAGCAAAGCGACAGCGCGCATTGCTACTCTATCTTGCAGGTCCAGAGGTGGAATTGATCTTCTCAACATTATCTGGGACAGGAGACGAGGATGATTACAAAAGTGCCGAAGAGAAACTGACGGCACACTTCGCCCCGAAGAAAAACATACTGTATGAGCGATATGTTTTTCGGCAAGCCAAACAAGAGCACGATGAAACTATAGACCAGTTCTATACACGCCTTCGACACCTGGGTTCAACCTGTGGATTCAACGATGCAAACGATGAAATTAGGACTCAAATAGTAGAGCATTGCCGATCAAGTCGATTGCGAAGAAAGGCTTTCAGAGACGAATCAAATCTCGACGATTTGATATCCTATGCTAGAGCTCTCGAAATATCGGAGCATCACTCCAAAGAAGTAGAGAAATCAACAAAAGCGAGTGCCGAGACACTTAACTATCAAAGGCAAGATGGACGAATAATTGATCCACTACCACCCAAAGGCCAAAGCGCTGACATGCTACAAATGTGGTGGAATATTTCCACACAAAGGGAAACCCTGTCCGGCAAAGGGAAAGCAGTGTCGAAAGTGCAACCGCGAAGGACATTTCCAGAAAGTGTGCAAAGGAAAAGAGTCATTCAAACCACAGTTCAAACCACGTTTTCAACAACGAAAACGAGTCAATGCAGTGAAGCATGACAAAGACCAAAATAGCCGCCAAGATGTAACCGCGAAACCAGATCCCTCTGACAACAGATCGAGCAGCGACGAGGCAAGCTTCGCAGTCTCTTCGAAGGGTAAAAAGAAATCAGCACCGATTGCTACATTAAAGCTAGAGGGAACGACGGTGGATTTTTTAGTTGACACGGGAGCGACGGTAAATGTTCTCAATAGCGAACATTTTGACAACATTTGCAAGACCGCACCCAAGCCTATCAAGTTACAACGCACGCAGACAAGAATCTATGCCTATGGTTCTGACGAGATTGTACCGTTGAAAGGGAAGTTTAAAGCTTTAGTCGAAACGAAGAAAAGAATCGCAGCGGCAACATTTTATGTAGCGCAAGCCAAATATGGAACACCTTCGAACCTCAGCTGACCTTGGATTAATTATATTGCGTCTCAACGCAGTCAAGCATGACAATGTAAACAAACCGGAACTATCCAAGAATAACAAAGATTCTTCAGAAACAAGTCAACAAAAGCTTCGGGAATTGAAAGTAAAACATCCAAAGGTATTTCACGGGATTGGCAAGTTGTTAGGGCACGAGCAGAAAATCCATGTAGACGAGACAGTACCTCCCGTAGCACAACATTATCGACGTGTACCGTTTCATCTGAGAAAACAACTCGATTCGTGGCTGGATGAGTACATCGACAAAAATATAATCGAGCCGGTTACAGACGAAAGCACTGATTGGGTCAGTGGGTTGGTGGTCACGCCAAAGCCTAGAAATCCGCATGAAGTCCGCGTATGTGGAGACTATCGCCAAGTGAATACAGCTGTCAAAAGAAAACGACATCCAATTCCCACGGTCGACGAATTGCTCGAAAGAATGACCGGCGCTGTGAAGTACAGCAAAGTAGATTTGAAAGCTGGCTATCACCAAATTTCTTTGGATCAATCTTCGCGGAGCATAACAACGTTTACGACACATCGTGGTTTATTTCGCTACAAACGGTTACCGTTTGGTATTAATTCTGCGAGTGAGGTTTTCCAGTGCGCAATCGAAAATGCCATTCGAGGCATTCCTGGTGTACAAAATATCGCCGACGATATTATTATTTGGGGGACCACACCAAAAGAACACGATGAACGGTTAACACGACTAATGCAACGCCTCGAGCAGAAAGGATTGACAGTCAACGAGCAGAAATGTCTTTTTAACCAGACCTCCTTATGGTTTTATGGGTTCTACCTCACCGATCAAGGGGTAAAAGCAGATCCTGACAAGATAAAGGCAGTCCAGTGCACACAGCCACCAGAAAATGTCAAAGAACTGAGAAGCTTTTTAGGCCTGGCAAACTATTGTGCCAGGTTCATAAAAGACTTTTCAACAATTACTGCTCCATTGAGATCCCTTACAGTTAAATCCACACCATATGAATGGAAAGAAATACATCAGACAGCATTTGACAAGATCAAAGCTGAGATAGCAAGAGATTGTATTATGGCCTATTATGATCCAACCCAAAAGACGGTGTTAACTGTAGACGCTAGTCCAGTTGGACTCGGTGCAATATTATCCAATGTAGACGAGAAGGGAAACACTCGAAACGTTTCTTTTGCAAGCCGTTCACTTACACCAGTGGAACAGCGCTACTCCCAGACCGAGCGTGAGGCGCTTGCAGTGGTCTGGGGGTGTGAGAAATTTCATCTCTATTTAATCGGAGCTAAATTTCATGTTTCTACAGATCACAAGGCACTGGAAGTAATTTATTCACCAAAAGCTAAACCGCCAGCGAGAGTGGAGCGTTGGGCGATGAGATTGCAACAATACGATTTCACAATAAAGCACCGAACTGGGGAAGGAAATCCTGCAGATGTGTTGTCGAGACAGCCGTTACCAGAATCGAATTCAGATTGCAGTGTAGCTGACCAGTACATAAATTTTATGGAAAGACAATCTGTACCAAAAGCTATGTCGCTTGAACAGATTGCTTTAGCTACGCGAGAAGATGGTGAGCTGCAAGAAGTGATTGCAAGTCTGAACTCTGGACAATGGGACAAAACAGGATCATATTATGCCATTCGACACGAACTGTCGGAAACCGAAAATGGCTTAATATTGCGTGGAACAAAAATTGTAATGCCAAAATCGCTACAAACACAAACATTACAATTAGCCCACAAAGGACATCAGGGCATTGTAAAGACGAAACAACTTTTGCGAATGAAAGTTTGGTGGAGAGCAATGGATAGATGCGCTGAAAATTATGTTAAATGTTGTCATGCTTGTCAAAGTCTCAGCACAGGAGACCCACCACCGCCTTTACAACAAACCGAAATGCCACAGAAAACCATGGAGTAAGCTGAACATGGATTTTTGTGGGCCATATCCAACTGGAGAAACGTTGTTCGTTGTAATCGATGCTTATACTAAATTCCCCGAGGTGGAAATTCTCAAGTCAACAACCGCTAAAGTTGTTACAAAGCGCCTGGACAGAATGTTCGCTACCCATGGCATACCAGACCAGATTATATCCGATAACGGACCTCCATTTGAAAGCAAGGAAATGGACGACTACATGAAACGCAGAGGAATTAAACATCATCGAGTCACACCTTTGTGGCCACAGTCAAACGGTGAAGCAGAAAGTTTTATGAAACCTCTAGGAAAAGCCATCAAAGCTGCAAAAATAGAAGGAAAAGATTGGACGGAAGAGTTGTATGAATTCTTGTTTGCTTATCGTACCACTCCACATACAGTTACTGGAGTGGCACCAGCAACATTGTTATTTAACAGACCGCTCCAAACAACAATTCCATCTCTAAATGAAGAGAAAGAGGTAGATTACCGAAAGATACACAAGATGGCACAACAAAGTGTTAAAGACAAACAAGCCAGAACCAAGAAATATGTGGATGAGAAACGTCATGCAAAAACCACCAATATCCAAGTTGGAGATGAAGTTCTGGTGAAACAAAACAGAACAAATAAATTCACACCCAAGTTCAACACTGAACCATTGATTGTGACACGAGTGGCAGGAACCAGGATTACAGCAACAACCCGAAATGATTCATCAACTACCACACGCAATGTATCACATTTCAAGAAGTTTCTACGCCCATCTGAGTATGTTTGTGAAGACATCAGTGGAGAAGAAATGACGGATGGTGAACCTGATTACCATCCACCAGTACCAAATAGATTACCTGCCAATGATGGAATTGGCAAGGCGATACCCAACACGAAAGCGTACCCGAACACGATTCTATGTACCATAATGACATTTGATTTGGATAAACATTTAAGAACTAATTAATAACTAAGTTAAGAACTAATTGAGAATTGAACTTTTCTGCAAGTAATTAGTGTATATAAGATCATGTAAAGAAACATATATTAGTTGATATTCAGTTCGAAAGAAAGAGGGAGATGTAGTGTAGTGAGTGTGAGTGGTTGAGGAGTGTGACGTATGAGGACACGTGAGAGTGATGTATATAGAAAGAGCGGGAGAACACGTGTAAGAGAGTGAGAGAGTTAGAGTGAAATAAAACAAATGGTTTAGTAACAACCAACACTAGACTAGTGGAGTTTCTTAATACATAACACATGTGTGACGAAATTCCAGACATTTGCATATCAAACAAACTGATATATCTCAAAAAGAAAGCAAAGAAACGAAAATCTTCAAAAGAAGTTACTTTGAATCAGAAAAGGAAAAGAGGCGCAGAACCAATGTTGCCGTTTAAAGATGGTTTAAGTTTACCAATTAAGAAGCTTTCGCGTTGAAGAAGTTCGTGCTCGAAAGAGCAGGAAGAAAGTATTTTAAAATCATCAAAATAAATCGTGTGACCTGTGTCATGATGGTGAGAAAGGATGCTGGAAAAGATGCCTTTTCTACGTGAGAAATGATGCCTTTTCTACGTGTTTTATACTGGGCTTTAATATTGTTAACAAAGTTACGCTTCCCGCCTGGTCAATCTCCTTTATACTTTGTTATAAATGAGAGACCGCTGACTAACATTGTTTCCTTTTCTACTTCCGTAAATTACGTTTAGCCCAATTAAAAATGTGAAAAAGTGATCTTTCCAGGAAGAGAAAAATGTATCATTTCTAGGAAACACTTCTATTTCGATCCATTGGATTCCTTACAATTTTGACATTACTTTCGTTTACTACTAGATAGCGTCGACCACTTTTGAGTGTTGACAAGATAACATAAAGTTTCTTTTTAAAGATTCTTGCTTACCTTACTATAGTCTATATAAGTTCAGTTCTAATGTCTTGGACAGTAACGCCATGATAATTTATGATAGCCTAGTAATATCATAAATGAAACTATACATGATATATCTGTTGAATATAATTGAATATAATCTTCTAATAGAGCAGTTCAACTTCCTGCATTTGTTCCTTCATTTCTTCAGCAACTTTTCGAAGATCTTTAACCACTGCAGGGATAGACTTTTTGTGCTCATCAATCGACTCCGTTACTAATGTGTAGATGTCACATACAACACCCACTGCAATTCCACCGATCAATACAACTTTTGACGCCCGGACAAGGGTCTTAAATACGGATGCAGTGTCTGCAAGCACATCGACACCTTTCCCTACTGCTCTTCCGACAGTAGCGGATACTTTCAAACCATTAATGACGCAATCTAGTGGGCATGAAGGTGAAGATTTATCTTCTTTAACGGCCATGTTTTTAATCGTGTCGTATTGCTTCTGGATCTTCTCGGTGTGTTCCCTGTCTTGATCAATTAACTTTTGCAATTCTTTCATGTTTGCACGACGTAATAAGTTGTTGGTCATTGTCGCTCCAGCTCCTGTTAAACCACCTGAAACCTCGAGAATACCACCAGAAATCGCAAGCCCAAGGGAAGCACCAAACGTGAAAGGAGCTGCAATCAACCCACCGATAACCATTCCAGTCCCGACAATCGAGGCGCTGGCCCCTGTGAGTTTAGCGATACGGCAGTTTTTGTTGTGCTTCTCGAGTTTATCAGAAACTTTGTTAAATTCTTTGACAAGTTCTGTTCGGTTGTTTTTCCATACATCGAGGTCTTCCATTTCAGCGAATGTTCAGTCAAGCATATATCTTCGTATACTATATTATTTATTATTTATTAACTTTTTTTTATATTCATTATTCATTATTTATAAAATAACAAATTAAAAACACACGCGCTGATTGGCTGAAAGCCGTGTTTCTATAACTCGATGGAAAACATGGATTTTCCCCGCCATTTTTATAAAATGGACTGTAAGACGAACCTTTGTTCACAAACAGCTAAAATGTCGATAAATATGTTCTGTGGCAGCCAACAAGAAGAAAAACGAGAAAATCGGATACTTTTCTTCACAGTTAAGAGCGTTTATGTTCATTTGTGCAGATAACGACGCTTTCTAGAGTAAGGAGAATGTATATTTTCATCATTTTAATAAAAGAGTCTTATTACTTATATTATATTATATATATTATATTATATTATTATTATATTATATATATTATATTATTTTATAAAAGAAATAGAAAACATCTTTCCGTGTTTACATACAGTTATAGAAACACTCGTAAAAGTTTGGGAGATCTGGATATAGCGTGGAAACACTCGCCCTGCTGGCTCGTGTTCCCACTAATTTCTCGTTCTCCCGAACTTCCACTCGTGTTTCAAAAACTGTATGTAAACACGGAAAATGTTTTATATTTCGTAATTATTAATATGTGCAATGTGATATAGTAAAAGCACAAATATATCATTCACATCTTTAAATTCAGTGATAAACTGGCCCAGCTGGAGCTGACAAGGCATTTATTGAACATTTCTTGTTTTAACGTGCCCATACAACGAAAACATCGTCTCTTCATATTTTTCGTCTTTCCAAAGTGGGTTAGGAGAACCGAAGAATCCTATTTCAATCTATTATTTATAACTTTCCATTGCCTAAAAATGTCATGTACTTGAAATTTCTGGGACAGAGTTGCTTGGTACAATCGATTTCGTTACTAATGTATTACATCAGTGTAATGTAATGTAATACAACACCAACTGCAACTCCATATTCCTCGCTTTTCGAAATTATTTCAATATATTATTTATGACTTCCCGTTGTCTAGATGTCAGCATTTGATATTTGAACTTGATGACGTCATTAGTTTCAAAATGCCCCCAATCACAGAGTTTATGAGATCAAATCAAACTTGGCGTACTGTGAGTGGATCTCGTGTGCCTGGTGCTTGTTCGCGCTGAAGCAAACTCAATATCAAACTCCATATCAAACTCTATACTACATCAATATCAAAGCTGCTTTACGAAGCCACCGCGCTCGCATAAACAAACTGACAACGCGTGACGTACTCGTGTTTGTAAAACAAACAAACTCTACGGAATATTTTTGAGCCATTGTCTATAACTGAGTAATAAATCTTAATGGGTGTAACGTTAGAACAATATCGAGCACGAATCGGGTGCTACAGTGTCAACATGAATAAGACGAGTAAAAATAGCGAAAATTATGCGGTACCCACATGTTCGCTTTGTGGACGTCTCGTTAATCTTGCGTTACCGTGTGCCGTGTTTTTCGATTGACCAAAATGTTGGTCAGTATAAATACAATATGGCTCTGATAAACAACAAAAGTAGTTCAATACCTATCGTGGACCAAATAAGCGAAGGAAGAAGCCTATTCGGTAAAGCAAAAAACGATCTCGGCGAACTTTCGCTGTCTTCCGGAACGTGTTCGGAACGTGTACGACACAACGAAGAAAGAAGATATAACTTACGAAGATATATAAAAGAAGAATAAATATATATATATATATATATATAATCGGCAATCGTTTGTGTATAATTGGTACTCATGCCCATATCTAGATTGTACCAAGCTACACTGATGAGCTGTGGAACAGCGAAACATGCACGTGTCTGTAGATATTGTACTATATATATATATATATATATCTTGTCTTATATTATATATATATATATATATATATATATATATATATATATATATATATATATATATATATATATATATATATATATATATATATATATTATATATATATATATATATATATATATATTAATATATATTATATATATATATATATATATATATATATATATATATATATATATATATATATATATATATATATAATATATATATATATATATATATATATATATATATATATATATATATATATATATATATATATATATATATATATATATATATATCTATCTATCTATCTATCTATCTATCTATCTATCTACCTATCTATCTATCTATATATATATATATATATATATATATATATATATATATATATATATATATATATATATATATATATATATATATATATATATATATATATATATATATATATATATATATATATATATATATATATATATATAGCAAAGTGAAAAGGTGGTAAACTGCCAAGAATTTAGTGACGAGATACTGACGTTTCGAGCGGAGCCCTTCATCAGAGTAAGACCATATAGTCTTACTCTGATGAAGGGCTCCGCTCGAAACGTCAGTATCTCGTCACTAAATTCTTGGCAGTTTACCACCTTTTCACTTTGCTATATATTCAAAACACTGTCTACGCAGCACTCTACTTATATATATATATATATATATATATATATATATATATATATATATATATATATATATATATTGAATCAATTGATGGTGAAGGAAAATTTCGATTGTTGGAATACATACATTTTAAGACCAAACCGGGACCAGTTGCGAAAAATGCAACTTCAAGGCCTTCCGGCTGAAATTGAACCCGCGACCCTGCATGCGATGCTAGTGCAGTGCTCTGACCACTGAGCTACGGAAGCCGTTGCCGAGAGCCTAGTCACGAGTTCTGTATATACCCAGAATCTTATCTGGGTATACCCAGATCTGGGTATACCCAGAATCTTATCCCGGCATTACCACCATATATACAGAACTCGTGACTAGGCTCTCACTGCACTAGCATCGCAGGGTCGCGGGTTCAATTCCAGCCGGAAGGCCTTGAAGTTGCATTTTTCGCAACTGGTCCCGGTTTGGTCTTAAAATGTATGTATTCCAACACTCGAAATTTTCATTCACCATAAATCCTTTCAACATGTAGTTTGATCGAGTGAAATACCAAATATTACCTATAATATATATATATATTCACAAAGAAGATATAACTTACGTTGCAGTCTTCGTGAATTGACAATTCTTTCGCTGCCCGGCGAGCCCTGGATCAGCAGGGAAAAACGTAGCTGTTGACTATAAAACATTCCTAGTTTTTCTACAAATTGATAAAAAGGAGAATCATCTAGAGTAGTGTTGTATAAACTCTAATTTTACAAGGCTATTATATTCTTGTAATCTCAAGGCACTATGGTAGGACCAACTCCTTATAAGGAAGTAAAAAGTCGTTTTGTGTGATTCGTTTGAATCGGACAATATTTGGATTTTGGGCGAAGGGCGGCTATTGGTGATCTGATGAACTACATGCATAAAGAGGTTTTTACGAAGGGTATACACGTTTGCGTACAATAATAAATTGGGTGGGTTATGTATTAAGACTCGCGAATTCCAAATCCGTTTTCAGAATTGAAAACGGTTAAATATTGAGCGAGATAACGTTCAAAATATTATACGACGAAGCGGCTGGCTCATTACTGACTAATAATTTGTAAGTACATAAACCGTTTTACGAAGGTTATACACGTTCTCGTAATATAATAGACAAATAGACATGTATGTTATGTATTTAGACTCGCGGTAATTCCAAAACTGCTTTCAGAATTGAAATCGAGTAAATATTGGCCGAGATAACGTTCAAAATCTACGTACGACGAACCGGCCTTGGGATTTGGTTTTGACAGACGCGGTCTGAGCACAGACACTGGGACCATGGATGGGGGAAAAGAAACTCTAAAATAAATTTACACAATAATTTTGGTGCTTCACATCAACTCCTACATCGTTTAACATTGCTATATAAAGGAGGTACGCTCTTTTGCGAAAACACCGAGTGAAGTACTCGAGAGATTGACAAATTTAAAGGGATATGGCAATATAAATTAACTTTATTTCATTTAAAAGAACTCGTAAAATGGTATAAGAAGACCTTTTACAATTTTTCTGTATCTTTCTTGGTTTTTGAAATATTTCAGATAATTATGACAAAAGACAGTCTACAATCCGCCATCTTGTTGTAATATTTGACCTAATTAATTAGGAAATTGGTGACGTCACAAGCAGGGTAAACCTGATGAAACTACTCCATAGGTGACCGAATTTCCGCGGAAGGCTTTTTAAAATATTGTGGGCCAATTGAAAATGGAAATAGTGCAACATAATCGAGTTTCTGGCTCATAATGTCGTAAGGTTGGCAAGATAAAAATTTCACTTTACAGGCTTATGACGTCACATGTATATCGAAAATAATTCCAAGATGGCGGACAGCACGAAAATTATTTCGAAAACCAAAAAAGATAAGGGAAAATTGTAAAAGGTCTTGTTATACCATTTCACGAGTTGTTTCAAATGAGACAAAGTTAATTTATATTGCCATATCCCTTTGACAGTGCTAAAGTGTTCAGTTTGTTGTCTAACTATTTCTGTATATTTGGCTTTTTTGCGCTCTACGTTGTTTTGAAGGTTGGATTCAAATCCCACGGTAAGTTCGACTATATATAGACATCCCTTTGAAGAAGATAGGAGTAAATCTGGACGATATCGGTCACCAGTTATTATTGAGGGGCTTTTGAATTCCGGAAGATCAACAAAAAGGTTAGAGCAATTGGCAGTTTGTAGGGTCTTGGTAATAATAATAATAATAATAATAATAATAATAATAATAATAATAATAATAATAATAATAATAATGGAAACTTTATTGAAATTATTTATATATATACAATTATAAATCTCACTAATTTAGGTAATTTATAATTGACTACTTGAACCTATTTATTATTTACAAACTATATAGACAAAGAAAAAAAAAAGTTAATTTAAAATGTATCTTTAAATGTTCAGTAATTCCGGATTTGTCCAGTCCTTATTTCTACAACAAAATATATGATATGTTGTTCTAATGGCGATAGACATAATTCTCCTAATTCCATAATTTTTGTGTTTGTTATCAAGACCTAGATCGCTCAACATATCTAAAAAGGTATGACATTCTTTTGAGAAAACACCTAAGGAGCTTATTGACAAATTTACAAATTTGACGGATTTAAAATGTTCCTTTTGCTGTGTAATGAGATCTTTGGATCTTGCTCTTTTGCGATCAACATTTGTTTGGAGATTAGATTCATATCCGACAGAGAGTTCAACGATATAGAGACAATTAGTGGAAATGGATAGAAGCAGATCTGGGCGGAACGTGTCACCAGTTATGATTGAAGGGCTCTTATATCCAGGAAGATCAACGAAGAGATTAGAGTTGTTGACAGGTTGTAGGCTTTGTGCAATAAAGTTCAGAACAGAATCATGTCTCCATGTGAATCGTGGTAGGTACGATTGACATCCAGCAATAATAATAATAATAATAATAATAATAAATATAATAATAATAACAATAATAATAATGGGAACTTTATTGAAATTCTTTATATATATACAATTATAAATCTCACTAATTTAGGTAATTTATAATTGACTACTTGAACCTATTTATTATTTACAAACTATATAGAAAAAAAAAGTTAATTTAAAATGTATCTTTAAATGTTCAGTAATTCCGGATTTGTCCAGTCCTTATTTCTACAACAAAATATATAGTATGTTGTTCTAATGGCGATAGACATAATTCTCCTAATACAATAATTTTGGTGTTTGTTATCAAGACCTAGATCGCTCAACATATCTAAAAAGGTATGACATTCTTTTGAGAAAACACCTAAGGAGCTCATTGACAAATTTACAAATTTGACGGATTTAAAATGTTCCTTTTGCTGTGTAATGAGATCTTTGTATCTTGCTCTTTTGCGATCAACATTTGTTTGGAGATTAGATTCATATCCGACAGAGAGTTCAACGATATAGAGACAATTAGTGGAAATGGATAGAAGCAGATCCGGGCGGAACGTGTCACCAGTTATGATTGAAGGGCTCTTATATCTAGGAAGATCAACTAAGAGATTAGAGTTGTTGACAGGTTGTAGGCTTTGTGCAATAAAGTTCAGAACAGAATCATGTCTCTAGGTACGATTGACATCCAGCAATAATAATAATAATAATAATAATAATAATAAATATAATAATAATAATAATAAATATAATAATAATAATAATAATAATAATAATAATAAATATTTTAATAACTTTATTCAATAAAATCTCAATTACATCTGAAATTAATTAAAAAATTAGATAATACTATATTTACAAATTAATGATAATTTATTACATAGAAATCTAACAATCGTCTTTTAAAATCCTCCAATTTTAAATGAATATAATAAAAAAAATAAAACATTAAAAATTAAAATAAATTAAAATTAAAATTAAAAAAAATATTTAAAAAAAATATTAAAAAACTCCTAAACGGCTTTCTCTATAGCCCAGTTCAATGTTTGCGTGTGGATCCCGATTCGTAGAAGAACGGCTCCCTCTTATTGCCATAACTGCCGACCGTATCAAGGCGAAAGATAATGTGCATCGCATCCACGCAAGTGTGATGCTGTAATCTGACTTTCGCTTCTGTGCTAACAATTCTGCTAGGCGTTTATAAGCAACGGTTGTCTCTTTTCCAAGTCCCCCACTTGTTGAAAACACAAGAGGTGTAAATGCAGCATATTCAACTTCCCTAATTCTGTCTCCGTACTCCCTCTTCTTAGCCATCTCATGTTGTCTGTAGAGTGCAGGTATATTGGTATTTCGGTAGCTCGATGCGTTTGGGTGAAAAACCCTAACATCAAAAAAATGCAACTTGCTGCCTACTCCAAAAACCCTTTGCTCTAATATCTACTCTTGCTTCATCTTGCTTGTTTGCCGTTCTTGGTAATATGATCTCGCCTGCGAGTGGTTGTAGCTGTGGTTCTTTTTCCACATCAGAACATACTTCCATCAGCCATTGGGTGGTTATGTCTCTAATCTCGTTATGCCTTATTATTGGTAGTCCACCAAAAGGGCATATCATGGCGTGGTCTGCTGAAAAATTCTTGCCACACTTACATTGGAGTGGTACATTTTTCAGCTGCCATCCATATCGCAGATGGAGCGCATCACGAAATTGTCCTTTGTTCAGGTTGAAGCCTTGATCTTGTAGTGGTAAAACTGACAACCACGATGACGATCCTTTCTCGCAAAGTAAGTCCATCATTCTTTTCTTTGGTGGAGATAGACTTTCTCTGACTTGTTGAGCCAAGCTCTCAATTTCCTGTTGTTTATGCCGACGCAGATTTGTTTTGATGGATTGTAGTTGTGGTCTAATGAAGGATTCCTTTTGCTCGACAATCATATCTTTCAAGGTTTCGCTGATCTTTTGTGAGGCATGATATTCTCCACTTGCACTGGTTACTGGGTTGATAATGTTTAGACCACCGTAGCGTATGGGTAGAGAGAGAAGTCTCCTTTCTTCAGAAGTACACTGACATCTACCAGTTAATGCCGGAATAAAGGTTTGACTAATCGTATCTTCTAATGGCTGAAATAGACTGTCAATATCCTCGATTGTCCGCATTATATATCGCCATTTTCCCAAAATGCAATGAGAGAACGCAGCATATGCAGATTGGGGATATCGTTCTGCTATCTTGGAAAGATTCTTAATTTCTTCAACAAAGTCTTCGACTTTGTGTGCTGCATACTCGTTAGCAAAGCAGGTTGAACCAACAGTTGAACCAAGCATCTCATGTCCATCAATTGTCACTAGAATTCCCGTTCCTTCAAAAAATTTAATTGCTTCTTCTTGAAACTCTGGTTTAACAATGAGGTGTGTTTTACTTCCGTTTGGATGGTATCCCATCTGTGGACCGATAGCTGATAGACACTGCCACCATCTTCTTAATGCTTCGATCTTTCCTCCTGCAGTGGAATCATCAGCAAACCATACTTGTTTAACTCTTGGCTCAACTGATCTCAATCTTCGAATTAAAGGTGTCACAGCAAGAGCGTACATAGCCATTGCCAGGGGATCTCCTTGAGTAATCCCTTCCGATGATTCAATTTCTCCTCCTCCGGTGACAAATAGCCTTACTGGGGTTTGATAGGTGTTATTCAGGACAGTTGATATTGCGGGACAGATAACCCCGATGTTATGCAGCGCGCTTGTCGATTGATGGTGTTGAATGCGTTGTTAGCATCTACCAATAATAATGCTTCTGTTTCCTCAGATGACATAATCTCATTCATGGCATGAACTGCAGCTTCACAACCGGCTTCATGGCCCGCACATGCCTGTAGTGGCCCCGCGGCTTCCTGGACATAATTTCCAACCACTTTAAGGATGGACTTTGCTATAATACGCCTTGGCACCTCGCCAATACCAATTGGACGTACTCCTGGATTTTTGTTGAGTGGTATTAATCGACACGCTACAAATGCAGATAAACCTTCATAATGAACAGCTGAAGTGCACAGGCGTCGTGCTATTCCAGCTAGCGCATTACATAAATCAACGGAGGCACTTTTAAAGGATGAACAAAAACGACGCCATGCATAGGCATCAAGTCCCGATGGGCCGGCAGCGCCTTGTGTCTTGTTTGCGGCTACCCTGATTGACTCTCCAGTAATTCTTTCGAATATGACGGGATCGTAATGAGTTTCGTCCATATCGGGCTCAGGTAAAAGTGTCTCTGCTACCGGAACTCTTCCCTGCGGATGCTTTTCCGCTAAAACCTCCCGTGTCGTCTTCCATTGGATATTACCATCGTCATCCTCTCCCACAGGTATTAGTGAATCTATATTTAATAGACCTCCTTTATTTGCATTGGAAATTAGACGAACCGCTTGCCGTGTCTTTCCTTGTAACATGAGACGATTGAAACCCCTTGCAATCTTTTCCGACTCGACTTCCGCTGTGGTGCTAGAGATAAGGTGATTTTGAATACACTTCCCCTCAGAGATTAACTTTTCAATCTTTCCTTCCGACCATAAAGTCATTCTGCGTTCTAAACAGGCTATATGTTCCTTGGTTTTGCTTTTAGCGTGAGGCTTTTGTAATAATAAGCACTGCATGATTGAACACGCCTTAAAAACAATGCACTCAAGAGGTGATTCGTCTGCGTAGGCTTGGTATAATCTGGCCAATTCTTTAATGAATGCTTTTCCAACTTTTCCAGATGGAAGAAGAAAAATATTTCGCCTCCATTTGACTATTTCCTCATATGCACCATCTATACGTTGAGCAAACACCTCTCCACTGAACTCGCCCCATTGAAACGGAATTGGAATATTCATATGCACTTCTGAAGGAGTATGATTTGCATAATTTACTTGTTCGTTTATGCAAATTTCATCAACAACATTGGCATTTTCTTGTTGACTTCTTTCTTGAACCCCAGTTGCCGTCCTTTCCATGGCTTTATTCGCTTCACCGTTCACATATACTTCTTCATCAGCGTTAATACTTTCTTGTCGATTTCTTTCTTGACTTTTCACCAGTTGAGCTGCTTTGTCTCTCAGATTCTGAGCTGTTAGGCCTAATGAGGCATATCCTTTTTCCTCCCATAACAACCTCATGATTTCCATATAGCCTTTCCTTTGATAATTCTGGCCGCTCTGATGTTCTGCTATTGCTCTTTCACGACAAACCAAAATATCTGCCACCATCTCTTCGGTCCATTTTGTTCTTCCAGTGGTTGTATTCTTTCTTTTCGGCGGCATCTTGTCTTTACTATTCGGAGTTCTTGTTAAAGTATTTAAGCTCAACTATCTTACTTCTCACTTCTGTTAAATAGCAGCTTCTGTTAACTGCAAACCT
Organism: Chrysogorgia sp. JL179-B06; assembly: GCA_035772405.1. Taxonomy (NCBI): domain Eukaryota; kingdom Metazoa; phylum Cnidaria; class Anthozoa; order Scleralcyonacea; family Chrysogorgiidae; genus Chrysogorgia; species Chrysogorgia sp. JL179-B06. The sequence goes on from JAYKKM010000327.1 coordinate 160,013, forward strand.
AGCTAGGCTTTCTTCTTAAACTTATAAACAAGTCAGAATTTAGTCGCCATGCTATCGTTCACATAAACTGAACTGCTAATAAACTTCAATATCTTAAAGCACAAGGTCCGACGGCCATAGTCGGCATAGTCATTATTAAATATAATAATAATAATAATAATAATAATAATAATAATAATAATAATAATAATTTTATTGAAATACTTTATATAAATATACAATTATAAATCTCACTAATAACTAAAAACACCTAAAAGCCCTAAAATGCGTGATGATTCAAACGCCATTCACAAAATGTACGTGTCCGGCATCAATGTCTTTAAATAGCGTTGTCGCTTAAAAAACCTCTGCTGTAACAGAGTTTAATTTGAACTCGTCTATATGTTCGTCTTTCGCTCGAAATGGCGATCTAGATCCTCTTGTGCATAAATGCACGGACTTCAAAATTTCGAAAGACAATCTTGTTCTGATCCAGGTAATAACGGTTGCATAGTCTTCTCCGTTTTTCATAGACAATTTCTCGGCAAGATGCTTTAGGAATTTCTGGCATTCATCCCCCATTCCTCCATTCGTTCCAAAAACCAAAGGCGTAAATGTACCCATCTCCACATCTAAAATTCTCTGTTGGTACTTTCTTTTCTTCTCGGCTTCTTGTTCCTTAAAGATAACAGATGTGGCTTTGTTTTGATGACATTTGGAGTTTACATGCGATACACGAACGTCAGCTTTGATATCCAATCGCGCATCCGGGCTTCTGTTGGTGGACTGTAAACGGAATTGTTCATTGTCCAATGGGATGAGCTTCGGTTCGGCTTCTACGTTATTGCATACTCTGCTGAGCAGCGTGGTCAGTAAATCACGAACTCCGTCATGCCTTCGAGCCACAAATCCTCCTCTTTTACAAGATAGAGCGTGGTTGACAGAAAATGCGTCTCCACATACACAATGACTTGGCATTTCCGACAATGGCATGTCATAACGCATTCTTAACGAGTCCTTGAATTCTTCTTTGTTGAGGGTCAAGCCTTGTTCTTCAACTGGTATGGCATTTAACCATGAGCTTGCTCCTGTATCCCGCGCTTGTTTGACATGCGATAGGAGATCAGCTGAGATAGACTCGTCGATGCGTTCTCTTTTTGCTCTGGCATTTGCCCGCTTGATTGACTGCTGTACATTCTTTATCTCGTTAGTGTTCGCTGGCATGAAGGTGCTTTGTGATAATATGGCCTCCACATGTGGACGCGTTATTGACGTCGATGCTGCGTACTGTTGTGGCGCTTCTTCACTTAGTACAGGTATCCCCAAACCTCCTTGTGCAGGGGACAACGTGATGACTTCGTGCAATTCTTCAGGCAAAGGTTCTTCTTGGCCGAACAAAGCTGGGAGAAACAACTCGCTAATGGCTTCCTCAATGGGGTTAACGTAGTCTTCGAATGAGCTTATCGTACGCATAAAGTATATAAACTTTGATTTGTAGCCTTTTGTAAATGCAACATAGGCTGAATGCGGTTGACTTTTTGCAATAACGCTTAATGCTTCGATTTCTTCTCTCCATCGGTTGACCTTTTCGTTGCAGTACTCTTCTTTGTAATTGGCAGAACCAATTACTGCACCCAGGTGACGTCTTCCTTCAGTTGTTATATTCACCTCGCTTATGATACCAATTATATAGCGATGGAATCGTTCCTCCCCCAGCTGAGTCATCAGCCAACCAAACTTGCTTGACATCTGGGTTTGAGAGTCTCAGGGATTGGATGATGGTTGATGTGTTGACTGAATACCATGGCATGGCCAAAGGGTCCCCTTGAGTGGTACCTTCTTGAGACAGTATCTCACCCCCGCCACAAATAAATAGTCTAGAAGGACTTCTATATGTGTTAATGAGATATTGCGAGATTTCCTTACAAGTAATCTGGATGTTATGCATTGCTACGGAGCGATTCATTTGATTGAAAGCATTGCTTGCGTCGATCAGAAGTATTCCATCAGTTTCATCTTCATCGAAGACCCCGCTCATTGCATGTATCGCGGCTTCAGCGCCTGCGCTGTGCCCAGCGCAAACTTGTAGCGGGCCCGCTGCTTGTTTCAAATCTTCTTTGAAGAATTGTGACACGGTTTTGCCAATGATTCGCCTCAGTACTTCACCTACGCCTATTGGCCTAATTCCAGGATTCTTATCAAGGGGAATCAATCTACATGACGTGTAGGCTTCTAATAGGGAGGAATGATATGAATACTTCAGCAGGTTTCTCGTCATGATGGCTATTTCCTCTCTTAGTAGTTTTCCCTCGGTCTTGAAACTTTTTGAACACAGGATTCTTCGATATAATTCGGCATCCATTCCTGAGGGCCCTGCCGAGCCTTTTGTTTTTATTGCTGCATTATAGATGGTCTGCTCATCAATCATATCAAAAATATTCGGCGGAATATTATCCAAAGGCCCATACAACAGACTCCCCTCTTGCACCTCTGCAGCTGTTGGATGTTTCTGTTTAAGCTCTTCGATGACTTCTGGCGATAGATTACATAACCCTGATGAACTCTCTTTATCTAACATCTTTATAGCAGCCGTGATTTTTCCTTGCATGACCAATTTAGCAAACGATTTGGACATATCTTCCACGGATCTAGCCTTCCTCGAAGATATAAATTTCTTTTGGATAAATCTTACTTCTTTCATTAGCAGTGATACGTCGCCTTGTCTCCATTGGAGTAATCTACGATCGATGGCTGAACTATGCTCTTTGCTCTTAGACTTTGCAGACGGTTTCTGTAGAATCAACGAAGGGAGTATCATAAATACTTTCAATGCAATCGAGTTCAAATCAGCATTGTAGTCAAATTGCTTGAGCCAGAATGTTAATTCAGTTATGAAATCTTTGCCAGCTCTACCGGATGGTATTTTAAAAATATTTCTTCGGAAATGAACGATCTCATCGTATATCTGGCCCACTTCACAGCACAATTCTCTGTGTGTTATTTTCCCCCACGTTTTCTCTTTTATTTGGGATGGCAGCACGTTAATCTCGGGCAAATTTGGCAATAAATTGCATAATGCACTCTCTTCTTCATTTCCTAATTCCTCTGGGACTTGCTCACTAGTAATGTTATGTAAATTTGACTCCGGTCTCGATATAATAATAATAATAATAATAATAATAATAATGGAAACTTTATTGAAATTCTTTATATATATACAATTATAAATCTCACTAATTTAGGTAATTTATAATTGACTACTTAAACCTATTTATTGTTTACAAACTATATAGAAAAAGAAAAAAGTTAATTTAAAATGTATCTTTAAATGTTCAGTAATTCCGGATTTGTCCAGTCCTTATTTCTACAACAAAATATATAATATGTTGTTCTAATGGCGATAGACATAATTCTCCTTATACAATAATTTTGGTGTTTGTTATCAAGACCTAAATCGCTCAACATATCTAAAAAGGTATGACATTCTTTTGAGAAAACACCTAAGGAGCTTATTGACAAATTTACAAATTTGACGGATTTAAAATGTTCCTTTTGCTGTGTAATGAGATCTTTGTATCTTGCTCTTTTGCGATCAACATTTGTTTGGAGATTAGATTCATATCCGACAGAGAGTTCAACGATATAGAGACAATTAATGGAAATGGATAGAAGCAGATCTGTGCGGAACGTGTCACCAGTTATGATTGAAGGGCTCTTATATCCAGGAAGATCAACGAAGAGATTAGAGTTGTTGACAGGTTGTAGGGTTTGTGCAATAAAGTTCAGAACAGAATCATGTCTCCATGTGAATCGTGGTAGGTACGTTTGACATCCCGCAACTACGTGTAGGAGGGTTTCAGGGTTTAAGCAGAAGGAGCAATCAGAGTACGACATTATTCCCCATTTAGTAAGGTTTTTGCGGGTGGGAAGTGAATTATTGATGTAACGGATGGTGAAGTTATAAATGTTCTTTGGGAGGTTTGATTGGGATTTAGACCATATGCCGTTTAATTTCGACAGTGAGAACTTGATGACGTTAGAGAAGAAGGAGCCTTGGAGAACCAGATGATTCTGAAGTTTGTTCTCTTGTCCGGAGTTGAAACTTTTAAGGACTTCCTTTGTCGAGGTGTAAACGTCGTATTGGATGTTTTTATGGTCACATGTTGTTTTCCAGAGATCTTTTATGGAATCATTTGGAGAGGTTTTTAAGGCGTTACGAGCAACTGTTTGGCACTGAACAAACTTGATAGATGGAGGGTAGATATTTAGACCAAATTTGTTAGTGGTAAGGTATACGTTACTTAAAGTCCCTGATAAAGGTATTTCAAGCCATTTACGTATGTATTTATTCACTACCGAATCCATGTTTCCAGAGACCCAGGTTTTTGATAAGGTAATTTTGATAATAATAATAATAATAATAATAATATTAATAATAATAATAATAATAATTTTTATTCCATCGATAAAATACATATCGTATGTTACATATTTTAAAAGGTAATAATAATATACTACATCTTAAATACAGATAATCATCTTAGTAGGAGCTAAAGTGCTAAACTATGTTTAAAAATCAAACGATTAATAGACCTTACCGTAATTGTTCGAATGAACGCCGTCCTCGAATAAGCGCCGCATTTTGAGCAAAAAAGTTAATAAGCGCCGCGGTCCCAGTGCGGCGCTTATTCGAAGAATGCCATGTATAGTCAAAGCGGGTAAAACATCGCAATGTCTCTCGCTTCACTAATAGCGCAAAATGCAATGCGTTTTACCCGACTTGACTATCACTAAAAACACCACTGTAATGCGATTCTAAAACAGCTTTGGTAATTTATTTTCATTAATGGCAATGTTCTTCAGTTCAAATAATAATAATAGACGTATTAGGAGCATTATACAATAGTCTCAATGCTCTTACAACAATATATTCATAAATATACTGATAAAACTTATTACAGTTTCATTATAAGATAAAGCCTACTTATAAACAAATAAACTATTAATTTTAAAAAAGAAAAGTCTTAACTGCTGACTTAAAATTACCCAACATATCAAAGCTTCTAATTTCCTGTGGTAATGAATAAAGTGACTAATAAAGTGACTATATACACAGCCAGAAAATAAACAATTAAATCAGAATTTAATTAACGCGAAAAATTTAATTAGCGCCGCGGCGCTTATTCGAACATTCGGTATTCAAAAATGGCCGCCGAATTAATATTCTTTTGTATGCATATAAATTAGCCCTTATGAACTCGTTTTCATGTACGAAATTGAAAAGGATTCTTACTTTAAAACTAGGTCATAAGGGCCAATTTATATGCATATAAAAGAATATTAATTAGGCGGCCATTTATGAATAAGGTCTATAAAACAATTCTTATATCTAACCAGGGATGGATCCAGCATGATATGGTAGGGGGGGGGGGGGGAAGGGGGTGCTCTGGTGCCGAGTTGTGTCGGTCATCAGTATTCTGGCGATCATGCGCACCACGCGCCATCAGTATTCTGGCGGTCATGTGCGCCGCCCGCCCATCACTGCATCAGTATTCTGGCAATTTGGCAAAACAGCCTCCATGCAGTCTGCAGTAGAACTGTACAAGTGTACAACTTAGTTACTGAGTAGCTAGTTGTAGCCTTGTAGGGACTGAGGGACAGGGAGAAGTTTATAAATATAATATAGTCATTAGTTAATAGTGTATTACAGTAGATTTTCATTCTCTTATATAACTTCATAGTATGCTTTTGAAAAGCAGAAGAGAATTAAAATTTAAAAATATAAATATTGCTTAGATCAGTTGGATGGGTTCCAGACTCCAGAGTCAGAGAGGCATCAGGCATGCATGATGCATCCAAAGGGCCAAAGCTAGCAAAATATTATCAAACATGATACATGCAAGGGATGCAACAGTCAACAGATAGTCTAGTCATGGTCACAATCACAAGAATATCTAAGTATCTAACCTTATGATCAAGTGACAATTAAACAGTTCAACTGACACTTATCATCATGCATGTTATTACTCAAATTACTGTATCTCATTTTGTCTCTAATATTTTTTGCTTTATGAAAAATAGCACCCCCCTGGCCAAGGCTAGGGGGGTGCGCACCCCCCAGTAAATCCATCCCTGTATCTAACAGTGTTTATTTTAGGTTTTGAAATATGCGCTGCTCTAAGGTTATATGTGGTGGATGTTGTCTTCGGGAGATGGTTGTATAATGGATGATTCTACAATTTCTAAGTAGAATCGCGCAGGCTACCTCTTTTCCCGCAGTCATTTAATAATTGCTGAACTTCAATATGATGAGATGTATACCTACGCTTATTACATCGATCTAGGAAATGTTCTAGTAAGTTCTGCATTAGAAGCTCCGTAAACGGGCAGACCATATGTAATACAGTAAAAACCCGCGTATGGTGTTTACTGCAAAATTAGGCTATTTAGGTTCTTAAACAGGTTCTTATTTTCTTAAGAAAAAAGCGACTTGGTATTGGTAAGTGTGGTCTATTATTTATATAAATTATGCATAAATGTTCTCCAAATGACTGCAATATAAGCACATACAAATCCTATATACACTTTAAAGCTACACTGTATGTAATTTACAGCTTACTGTCTGTAAATTCAATGGTACAAAATAACGTATACAACTGTAGACATATATACACTATTTGTCTGGTTCTGGCTCATTTTCATTAATTTGTAGAGTTTATTTTCTTTGATTTATAAATTTTTAGTTTTGACTCTATTTGATAAAATAAGAACCTGCTTTTAAATTTTAGCCTAAAACAGGTTCTTAATATGTAAAGGGGGTCTAAAAGGAAAATCTTAGCCTAAGTCTAACCGGTTCTTAAAATCTAGGTTCTTATACGCGGGTTTTTACTGTATTAGGCATTACTATAGCATGAAATAAATGGTCTATTTCCGCCTGGCTATAACCTTCTTTCCAAAGCAAAGATTCTTTGGAATTACAAACACACGAACGAGATCAGAAACACTAATTTAAATTAATATAAAAGAATATTTAATTTAGGTGCCATTATGAAAGAGGTCTATTTATACTAGACCGGAGGCATGCATTCCTGTCCCCCGCATAGAAGTACACCATGCACACAATCACGCATCGTGTCAATCTGTCTAGAATTACAGATTGGATTTACATCAGCTAGCGCGAAGCAAAATCACCAGATCTGATAAGCACTACGATAGGGAATAGGTCGTGGCTAGATGGAGGTGACCGTGAGGTACTAGGTCTGAGTCGTCTTCTGGACGATCTTTTTCAGTATCCGCGAGAGGTGGGAGGAAATGAGAGATTGTACTGCTATCATATGATTGGACATGCCTGTATGATGAAATACGTCATAGAACTGCTATACCCCAAAACAACTTAGATCCTAACCCTAACCCGCCGCCTAATGGGGTTTCTAACCCCCCGCCTAATGGTTTTCTAGGGGTTGGGGCTTTTGGGGCGGTACTTTCCACCATGGCTAAAATTAAGCATTGTAAAGCCTGGTTTCCATTTGGTCGCCAGGATCGCGACGGTGTCACAGTGGTCGATGTAATAGAGGGTCGATATACGTTGTCTTTTGTCTGCTGTATGCAAAGCAGTCTTTACTGATTGAAGAGATAGACGCACAACTCTATTACATCGACCACTATGACACCGTTGCGATCGTGGCGACCAAATGGAAACCAAACAACACTGTACCACAATTGCATGGTGCTGAAGATGGTGAACAGCTATACGAGCCATATACCATACGAAAAATTTGTTTTTGGTAAAAAATACCAGCACAATTACAACATTGAAGAGGGGAGGGGGAGGGGCGTCTTGCCCAATTGTTACATTTTGGTATACGTGTCTCAAAACGTTTGGCCATGATTGTAGTTTCCCCCGTTTACACTATTACGGTACGGTAGGTCTTCTGTTAAAAAGTCACCACGTTTCTTTGTCGTGTTTACACTATTCTGGAGTCGTTTGCCGTAGTGTAATAGTGTAAATGTCGCCCTTATTTTAAAGCATCCAATGCCACGCATCAGTTAATATATTCGGTTCGCTAGAACGATCGGCATACGAATATATTGACATCTTCGGCCAAGCAAGTAATGACATTGCAACTTGGTGGCATGTTATGACACATAAGTCCTCATTGGTTGATAGGAAAATACGCCCAGCTGCCATTGGATAATCTGCAATACCCTGCTGACACGTGACAACGGTAAGGGTGTTAAATAATCATGTTGGGTGGATACTAGATCATGACAAGTTACCTGACCAAGCAGGAAGTTTTATAAGCAAGACACAATTGAATTGCCAAGAAGTGTGAAAATGAAGTTCGCGATTTTCCTTCTGTTGATCACCATTAGTTCGTGCTTCGCTCGCTCGAAGCACAGTTTTGGTAAGAATGACCGAACATTTCTTGCCTTTCTTTTTGCAACCAAATAGTTTCTTTGTTTCTATATCCTAAGCCAGGTATCTTTGGCGATGATCGACCAGCTGAGATCGGTCCAGCATTCCAGCAACCTGATGATGTCTCCTTCGATATATTAAAAAGTCGTTTCATTTCAATAATTGCGAGAGATGAAATAAATTCTCCATTCATGTTTCAGGGTACCCCCGCGAAATCGAAAGGTTTGATGATGAACTTGCAGACGTAACCACAGAAGCACCTCCTACTGAGGCAGATACAGAATTACCCACAGAAGCACCTACAGAGGCACCTACAGAAGAATTACATACAGAAGAACTTACAGAAGCACCTACAGAAGCAGTCACAGAAGCACCTCCTACTGAGGCAGATACAGAAGCACCTACAGAAGCACCTATACCTCAGTCAGAATCGGCCGGGCAAACGTAAGTTTTTTTATCGATCTCGCATTTTCTATTCCGTATTTCCTCGCAAAAGATAAAGGTGTGCCGTCGACCAAACCGATCCCATTAGTGACATTAACAAAACACAACGACCACGGCAACGTGTTTGAACAACAGAATTTTATGTCATATACAAAGAGCTTTTACAAAGACTGTCCCAAAAATAATTATCATGCCGTCATGACTCTGTTGACAACGTATAGAAAAAGCATTTTTATGTTGTAAAGACAACGCAGAACCCGAGTCACTACAGAAGCCTTGGAAAAGCTTAACCTTGTTCTCGCGACTAACTCATAGATTGAACAAGTGTTTTTCTTCAAGAATTTAAGCGCAAAACGAGTACGTGCGACATGTTTGTGCAAAATTAATCGGGCTGCTCGCTACGCGCACTGGACCGTACGTTTTTGTTGGAGTGATTTGCATCTTTGAATTATCTCCGTCACGCTCCACGTCGAGAAGCGTCGTCTTGGACAACGGTGGCGCTTTGTTAATTAAAGTATACATCAAATCCCCCAAAATGATGTTTGTTTTGTTTGAAACGTACCTATATAGCTAGAATGACGAGGAATGCCGTTAACGGTTTTTCGATATCGATTTTCGTTCTTCACTTTTTATTTAAAACTCTATAGTCCGAACAACAATTGCTGATTTTAATGCGGGGCGTACGTGTTCCGTTTCGTCGTGTATTATTTCGAACGTTATCTCGGTGAATCTTTGACCGTTTTCAATTCTGAAAACAGATTTAGAATTACCTATTCCAAGTACATAACATACGTGCCTATAACGTGTATACCCTTCGTAAAAACCTGTTTATGGGTCCGATTCAAATGGATCACCCAAAATGACTTTGTACTTCCTTATAAGGAGTTGGACCTACAACTTTACACTTGTTAATTTACCAATTGTTTTATTTGCAAGAACTTTTAAAATGAAAAGGTAACTTCTTTTGAAGATTTTCGTTTCTTCGCTTTCTTTTTGAGATATATCAGTTTGTTTGATATGCAAATGTCCGGAATTTACGTCACACATGCATGACTTATTGGAGAAATGTGTGTATCTCTTTCATTCTCGAACGAAATCCTTTAAAATCAAGAAGTATGGTGTTGTGGGAGAAACATGCACACGTGTTATTCACTCTTTAGTGTTTTTATTTGATGAACGCAAAGATATATAACATTCTCTGATAAGTCATTATGTATGTGTGACGTAAATTCCGTACATTTGAATATCAAACAAACTGATATATCTCAAAAAGAAAGCGAAGAAACGAAAATCTTCAAAAGAAGTTACTTTATCATTTTAAAAGTTCTTCCAAATAAAACAATAAAAAATTTGAGGTTAGGGGCACTTTAAAAATTTTTGTTGATTAAAAATTCCATTCCATAAAGCATGCTTGAAGGAGTACAACGAGTCTCTTTTTCTTAAAGATAGGGGTAAACTGTTCCATACTTGACAAGTAGTTGTAGTTAATGTTCTTCCTCCTTCAGTGTGACGGGTGAATCTTGGACAGACTAAATTATAATTAGAGTATCTAGTTTGCCTATTATGAAAGTCACTATTCAGCTTCAGTAGTTCATTAAGATAAGAAGGCAAAGTACCCCGTGTTCTTTGGAAAGCAATGCTACATTTAGCTATTTTAGCATCTTCATAAAATGGCAGCCATTTCAAACGAATAAACCGCGGAACTGACGGTGTCTGAGGGATGCATATATCAAGAATCATTCTTGCGGCTCTCTTTTGTAGCTTCAAAATCCTCCCCAAGGATTTTTGTCACAGCTGGTCCAGATGACGCTTACATAGTTCAAGATTGGCCTTATTGTTAATCTTATTGTTGCACTATAATGCTCGGGTTATGCTAGTATAAAGGCGGATTTCCAGTCCTCGCACGAAGGAACTCGAGCACTCGCAAGCTCGCTGCGAGTGTTTTAGCCCTCGAGGAGATAGTTGGAAGTTTTGAACTATTTTTTACTCGCGGCAAGTACTCACAGTAAATATAACCATGATCAAAACAAATTATATCAAATTTCAAATCATTAGTAATTCAGGGAGAAAACTGCACAAAGGAAATCATTACCGTGTCTTAACTTGCATAGATATTGAAGGAAGAAATTACATAAATTAATCGAAGTTTCGCCTCGATTTTCTCGTAAATACCGATTTGTTTGAGGTGCTAAATCTGAAACACTGAGAACAGTGCTTCATCAGGATATCCAAACACCTCGAAGTTTGTTTAAAAAAACTCTGCTATCAATTCATTATTCTTGAAACCCCGCGAGTTATCGCAGCGAGCTGCATGTGGTGGAAATACAGTGGAAACCATGCGAGTACCCGTAGCGAACTGCGAGTTGCTTCGTGCGAGGACTGGAAATCCGCCTTAACAGATTACGCATCATTCCAGATGCGCTTTCAAACGCGACTAATGTCGTTTTAATGGTTAGTTGTTGGTGTAAGTACTGGGATACATCAATAGAGCGATATCGGGCATCGAAAAGAACGGAAATTGCAATGGCCATTAGAGATTAAGCATGCATGCCGAACCACTGCACGACGTCTCTCGTGCTATGAATTCGAATAAAGTAAAACAAAGAATGAAGAATCCTTAATTCCAAGAGCAATGGGGCGCCACTCGGAGGGAGGCATTATCGTGTAAAAGGAAAAGTAGAAAGTTTCAGGCAAAGATTTTACAGCTTTGACCTCGACGACGTCGTCGTAAATAAAATCTTTGCCTGAAACTTTCTACTTTTCTTTTCTACTCCATGAAATTCGTCTATCAATTGTTTAAAAATTTAGATTTTGTTTACCGTTGTTTTAATCGCTGTGTGCTCAAGTCGCTATTGCGACAGGCCATATTTGGATAATGGTTAAACAAACGAATCGTGGGAGACAGACCGCCCACTTCTCAAGTGAACGCAGTAACATATACACATATAGTCAAATACATATATGGAAAAAGTGACTGCCCCAACCGGATCCGAATCAACGTTTCGGCGCTCTAACCTTTGAGCCTCTCTCCTCCGCAGAGGTTCTGCGGAGATATTTCGGAGGTCGTCGGAGAGATTTGTCGAACGAGTCAGCTGGACACAAAGATTGCAGGATTGCGGGCGGGAAAAGGGAAAAGGACCTCTGCCAGATTTCTGTCGTTTTCTTGTTCATATTGTCGTTTTCGTGCACACGTTGTTTTGTCATGCATATATGGTCCATCTTTGGTCCTGTAAGTAACTTACTTGGTTTTTAAATGATTTTCGCTGATTTGTGACCATGCGAATTCAAACATCCTGCTTGAATGTGATGGTATAAAACACGTCGTACATACTTTGCCACTCATACTCAACAGTTTAAGATTTTCAAGCGTTTCTTCAGCTGCCAACTCCTGTAGCATTTCCTTTCCGTCTATATTCATCTTCGCATCAAATGAACATTTCGGATGCATAATATTAATGCGATAATGATGGCCTAAACCACTTGGTTCAAATAATATTACTCTTGACTTTATACATTCCACATTTGGACAACAAACTTTTCCAATCGTTAAAGCTTTTAAGTAATGTTTACTTGGACTTGTATCGCGTAACTTCAAAAAATATTCGACATTTTGTAAATTTGCAATGTAACTACCGAACCCCGTAATTCGTAATCCCAGTTTGGAAATATTTTAGTAACCCCCCTGATGCCGCCATATTGAGACAGAAATCTGGCAGAGGTTCTTTTTTCCTTTCTCTTGCCTTTTTCCGCCCGCGATCCTGCAATGTTTGTGTTCAGCTGACTCGTTCCACTAATCTCTCCGACGACCTCCGAAATATCTCCGAAGCACCTCTGCGGAGAAGAGAGCCTTTGAGCTAATGAGACACGGTCAGAACAGTCAGTGATTTTTCCCCATATACATATTAAATTCGCCGCTTTCGCTACTTTTCCTGGGAGGTGCGCTCGAGAGGCCTTGCTCCACGTTATGGTTAGATGCGATGTCTGCCTGTTGGTGTTAAGTAAAGCGGCGAATTTAATATGTATATGAAAAATGCCTGACTGTTCTGACCGTGTCTCATTAGCTCAAAGGTTAGAGCGCCGCCGAAACGTTGATTCGGAGACCAGGGTTCGATTCCCGGTTGGGGCAGTCACTTTTTCCATATATGTATTTGACTATATTAAAATCCTCTCTAATATTAATTAATATACACATATATGTATATGCAGTATATGTATATATATTATGTATGTTGTATATGTAATCTCTGTGTGTGTGTGTGTATATATGTCTAATAAAGTATCTAAAAATATTTAAAAAAGTTGGTGTACTACCGAAATAGCGGGTAAGTATAGTCTAACGTTTCGAGCAAAGGCCCTTCGTCAGAGAGTGACCAAGGGCCTTCGCTCGAAACGTTAGACTACACGGCAAAGTATTTGCCTGAGATCTTCGTACAGACTGAGCGACGAAGGAGAAAGGTTTGTGCAATGAAACCGAATGCAAATATAGTTTGCAGTGCAGACTGAGCAAACGAGGTAAATCCCCTCGCGAGGAGGGTGATAATCTCGCCGCGGCAGGGTCCATTTCTCACCGAAAATGTATATGTATAATGTATATAATATGAAAATGAGAAATAAGAGAACTTCAATGTGTCGAAAAATAGTTAAGTAAGAGTACTTACGTATATTTATATGGACGACGTTTTGGACGATGTCTTTCAGTCCGAAGGAGAATGAAGGACACATTGTCCGAAACGTCGTAAGTACTAAGTTAATATACGTATTCTTACTTAAGTATTTTTCAACACATCGAAGTTCTCTTATTTCTCCTTTTCATATTAAATCCAGTTCTTTTGAGAACTACACAAACAGGTTTTTACGAAGAGTATGCACGTTTAAGAGTAACATAATACTAGGCACGTATGTTATGTATACTTGGACTTGGTAATTCCAAATCTGTTTTCAGAACCGAGATAACGTTGAAAAAATTTCTACGACAAAACGGCCTTATTAAATTATGATCTAAAACACGGCGTGCGAGGTCTGGGGACCAGTAAATGACCGAGGAAATTCCCTTGTAACTCCACGGGTAAGAAATCTCCGGGCGGCATTTGTCTCTATATAGACGTAAGTGATGGTATAAGTAAGACTTACATCATCGAAACGTCGCTGGCTGAAGTTCTTGAGAAAGCATTTAACATGGATTTAAAATTATTCGTATTTTTTTGTCAACAGAGCAGAGTCGGCCGTGTGGTTTTTCGACGGCCACTGGAATGAAACAGCAATCGGGAAACTGACTGCCGGCAAGGAGGTTGAGATCGTATACGACGGATCCCGACTCCCAGGTCGTGACACCAGGTACGGTCAACGTGCGTGGGACATCTTCGTGGAATACAAATTCAGCGAAGACGGCGAGGTTCATTCGGAGAAGCTCGACGGTCCCGAACTTATGATGAACATGGAAATGATGACCAAATCCATCTTCATCCCCTTCGGAACCGACAAGCTGACGGTTTGGTTCAAGCACTGGGGCTACTACAGCGGTTACAGTTACGACAGCGACTACGGAAAAAACTACAACGAAGACGTCTCCGAGCCGTCGAAGGCCACCATCGTGTTCGACAGGCCAACCTGGGCAGAAACCGTGTACGGAGACCTCGAGACTGGTAAGCAATTCCACGTCTACTACGACACCGAAAGACTAAACACAGGCGGAGATATCTACGCGGTGGCAAAGTTCAACGAGGACTCGCGTGTCTACACTCGTCTGCTGAATAATCCCGTTGCCGGTTCAAACTACCTGACCACAACTTTCTACATTCCTATAAACGCAGAGGAGCTCATCATGTGGTTTTACAGCGGCGATGGCGAGGATCGCGTTTATGATAGCGACTACGGCCAAAATTATGAGTTCGCGTTGGAAGACTGAGAATGCTGCGGTTGCTTCAGAAGGAATACCGTGTGTTTTATCGACCGTTTTTAAAACTTTTCTAAACTTAGTTGTTCATGTAGGAATTCTCCTTTCTATAACAGATGCGTCGTGGTTTTGAAAAAATAACACGCGTGTATAAGCAATCCTGAGTGTGAGATTGGTGTTGACGTTTTTTTAAAACCAATGTTGAGAAAAATAGCACATGTATAACCTTGTGAAAAATTTCTGAAATCATTAAACAAGATTTTCTATCCGTGAAAACCAATTCGTCTAATTACTGTGGATTATATGTAGAAGTGCGCTATTCGGTATAGCAAAGGGAGCATTCATTATTTATGGCTGGGGTTGGGTAAACCAAATTTTTGGCGGTAAAAGGTTGGGTAAGATTATTTGTTGCATTATAAATATCGGATAAAGAAATCAAATAAATCAGTGTTTAATGTCTAGTTATAATAATAGTGATACAATATAAAATATATAGATTGCTTGTTCAAAGACAGTGTCAGGTAAAACCTCTTGTTAAATAATATTTTAGATAGACATATTTTCATGTTTTTTACAAATAGCCTGCGTCGCATCCGGCCTCGAAAGAGAGTTCCGGCCTCGAAAGAGAGTTCCATCCTCTATCCAGTCACCTCGAATTCGGTTAAAAAACTCGGCTGACTGGATATCGGATGAAATACTCTTTAATAATAATAAGACGTATTAGGAGCATTATATACAATAGTCTCAATGCTCTTACAACAATATATTCTTAAAGTTACTTATAAAACAAATAACAGTTTCATTACAAGATAAAGCCTATACTACATATATTACCAACATGAACAAAAAAAATATTAATTTTAAAAAAGAAAAGTCTTAAGTGTTGACTTAAAACTACTTTTAAGGACATGAAAGTGTAATTAGTTTTATAAGTAACATTAAGAATATATTGTTGAGACTATTGTATAATTATTGTCATTATTATTAAGGATAACTAACCCATACCATGTTTTAAAACTTCATTGCATTTTACGGGGGTGTTCTCTCTTTTACGCGATCGCTCCTAGCCAGCGTTGCAGGCGTCCAGTTTTAGGTTGCGCCCCAACTCCCGCAACCTACGCGCCTGCCCGTCCGCTTATGTTACTGCGATAAAAATTGTATTGCGGTTTTTCCTCAGAAAATCAAAGGACCACACCAAAAAAAAATTTACAGGACCTCCCTGAGAAACACCTTGGTGACTTACAAAATGTTCTTATTTGTTTTGGTGTTGTGGCAGATTTCAGCAATAGAATACACCATGCAAAATTTCAGCATAGGTCACCGGACAAAATACTGAAATATGCCGAATTTTATTGAGAAATGGCAGGTTTTGGTGGCGACAGCAATTCCCACGCATCACGCAGAATGACGCGAGATGACATCAGCAACTTGCATTCGTCATGTCATTTTAATGGTCTTGATTGTTTTTTTTTTTGTTTTTTACAAACTTTATTGGGTAAACTACAAAATTATTTGTTTACAAAAATTCAGAGCAAAAGAGAAAATAATAACAAGAAAACACAAGCGATTAAAGTAAGAGGCCCGGTACGTACTAGTTTTACAAGATGGGGCTTTTAGCATGAGAGTAGGATTAAGACTAAGTCGTGTTCGGTCGTGAGTAACAAAGGAAACAGTTGTGCACATTTAAATCAGAAATACCATAAAGAGCTTTATAAAAGAAAATCAACTCTTTGATTTATCGATTGAAACCGATAGAGGGAGTAGTTGGCAAGAGTTCTTGCATGTAATGGATTTAGTAAAAACGTCTATATCGAGATTATTTAAGTGGACATACCTTGATGTCCTAAATCATGAAGTAATCTTTCCTTTTCATTGTAGAGGTCGGCGCATCCGTTTTTCTGAATAAACGGTTAACTATATAAAAACAACATGAAAACAAGATTCAATCATTATGAAGGCTTCATGTATTAGGCATTAACATGCAGATGATGGTCCAGTGGTAGATAAAGATCAGGGTTTTCGTTTTCGTACCCAAAAATAAATTAGTTTGAAATAAAAGGCCTTTAAGAATAATGTTTAGAAATGTTAATATTTTGAGAAATAACGTTTTCATTCTCGTATTTTATGCTTCTGGACGCCGCCATTTTTGAGTTTGCTCGACGGCTCAAAATTGATGTACAGCGGTGGTTTTCTTTTCAATTTTGATGTCATTGAGTGCTTGTCTTTTGCAGGGCGGATTAAGGACCCCTGGGGAAAATTTAGATTGTGGGGCCCCAAACATCTGAAAGTTAGCAGATTGCACCCCAGTCTCTGGGGCTGCGGTGCATGGGAACAGTTATCACTTGTCAGTTACTAATATAAATATTGACTGCTGAGTCTGGGTTTATTTTAACAAAATAATTTAAGTTAAATCCGTAGGTACACTGCATTAAACAATAGGCATGTGTTACTGATCTATATAATGATTCTGTAAAATATTTCAAGATTTTTAATTTTTTAAATGCATGATTTTTTGCTTTTGGTCCTCAGCAACCTCGTACCCAGGGTCTTATCTCCGCTCCCCGCCAGCTCGGGGCTCTGGGGCACGTGCCCCATTTTCCCATAGATTAATCCGCCCCTGGTCTTTTGTTCCTTGCACTCAAGTGACGTCAACATTGAAAAGAAACCTCCGCTGGACCTCGAGTCTGAGCAAACTCGAAAATGGCGGCGTCCAGAAGCATAAAATACGAGAATGAAAACGTTATTTCTCGAATACAAGAGCAGATACCGTAAAACTATTAACATTATTAACTAAACATTATACTTAAATGCCCTTTATTTAAAAATAATTTATTTTTTGGGTACAGTTTCCCTGTAAGACCCGCCCCCCGCCGAAACTCCGGTGGTACTGTATAGGAAATCGCCAGCTATATGTTCTCCATGTCCAAGCAAAATCGTCTCTGCAGGTTTGTTTTTATGAAAAGCTGCTAAAATTCCATCATCAGTGTAATTCATACAATGAATGCCAGGGGACAGTTGAATTTGAATTTGCTACCTATGAATTATTTCACGAAATGCTGAAAATTGTATTCCTAAGATTTACGTGTTGCAGTACTAGTAGTATAGACCGCGCCCCCTGGATCAGAATGTACTTCATTGGGACAGACAGCTACTTAAGAACTAAGAGAAAGCCCTGAAGCAGGGGTGGCGCCAGAGGGGGGCAGGGGGGCTACAGCCCCCGCGTCAGGGAACCTTAGCCCCCCTGTCGGGGAAAAATTAACAATTCGTCGGGGAACGAGCTGGAATAAAAAAGAAAAAAACAAAAAAAGAAGAAAAAACAAAAAAAGAAGAAAAAAACAAAAAAAGTTCGTCTTTTGTTTTCTTAGAATCGTAAGTTTTTTTACGCATTAACAAACGTTTCGCTAAACAACGTCAAAGGTAATCAACTTTCATCTCTGGCACAAATCTATCACCTCTGTGTTGTTTCACGCGCTCACTGTCATCTAGTTTTTGCGTGAATATTATTGTTAGTTTGGTATACAGTAATAAGGAAATACTGACTATAAAATCATGATTTTCACTGTTTTTTATTTTAATTTTTTTTGTTAAAACTGCCCCAAAATGCAGGAAATAGCGTTTCAGAAATTCCTCGGGGGAGCATGCCTCGGACCCTCCTAGAGGGTCCTGTTACCCCCCTGTCGGGGACCTTAGCCCCTGCGTCGGCAAATTCCTGGCGCCACCCCTGCCCTGAAGAGCGGTTGTGAAAAAGGTAATTAACTTTTATAAAACGTATTGCGCTGCGTAGGCAGTGTAGAAATACAAATAAAATATCTAATAAGGTTGGTGTACTGCCGAAATAACGTGTAAGTACAGTAGTCTAACGTTTCGAGCAAAGGCCCTTTTAACAGTATACCGAGAATGGTCAATACCAATAACCCATATAACACACGACGAAATAGAATGGATTGGAAAAATTATATAATTCTTCCAAAAAATGGGAACAGAAAATGGTAAGAAGTCATTTAGTTGCTCAGCTTCCAAGCTGTTTAACACAATTCCTCCTGAAATTTTATATTTGGAATTTTATAAATTTTATTTTCAGAGATTATATTTAAATTACGCAAATTTTTAATCTAATTTAAAATCCAAATCGCATATATAGAGAGAGAAATTTTCCATTGTTGTAATGCACTCGACATATTTTTCTTAATTTATTCCATATATGTAGAATGCAGAGTTGCAAAAAAGCTGCGGGTATACGGGTACTACCCGTGAGGAAGGTTTACTATAATGAGGAAGGTTTTGAAGTGAAAACGAGTAAAAAACGTGTTGAAAAAAAACTCAGTAAGTTGGAGTCAGCAGCAGTCATAGTACTGTAGCAGTATGGCAAAGGTAAAAATCAAGCTATTTATGAATGTCATAAAAGCCAAAATTTTGAGGAAGCTATATTTTGAGGAAAGTTGTGAAAATTTGAAATCCTCCCCGAAGGAGGATGAACACTTTTTACAACTCTGGTACGCATTTGTTGATTTAGTTTACTTGAATTTAGCGTGATTTTAAACGAAGAAGAAACTTCGAGTTATTTACATTAGTTGTTTATCTATATTTCGTACCGACCCTTTAAAGTCGAATCGCTTCTTGAATACTTTATGAAACTGTAAAACAATATAACGATTTTGTAGCTTATGATATCTCCTATCTTGCTATGTCAATTTAGTTAGGAACTATGCTTATTTAGTGTACGGAAAAACTTTTCAAAGCACGGTTACCCAACGTCACATTCCAGACAACGCCTTCAGAAGATCCAGCCAAACAAACTGGTATCGAATAATCTGATTTGTCCCTCGCGGATGATCATATCAATCTTATTCTAAGTAACACGAAGACTATAAAAGAAGGTGTTCCCCAACCTCGTTCCCAGGGCATTTTGCCTCCACGGTGGAAGGTCGGCGAAAATGGCCCTGGGATCGGCTGGTCACATGACACCCAGAATTTCTGGGTGTTTAGATATGATAATTTGTGTGGTCTTTGTTCCATTGCCTTTGTCTACTTTGTTGACCTGAATAATTGAGAAATGTTCAATGCTCTTCAGAGTTGTTCATGCCAGCATTCGTCGGCATAAAAGCAGCCAACAAGCTTAATAATCCACCATACATCCATGGTTATCTCTTACAAAAGGTATGAAGAAGCATATATCCAATTTAGCGAAAGCTATCACTTCTAATTTGCTGCAAAATTACTCGGCTGAATTAATTGAGTTTTATGACAAGCCAATCGCATTATAGAATGGACCAGCCGATCCCAGGGCCATTTTCGCCGACCTTCCGCCGTGTTGGCAAAATACCCTCCCCCCTGGGAACGAGGTTGGGTGTTCCCCTCACAGTAAAGTATAAGGAGAACAAGGATAGAGACAGAGAGCATTTGAAAGGAAAAACCATTGTCGAAACCAAAGAACTAAAGACATCCAAAGAAGAACTCCTTGAACATTTGAACGTTAAATTTAATATATTTTTAGTAGATTCCGGTGTATTGTTCACGTATTAAAGATCCTTAACCTCACGTCTGTGTTCTATGCATTTGAGAGAAGAACCCCGTCTATAACACACAAGATATGGCTAGTTGAAGTTGAAAATTTGAGGATTTTGACGCCATATTGATTTTGAAAATATAATAATAATAATGTTTACTATTTATATAGCGCAAATTAGCATGTGTATATGATCAAATGCGCTTTACAACATCGACAATTTATTCTATTACATTAACCTTAACCTTTTATCATCGTTAGTTTTCCTAACTATTTATCCTAACCCGCCCTGTCAACTTCCCTGTGGGAGGAAACCGGAGAACCCGGAGAAAACCCACGACCTTCGGCAGAGTGTTGACCAACTCTTTCCACGTGCGATCAAATGTCCGAACACAGGATTCGAACTCTTGACCTCAGAGGTGGGAGGTAGTGGCCCTGACCACTAGACCACCGAAGCCCCCATATGACGTCATGAAAGCCCCATATGACGTCACGAAAATATGACGTCACTGAGTGATTCTTATCGGCAGTTGAGTTGTTTTGATGGCGTTCACATAGTGATAGTTGTTGTGAATGCTCTTTGGACGAAAATTAGTCGAAATAAAATATTTCCTCAAACAGGAAAGTAGAGGAGCTTCTTAGGCATAATACGAGATAGAATCACTCAGTGCCGTCATATTTGCGAAACAAATATAGGTTGTAGGCTAGCAATGTCTGAATTCGTATTTCTTTCACTATTATATCTACGAAAGCTTAGCGAAGGTGTAGATCATGTTTCATTGAGACGCGTTTGTTTAGGATATAATATGACAACTATGTGCGACGGTAAGCATTAATACCCATACTAAGTTCATAAGTTTCGATATACAATTATTTCGGCTAAAATAAGTGATTTTGAAAATACCTGGCAGTATCACTATTAATTTAAACCACATGAGCCTGAAACACAAAATGTAGCGCCTGGCCAAAAATGTCGGTCATTGCAAACACACTGACTTCGTAATTCGTTCAAATGGACCTGACTAAAATGTCGGTCAGTGTAAACACAATGGCTCATATAAACAAATAAGCGAATTAAGGAAGACGCCTACTCGATGAAGCAACAAACGATCTCGGCGAACTTTCGCTGTCTTCCGGAACGTGTTCGGTTGTGACGTATGCCACATCGATAACTAAGTGTTTGCTGACTACGTCATCAGACACAAGGCTCGATCAATCCGAGGATGCGTAAGACCCTTGATATTTTATAAAATATCTACGGAAATTTTTTTCTCTATTTTTTAAATGTGAATCTCTTTTCTTTTAATTTGGAATAATTTGGCCGTCCATGCTCTGTATAACCTAAGATGTCCATCATTGGAGCCAAAGAGATCAAGTCTCTTCGAGGAATGTCGACAGGTGTTGATAACCAAGAATATAAAGAATCAGTATAAATCGGCTTGCGAACTTGATTTGTCGACTTTTCTAGTCTGTGAAAGAAAGAAAAACAGGGGTTGACAAACAATACATAGCTTTAAAAAAGAAAATTAGTATGTGTACAGTAGTTTTAATGATAATTCATAAAGAAAAACAAAAAAATCCATTTTTAGCGTGGAATAGATACTGATCTCGAAAGAAGACTGGATCGAGCAACTATTGTTCAGAAAATGAAGCCGGAAGTCCGCCATTACTAAGGGACCAACTGAGGATCCTATGAGGTTTTTTGTTGGATTATGTGCTCTTACCATCGACAAAATAAAATAATTTTACTATAAAGAAGACCAGAAGACATTTTTCAAATTACTGGATAAAACGATTCATGGCCTACCTACAGATTTACTGCGATTCCCTTAGCAATGGCCGCCGTTGGCTCTAATTATTCAATGAGAGAAGCCTAATATGAGACGTCAAATAAGGTTCAAGATTTTATGCATTTAATGTTAACAAAGAAACTATATTGGCCAGACACTAAACCTATTTCGCGAGCGTCACAGTTTGATTTGCTTGCAAACTTGGAGCTTCTAATGATCTCTCGTCAATTTACATTATTCAAATATACAGGCTTCAAAATCAGCTCATCAGATACAATAGAAAGCTCAATACAGTCCTATTTTTGAGATCAGTGAGCATGGACTGTAAACAAAATTGCTTTTACCGCGACAAATTAGGCGACGAAAAAATTTCGCAAAAAAAGTCGATGGCTCACACTAAACAAATGTAAAACTCAGCCTACCTTGATAAGAAAATGCCCCCGGAGGCGCCAAAATATTGCGTGTGTTTTAACACGGACTCGCTCCAGGGAACGCGAAGAAATCGTAATATCTTTTGCAACCAGAAACGCGGCTCAAGTACAAGGCTTTCGTAATGGACCACGATACACCTCTCGGACCCAGCCTGCAGACAACCATTAAGCATGATATCCACGGCTTGGTTCCAACGCCGTAGGCCATCTTGGTCTGTTTTCGGAAAATGTGCGATCTTGATATTGTTCTTACGAATCGAGTGAACGACCGCGCGACCGTCGCGAACCATTAGGATAAACTTAGCACTGGGGTACACGAGGGAAAGATACGGGATGTGTTTGAGTGTGAACGGGTCCTTGGCGCACAGACGTTCGTGATGCGAATTAAAGGATTCGTGTCGGTTGCGGATTATGTTCAAGATAGCGTCGGCAATAGTCGCGTTGATCAAGCCTAGATCAATGCCTGCTTCCCGTAAGCGTTTCCAAGCATGGCCATGGCTGTATTTACGACGCAAATTCAACAAGTCCGGGATAACGTGTGTTTCCTGGCCGCAGTGGAACGACGGGTGAGCATCGAGGAGCACTCGCATAAGTGTCGTGCCGCTTCGTGGATGACCACCGACAAACACAAGAGGTGAAGTACTGCGAGCTTCAGACCTTGGCGGCTTGAAAAGATCACCCTCGCAGGTCCTTTGGTGTAGAACTCTGTTCGGCGAAAACACGGAATATAGAGTAATCCCCGATAAGATACCGATGAAGTACAGTATGAAGGAAGAGATATATCGCCGACATACCATGAGGAACACTAACGACTTCTTCATACGGCTGTACGTATAGATGTCTCTCTTTCTATGTTAACTATGGTGAACGACCATCAACAGACATCTAGGAGTTATCCATGGAATGGAAAGTCATGTATCGCCAGCGAGCCATATATTATATTACCATGGGGTAACTATCATTTCAAAAACAATTCCCGTTTGTAATTCTCATGCACTATATATACACAGAGTTCGTGCTTCGCCAGATTGTTTTGCATATAACTCATGGTGTCGAACTGGTAACACACGAGTGTTTTGAAAGTTATGTATCAACAATGATGAAACGTAAATCATGAGCTGAGCTCTGGAATATCTTATACAGCAATAAATGAAGTACATGTATGCAGGAAATATTATAGTGAATATTAGCTATCTTTACCCCACCAATACGTTATTGGCACTACAAATATCTCGATATGATGCTGTTCTTTTTTAAAGCAAATTGTGGCATCATCAATCTGTCTAATTCAGTACTTCAAGAACATCAAAATCACAACAAAATCACAAGATCAGTGGATCCAAACTGCCTTCAATTCCAAATTAAGAAATCCAACACTCTGACATATCAAAAATCTTATGCTATATCAAGACAAGGATCTGGATTGTACTAACAAAAGCCATTAGATAGATAATTTATTGAACTTAAAAACATGCAGCTCTACTGCTGAATTATGTTAAAGGGACACTCCGGCCCAAATACAAATGCAGTTCATATGAAAGATCTTACTGACTTTAGTTTATTTCCAAAGTTGCAGCATTCCTATCAATTTAGTTGAGAAGATAATGCTAGTCAAACTTGAAAATTTGTGGATTTTGACGCCATATTGGTTTTGAAAATGGAGTTGTTTTGATGGCGATCACATAGTGATAGTTATTGTGAATGGTCTTTGGACGAAAAGTAGTCGAAATAAACTATTTAGTTCATCATGCAGGAAAGTAGAGGAGCTTCTTAGGCATAATACGAGATCACGTCACTCAGTGACGTCATATTTGAGAAACAAAATGGCGTCGAAATTGGACAAACTCTCCAACTTCAACTAGCCACATCTTCTTAACTAAATTGATAGGAATGCTGAAACTTTGGAAATAATCTAACGTCAGTAAGATCTTTTATATGAACTACATTTGTATTTGGGCCGGAGTGTCCCTTTAAGTTTACAATACGAATCATATAATTTTAAAATACGGCTATTACAACATTTATAAAATATGTATAAAAAAGGACGATAAACTATTAAATTTTTTTTCATAATAATACTATTCTTAAATCTGTTCGTTTTGTATATTGGCGGTCGAAACATTAATCAACTATATCTTAAAGATGATGAAACATCATTTAAAGGTGGCAACAAACCGTGCAATTTATGGTTACTATTCTTAAAGTGCCCATAACCTCAAAATGTTTTATTGTCTTGTTTGGAAGAACTTTTAAAATGATAAAGTAACTTCTTTTGAAGATTTTCGTTTCTTTGCTTTCTTTTTGAGATATATCAGTTTGTTTGATATGCAAATGTCAAATGTGTATATCTAATGTGTATAT
Organism: Chrysogorgia sp. JL179-B06; assembly: GCA_035772405.1. Lineage (NCBI taxonomy): Eukaryota > Metazoa > Cnidaria > Anthozoa > Scleralcyonacea > Chrysogorgiidae > Chrysogorgia > Chrysogorgia sp. JL179-B06. The sequence continues at coordinate 184,833 of JAYKKM010000327.1, forward strand.
GAAATGGAGAAATGTGTATATCTCTTTCATTCTCGAACGAAATCCTTTAAAATCAAGAAGTTTGGTGTTGTGGGAGAAACCTGCACGTGTTATTCACACTTTAATGTTTTTATTTCAACTCATTTATCAAACAAACTGATATATCTCAAAAAGAAAGCGAAAAAACGAAAATCTTCAAAAGAAGTTACTTTATCATTTTAAAAGTTCTTCCAAATAAGACAATAAAAAATGTTGAGGTTACGGGCACTTTAACGATTTTATCAAATAAATCATCTGTCATTGATTGTCTTCGATCATATAGAGGGAAGATTCGTTGACTCAGTAATGCTTCTGTGTAACCCATGCAGATCAGGACAAACAATTCGAAGCGCACGTTATATCTCGGTGATATCGGTAATATCTCGGTATCAGTAAATATATCACTCTACAACCTTTAAAAACTCATTACTCAATTACTATCGTTCTGCTCTACGAAACAATTACAATGTAGATGACGCTCGATCATGGAAAACAATTCTGTCTTAAATATAACCAGGCACATGACTTAGCAAAACCGCTTTCATGTTTTTTCTAGTTTGTATCTGTATTTGTATACTGTATTTATCTGTAACTATGTATATTATAAGGTGTGTATCGTTTAGTTTAAATGTACGTAATATTTAGGGACCACAGTAATTGGCCAAAGCTGTTGTGGACACCCTGCCATCGTCTTGTATATGTTATTGTGTAAATATTTGTTCTCTAGTCTAGATGTGGTAAAGCTTATAAAAAAAACACAAAAAAAACATAATTATAAATAGAGATTACTTCATATAGTAATTACGCGAATACGATTCTTATTCACGAGTTGTGATGTGGGGAACTGTAGTCAAGATACAAATGTAGTTCATATGAAAGATCTTACTGATTTTAGTTTATTTTCAAAGTTTACAGCATTCAAATCAATTAAGTTAAGAAGATATCGCAAATTGAAGTTGAAGGCCATATTTGTTTCTCAATTTCGACGCCATATTTGTTTCTGAAATATGACGTCACTGATTAGAGGTGTGCGTCGGATTGACCACTTATAATCCGAGGATTTGCCTAAACTGATCCGAAAATAGCTGCTCAAATCCAATCCGAAAAATTAACACCGGATATATGATGCAATAGTTGCGCGAACGCTCCGAAAAGAAAATCAATAAACAAATAAATTTAAGAAAACTAATATACATTGACATAACCTTCGCTCTCCATCTGAGTCTCGGTATCTCAATGGTTAGAGCGTCTCACCGGCAATCAGAAGGTGACAGGTTTGATTCCTGTCCGGGACTCAGAAAGATTTTTCTGAGGATACGAGCTTGACGATCGTCATGTATCGTCTGTCTACTCCAAGCTCTCCCACATTCACTACAGCAATGTATATATTAACACATACGTTAATAATCTTGTGTTATTATCGCCATCATATGTTGTGCAATTACATACAACGAGTGAATTTGACAATATGTTAATTTTGTGACAAAAAACAATGAATCTAATTCTGGTAAAAAGTACAAAATCCGATCCGAGAATAAAAGAACAAAATCCTATCCGAACGTATTAAAGTTATGAAAGTTTAGTCACACCTCTATCACTGAGTCTTCTATCTTGTATCAATAATAATAATAAAGACGTTTTAGGAGCATGACAATAGTCTCAATGCTCATAAAACAATAAATTCTTAAAGTTACTTAATTTACTTATAAAACTAAGTGCATATCATCATATAAAATAAGAACAGTAACATATAACTAATAAAGCTATGAGAACTGGGTGGACTAGCTAGTATGGTTCTATTGTTCCTTTCTAGTCCTTCCCCACTGTATTCATGTATGTGTTTTTTTTCCATATTGTATATACAGTGAAAATGGATTAAATTAAATTAAATTAAATTAAATTAAATTAAATTAACTACAAAAATAACAATTCGAAAAAAGGATTAAGGTCTCTTATGCTGACATTTTATTTAAAAAGTCAGTTCTTCTAATTTAATCAGGCCAATGATTAATGAATGCCTGAGAAGCTCCTCTACTTTTCTGAATGAGGAACTAAATAGTTTATTTCGACTACAGCTATATCACTACGTGATCACCATCAAAACAACTCCACTGCCGATAAAGGACTCGATGACGTCATATCTTCAAAACAAATATGGCATCAAAATCCTCCGATTTTCAACTTCAACTATCTTTTTTAAATTGATAGGAATGCTGAAACTTTGGGATTATACAAAAGTATGTGTGGTGCATATTATGTACCAAAATTCACTCAGTTATTTCATAAAGGTGTCTTTGCAATTAGTGGACATAAATTCATTTAGTGTCAATAATTTTATAAATCAGTAATTTGTAAGGTCTCCATTCATGAAGATCTTATTTTATGAATCTCTTATTTTATGAATCTCTTATTTTATGAAGGTCTTATTTTATGAATCTCTTATTTTATGAATCTCTTATTTTATGAAGGTCTTATTTTACGAAGTTTGGTCGGTTATCGTGTCCAGTCCACGGCGAGGAAAATTATAAGTGGCCAGTCTATTTGTACAAAATGGGTGAAGGGTCTGGCACAGGGCGGTCTGGCAGGTCTACCACTGCCGGTAGTAGTTCTTCCACTTCTTCGCCATCAATATGTCCAATATATAATATATGCAGAGATAATTTCATGTTACGCTGAAGCATTGGTAGTTTGTGACCTACCTCGCCTATGTGATCGTAGGGAAACTATAACAACCAAACTCTTTGAAGAAATATGCAATAATACGAGCCACAAACTATATCATCTATTGCCTGAGCTCAACAAATCCACTGTTAACTTGAGAAACAGACGCAAATTTTACATCCCTACGTGTAAGACGGACAGACTGAGAAATAGTTTTATATATAGTAGTTCAAGCAAAAAGATTTTAAAATAGATTAGTTTTAATTCTCATTTGTACATATATATTTTAAAGTTATTGTAGTACCATTTCCACTTTTTTATGTAAAGTTTATACACAATTCAGCTTTTTGCTGCAATGTTATTAACTCATTAAATTATCTAAATGTTACGAGGGCTCCAAATATTAGGGTTAGTATTATGGTTAGGTAGGGTATAGAACTATTATAGCGCCCTGCAGCAACTTTCCATCAACTCTAGACGAAGATAGCTGAGGCTATAGCTGAGGCCACGTATATAACGAAGGTTATAGCTAAGGCGATGAATATAATGAACGTTATAGCCGTGTATAATAATTTTAACAACGTTGAACTTGCATGAAAACTTGTCACTCGATAAACGATAACCGTGAGTATTCTTGAAAGATCATATACGATCGTTGAAATATATTGAATTTAAAATTATTTTCTTGTTTTATCACATCATAACTTTGATCGCCTCAACGAAGACGTCGCACTCAAAGCACTCGATAAACGCGTGCGTATTCTTTAAAATCCGTATATTTAAATGTATTGAAATGCTCTGTTTCAATTCTTGTGTCAATTTATCACATGGTAACCTTGATTGCTTTGATTACTTCTTTCCAAAATGCGTTTAAGTTTCTTAATATTTTACTGACTCGCAACACTCGCGAGTAGCGAGTTACAAGTTATTGCGAGTATTTGGTTTTGCTAGAGATGCGAGTATACGCGCGAGTAGCGAGTCGGAGCGAGTACTCGTGAGCACGAGTGCAGAAACTGGGACCAAATGTTGCATTTTTCGCAACTGGTCACGGTTTGGTCTTAAAATGTTAAATCATTCCTCTCTTAAGCATTTCTAATGATTAAAATGTATTTTAAAGTGGTTATAGCTAATAAAAGGTAACGGCATTCTCTCAGCTGTCTGCGTTTGTCCACCGGACCGGCTATATGTGCAAGGTATTAGGTATTAATTGTGAACTCGAAATAGCCGATCAAATGAGACAGCGGTATTACTTTTGTTATCATATATATATATATATATTTATACAATAACATGTTTATTACGCGCATTCTCATTGGTTGTTGGCCATGATCTATTTTCATGCCCCAGGGCCCCCAGAAATCGCCAAAGAGCTAATAAGTATTGTGAATGGTTTGTTTCCAATTTTTATTGTATAAAACAAATAGATTCCATTTTGCCGTTGTCTGTTCAGTTATAGATGCACAGAGGACGCCAGAACGTGGTAAGAACATCAGTGACCCACTCGACTATCGTCTCGTGGGCCACTTTTTTTGTTCTTACCACGTTCTGACGTCATCTGTGCATCTATATACAGAGTACAGACAACGGCAAAATGGAATCTATTTGTTAATTATATATATATATATATATATACAATAAAAAGTTTTTTTGCAAATACTGTTGGCAGAGTGCTCAATGAAACTAGTCCAGAGCATTATAAGGTAAAAGTAAAGGATACGAAGGTTTTCACTTAAGCATTTTAATTACTGTTCAGTTTCGTGCACATGATGTTGCACTCATCAGATCTAAATGCCTAATAACTAATAACATGTTTATATAGAATATACAACAGGAAGCTGAGTTACGTGAGCCTATATGATAAGGAGATAAAACAATGGTCAAATCCCTAGGGTGAATATTGCAGAATTAAAAATTCAGTAATAAGAACAAATATGCGGTAAATATACTTAAGAAATGTTTTAAAAAACAATAATGAAAGTTCTATAAAAAAAGTTCTATAATAAAAACATATATTATATAATAAAAACATATATTAAGTTCAAGTCTAAGAGCCTATGTTACAGAGTTTCTCAGGATAAATTTATTAGAATGTCGGCATGCGGTTACGAGTTCATTACGCTTTAATTTAAAGTTGATATCTCAGGTTTACAAATTATAAAAAACTTTCCCCATAAGCATAGGTTACATCTGTTGCTGGCGGGGTTGTATGGTTTTGCTCGCTTGAGGATTTTCCAAGTAATCTGGTATGCGGTCTTGTTGTTTTTTAGGTTCCAAATATGTTTACTGAGTTCTGTGCTTGATTTCTTAATATATATATATATATATACATATATACATATATACATAAATTACATATATACATATATACATATACATATATATACATATATACATATATATACATATATATATACATATATACATATATACATATATATATATATATATATATATATATATATATATATATATATAAAAGTCCCGGTTCGGGCAAAAACCTTTACACTCATGACCTTTCATACACCCCTGCACTATAGTCACACACACACACACACACATATATATATATATATATATATATATATATATATATATATATATATATATATTCATATATATATATCACTAGGTCACTGCCTGAAGATTCTTTTACAGATGAAACAAGTTGTAGCAGACCAGTTTTGAGGTAAGCGAAAATCTATTATTTGCTCTAACTATATGTTGTTGAGCACTCTTTGCATTTCGTAGACCAAAACCTACACGTATATATATATATATATATATATATATATATATATGTGTGTGTGTGTGTGACTATAGTGCAGGGGTGTATGAAAGGTCATGAGTGTAAAGTCAGAAGATCGATCAAGTGATATTTTAAACCACAAGATACTGGGATATGAAACGCCGTATAGCCGCACTATTGGTAATACTATAGTCTGTAAATATCATCTATTTTACTATTGCACTCGGCCCACTGGTTACAATGATGTACCAGTTCGATTCGATTGATACTGAAAGCATTTTTACAAAACAAAGCTGTCGACATACCTGTCAATAATTAGCATTAGTATCAGGTTACTTAATTAAAATATGTATTTATTATTTGATGATTTTAAAGATGAAACAAAACTTTTAGAGCATTATAAATATCATTTTCATTTTAAATTAGAGCATTATAAATATAATTTTTTATGTCTGCCGTAACCACGAAAAATGGCACAAAACCCCTAGTTAAAACTTCTTATAGAAATAAAAACTTTCTGGAATGTTCGTGTCATGACCTTTTAATCACGAGACTATTGTGTAACTTCGTATCAAATTATTGTTGTGTAAAAGGCGTTTGAAAGTGAAAGAGAAATTATCCTCCTTCTGTTGCTTCAGCTTGGTAAGTCATTGAGTCATTTTCTATAACCAGTGCAAGCTAATGTTTAAAGTTATTTGACCAAGACGCTGTTTTATTATTTAGATAAAAGAATTCCTTTAAAGATGAACTCGCTAGAACAAGTTTACGAAGACGACAGGCGCGAACAAGATTACGAAGACGATAGGCGCGAACAAGGTTACGAAGACGATAGGCGCGAACAAGGTTACGAAGACGACAGGTTCGAGAATGTCGTCAGTCCAAATTTCCATTGCCCGATTTGTTTCAACGTGTTCAAAGATCCTGTGATGTGCCAGAGAAACCAGCACAACTTCTGTCGTCCTTGTATTACCAGACATCTTCAGAATTCACAGACATGTCCTTCTTGTCAAGAAGAACTGACTATGAAGACGTTGAATAGTGCTCCAAGAATATTGACGGATTGCATGTCTGAATTGATGATTCGCTGCAACTATTTCAGAAGAGGTTGTCGAGAGTTTGTTCAGCTAGAAGACCTTGAAACACACATCAAGGACTGTGGGTTTACTCCTGTGCTGTGCTCAAACGAAGGATGTCTGGTTGAGTTGAATAAACGAGATCGAAACCATCACGAGACCGAAGTTTGTAAATTCAGAAAAGTGAAGTGTCATAATTGCTATGAAATAAGAAAGGAGGTGGATGAAGTGAAGGTGAATTTGAAAGCAATGAACGAGAAGTTGGAGAAAAGGTTTGAGCAACTGGCAACAGATATTCAAAAGACGCAAGAGAAAATAGAGGATATCAAAGAAATGATCGACCAACTGGCAACAATACAAGATATTCAAAAGATGAAAGACGAAAAGATGAAAGACGAAAAGATGAAAGACGAAAAGATGAAAGATGAAATGATGAAACAAGTTACAGCTACCAAAAACGACACAAGCACCAAAAAAGAATGTGATGTTGCATATGTCCAATATGGGGGAGTGAACCAAGATTCTCGCAAACAACGGTCCGCGAAGGAATTGTCTACAACATCCGAACATCGTGGTCACCGGCCAAGGGATGAATCGATGAAAGAATGTTGTGCAGAAGCATCTTCACCAATTTTATCTTCATGTTATGTCGAAGAGACCAAAAACGACACAAGCGCCAAAAAAGAATGTGATGTTGCATATGTCCAATATGGGGGAGTGAACCAAGATTCTCGCAAACAACGGTCCGCGAAGGAATTGTCTACAACATCCGAATATCGTGGTCACCGGCCAAGGGATGAATCGATGAAAGAATGTTGTACAGAAGCATCTTCACCAATTTTATCTTCATGTTATGTCGAAGAGACCAAAAACGACACAAGCGCCAAAAAAGAATGTGATGTTGCATATGTCCAATATGGGGGAGTGAACCAAGATTCTCGCAAACAACGGTCCGCGAAGGAATTGTCTACAACATCCGAATATCGTGGTCACCGGCCAAGGGATGAATCGATGAAAGAATGTTGTGCAGAAGCATCTTCACCAATTTTATCTTCATGTTCATATGTCGAGGAGATTCACCGTGATGGAATTAGCCATTCCAGAACTTTAAAATAAATTGTTGAAAGAGACTATTGCGGACAAGCTTGGGCAAGTGTAAGCAACGAGCTTTCATTTTCTGATTTTGTAAACAATATTAACTTATTAACATTCTGAAATTTAAGCTAGTCAGTTTTGTCAATGTTATGATTCATCGCTTCTGTTATAGATTATCATCATAAAATATTATATTATCATCATAAAATTAATATTATATTATCATCATAAAAACCTAAAAATACAAATGGAATTCATATGAAAGCTCTTACTGACTTTAGTTTATTCCCAAAGTTTCAGCATTCAAATAAATTAAGTTAAGAAGACATCGCAAGTTGAAGTTGGAAGGTTTGTCGAATTTAGACGCCATATTTCTTTCTCAAATATAACGTCACTCAGTGCTTCTATAAACAACATCTTTCAATTTCATGAGAGTGGAAGTTAATTGGGACATTTGCTCGAGAAACACTGATTTGTATAAGAGACTGGATAGAGCATCTATTGTTCTGAAGTTAAAGTCGGAAGTAGCTCACGACCGCCATATGGAGAGACCACCTTCAGAACCACTTTTTGGGACCACGCTATATAGTTTTACTATAGGCGACAGAGAATATCTATCTTTGAGTGAATCAGTTGTCGAAGGTTGTAAACACAGGGCCGGATTAAGGGTGTTCGGATGTATTCCGTTGCTAAACAACCGGTTGCTAAGGACAGGTCATTTAGTGCCCAATATACTTCATGAGTGGACAATAAATTCAAGGTATAACCAAGATATTTTATATGTGGAATATGTTGGCAAACTTCTTTCGTCTGGTGACGTATTTGATGACGTCATCAACAAACACAAAAACTCTATAATTTTCGTCATTTTTGACAGTATGCTATATTTTTGGTGTCATATAAACCTAAATTACTTCCTACAAAAAAGTATGTATGGATTCATTGATAAATTAAATAAAAACGAAGTTATGAAAATTTTATTGTGTTTATTGACCTTAAAAATCCGATATCTTGGCTAATTTTTAAAAATTCTTAAAATCCATGCGTACTTTTATGAAGGTAACCGTCCACATTCTAATCACATGTAAAAAAATAATTTTTCTTAAAACCCTTCGAAGATTATAGGAATTTTCATATTTCGATGACGTCACGATGACATCATCATATGACATTACCAGACGAAAGAGTTTTGTCCACATATAGTACATACATACTGTCTTGATGGATTCTTAAAACTGTGAAATTCTATGGCAAATTTTGTCAATTCTAAGCTTCCTTAGCAACGGATATAAGGTCTGCAAATCGAAATACGTCTGAACACCCTTAACGACTTCGTAGGGGCATGACCCTCGGAAATTTTTTAATTTTGAGCCTCTGCAATGGCATATCCTGCATTCTGAGGGCACTTTTCAGGAAAATATAAAGGTCTTAAATCTCATTTTTTAACAGTGTATCATCATTTTCAAGAAATATTTAATTTTTATTATTCATTTTCAAGAAATAATTTTACGTAAATAATACAATAATACTATAATACAAGGATTAGCCAACTAGCCAAGGTAGGGATTAAGTACACTGTACACAAAACTGAATCTTTACGACTTTATCTATTGCTGACCATCGTTTATAAAATATATAAATATAAAGAAAAAATGTAATAATTTTCGTCGGCCTCATTAACTTTCGTAGGTCCTATCCATCAGCATCTACAGTGGACTGACCATGTAAACAAAACTATTTCATCTTGTTACACCGCACTTGCGATCCTTCGGAAACTGAAGAACCTCGCTCCCTTCTCCGTGAGGAAACAGTTGGCGGAATGCCTTGTAATTAGTAAATTGGACTACGACGATACCGTGTTCAACCATCTACCGGTGTATCTGATTAAAAGACTACAGAAGGTCCACCTTGCCTTTGCGGGATTTGTGCTTAAACGGTATGCCTGTGAGAAGGATATTATATCACTGGGATGGCTATACCAATCCCAGAACGCAGAGACTACAATCTTTTGAAGCTTACTCATAAGGCTCTTTATAGTGCAGTTTGGCCAGCTTATTTGCCTCTGGAGCGATATATACCATCCAGGTCGCTGAGGTCTTCTGAAGAGGTGCAACTGAAAATACCTTTCGAGACCGGAACTTTCCAGCACTCTTGTGCAAAACGTTTTAATACCTTACCTAGTACAATTCGAAATATTTCTGAAACTATAATCCTTTTCTGAGTCATCTCAAAACTGAAATGAAATCTTTGACGGAGAGTAGGCTTCTGAACGAGTCTGTCTAATGACATCCGCAATTTAGTTGTAGTTTGGAACTAATTTTAGTACAATCAGAATCAATTTGTAATTTATTGTATTTTATTATCATATGTATTTATTTATTCATTTATATATATATAGCTTTAATTATGATTGCGGACGAAGAGCCAATGTAATTTTTGGATATGTCGCATTAAACCATTATTATTATTATTATTATTATTAATCCGACCCTGTGTAAACATTATATTGTTTTTTTAGAGGTCTGGTTAGTATTCCGAAGGTTACGGGTTCGAGTCCTGTCTCGAGCTCAGAGTTTTCCTGAGTAATGACAACTTAATACAGCTTGCACAGCAAAACTTTTACAACTTTACTAACTTCAAGCTGCAACTACCTAACATAACTAAATCTAAGCAATTTTTCTCTATGTCGCGTAATGTTGCGCGCGCTCGTGCGAGAGAATCCACGCGAACTCGCGTGCGCAACTGACTTGCTTGCGTAAGCAAACACGTATGCTGTCGTCATAATGATCAAACAATAGTTAATGACGTAACAAACAGAAAGAAGTGAAAAGATTTGAAAAACAGAGGAGGAATATTGAAGAAAGACCTGTTTAAAATTACAACTGAGCAACAATGGCCGGTTCGTCAAGCGGCGAGGACATGCGAAAGGAGACATCGCGAGCGAACGAATACTTTGCACAAGCAAATTATCAACCTGGGATGATGGTTCCTCCGCATTGCTTCACCCAACACTTGTACTATCCTTACGTCAACCCTTATTCCCATCTGACGGAAGCCAATGGTAATCTTTCAATCCATGGCTATGGCAGTGACGGTAAGTGCATGAGTGAACGATGAAACTGAAGAAAACGGACTGGATCTATATAGTTTTTGTAAAGATTTAAATTTCGGTCGTAATTTTATTTTATTAGTTTCACCATTGTGCAAAAAAACACCAAAAGAAACCTAACATAGATTATACTATACAGTAATAAAACAATGGCAGGGTGACCGCAACAGCATAGCCAATTACTGCGGACCCAGAATTTAAAAGTATATTTACAAATTGATAATAACAAATAATTACTGTTAATTTAATAATAATACACAACAACTGTAGCTCAGGAGGGCCGCAACACTCCATTTCTACACCCCGCCAAGATTAGTTATGGTCAATAACTCATAATCAGATGCTACGCATCGAGATAACCAAAGCCCAGCCCAAGCGCAGAAACACACCATTGCCACTCCAAAGATCCACAGCCGTTCTGTATTTGATTAGTCTAATATTAAGAACAACAAGTGATAGTACGAGTAATGCTACGAGACGAATTACACTTCAAGCAGATAGTTTTAAAGGATCTAGGATTATCACAGTTATAGTTATAATTATCGTAAGTAAAGGCTTCGTGATCGGATGGCAAGTTCAGAGTGCACGGCTAAACTTTCATGTAGCTGACTTAGTTTGCTAAGTTTTCTAAAAACTAAGTTTTCTAAGCCATGTTTTCGAGTATAATACGCCCTTTGGTTTCACTTCGAAGTTTGTTTGCAACAGTGGCGAATGAATACAAAGTATGAGACCGAGTCGTGTATAAAACGCAAAATGCTATATTATCGATCGTGGTGTACTACTAATGCCGTACAGTTATAGAGGGTTTTAAAACAATAATCACTTAATTCAGTCGTTATAGATTCATTGACAGGAGTTTAATACTTTTGGATTGCATGGAAAACAACCATCGCTATTATAATTAATGAAACCTTAACTCTTTCCTGTCGTGCTGAAAAACATCCAAAATTGATCCACCTCTTTGTTCTATTGATATCTCTGGAAATAACCATAACTGTTGCGAAAGCTATACATTTATGAATGCCCAATAAACCGGATTTTTATACCAATGCTTTTAAATTTCCCGAACAAGACACATTATGTTAATATAATTAGCATTAATCATCAGAAATTAGGTTGAAAACTTTCATTTTTCTAGAAAAGCCCATCTTGCACGCCCTCGTAGCATCGTGAAAATTCAAAATGCCACCAATCGCAATCAAACTTGGCGTGTAGATCTCATGTGCCTGGTGCTTGTCGATTTAATCTTCCCGTGTGCCGTATTTTTCAATTCATGACTTCGACTGGGCTGAAAGCCTAGTCTTCGAAAGCGTTGCATGATTACGGAAGAGTTCTGATTGAACACGGACGCCACTGGTTTTTGGATCCAACGGTGCCATGTTCCAATGTGCAAGATTTCACAAGATGCTAGCGATGAAACTTGCAGCTAAACAAGATAAACCATATTCGATTGTAATGTCGTGGCTGCGAACAAAACTCTCGTTTTGCCTTCTTATAGATCATCACTTTTATGTTTAAGAACATTAGCTTTCTTTACAAATAATTTCCCAACGCAACCAGGTGATAAATCAGACATAGTTTGACGCTATTCTGGCTTTAAAAAGTTTTTTGAACGTAACTTTAAAAGTTACTGTCCATGACCCAACGTTTCGAGACTACAATCTAGTGTCTTCATCAGGGGTGATCGTTGTAAATATAAGGATCCCTATTTATACCCTCATAGAACCGATGATGACGTTATCTATTAACAAGATGCAAATAAGCTTCTAGTAATAAACCACAGTCATCGCGATTGATATGCCGAACCTCCAGACAACGTCTCTGATGGTACCGCAGATTTTTTGTAATAATTTTGGAATGTTCCCACGCAATCTCATGGTAGGTTACGCACGCGTGCTCCGACAAAGCAGAATTTTCCTTTTTTGAAAAGAAAACAGCCTTTTGGTGTTCTTTTAAACGCGTACGAAATTGCGAAGGAACAGAGGAAAGACTCTTTCCTCTGTTCCTTCGCAATATTCATCTTTTATGACAGGTTTCTTTAAAGTAGTTTAGTTTGACTTTTTATGTAATGCCGAATTGATCATTGAATAAATCCTTATCACAACCAAACCCTGCAACCTTTTTTTATCGTTTGCCATACTTAGGAAGGCCGAAATATCGCCGCAGTCGGACCATCTTCAATCCGGAGCAGATGGACATCTTGGACCAGCATTTCGAGAAGTATAAATACCCCGACGTCAAACGACGTCGAATCATTGCAGAAGAAGTGGGTTTAGGAGAGGAGAGAGTTCAGGTTTGGTTTCAAAACAGAAGAGCCAAGAACAAGCGTCAAGTAGACCAACAAGTGAAGCTTGAAAAGTTAGTCAACCAAGCCATAGGCACGAACGCTGATCAGGGGAACGGACAGAATCTCAACAGAAATTCTGACCACGGTAAATATTAACTATACGGACAGGATATAGTCCTAGAAATACGTTCCGTAATAACCCCTCGCCCGCCTTTTCTATCAACCCCCCCCCCCCCCTCCCCCACCACACCTCTAGAGTTTCTTTTCCTGATCAACCAGAAGAATATTTCAATGACTTACGTGGACAAATTGTATCTCTCTAGCACTCTACAGTCATATGTATACATGTACTACAGATATACAATTCTACATGATTGTAGAATTAAAAACAGAAAATTTGTAAATACGTTAACTGTGGTTTCTAAACGTGATAAAAGATGTTAAAATTTCCCATTGCAAGTTTTGACTGGTTTCAATCCAGTGTGGCCAACAAAATACCGAAATGTCGGTATACCGTTATTTTTGGAATTATTCAAATCGCCATACCGGTATTTGAAAAACACCGGTATACCAGTATATCCGGTATATCGATTCTCTCTAGCTGAACGTCATATTTTCGGGGAAAGTGCATAAGCTACGCCACTGTTAACCGCCAATATTCTTTAACTTTTCAGGTTTCCCTGTTTCTTGTCAAAACGGAGAAGAATACCAAGAGAGTCTATTTGGCCGACCTCAACCCCACGACGTGGATAACGAGAGTGAAAATGACGACAACAGGATATTTCATACGACAGGAACTAAATTCCCAAGACTCCAGGAATGTCCTCTTGGCAACGACTACTCGCGTCCCAACAGTAGTGTAGCTAGCACTAGAGAGATTGTAGTTCCAGGAATTAATCCTGAAGAGAGACTTCCCGAGAAAGCTGAAAACTCAGCAGGTTCCGAGAATTCATGGCTGCAGCCGAACGCGTCAAGCTTCGGGTCGGCAGCAGCTCAGGTTGTGGTGCAGAGTATAGACCAAGATTTGTTGTGTAAAGTCGCCAACATTTTATCCGCCAGCAATGATGCAAACTCTATGATATCCGAGTGGTCGCAATCACCTAACAAAGTGCACACAAATAACCTGGAAGAACAGCTCAGGCATTTTGCCGAACATCACAAGCAGGTCTTGACTGCAGCCAGCCAACACGATATCACAACTCTGACAGCATCAAACCAAAGCACTCTGGCAAAAGATTGAGCTGGAATATCGATCATCAAAATAGGCTAATAGCGCTGGTACAGTATAAATAATGACAATGCTGCAGACACTAAAACTAGAACTAACTCATGGTTTGCTTGTAATCTTGAGAAAATAAAATTTAACAAAATGGGTTTTTGTAAATCCAATGTACAGTACTTTTAATGAATTTCTACTTTATCAAAGATCAATGGTGCAATTAAATTAATTACCACGGTAGTCGGTGACCAACCATTTTTGGCCAGGCAGTGCATCAGTGGCTTGACCTAGTAAATATGGTATATTTATCATTTAATATTTTGAAAATTCCTGTAAATTATATCGCTTTATAAAACGTACTAACCATGGTGATTGGTAAAAAGTTCAGAATGTTCTGAAAACAAAATATTTATAAATAAGCAGTTTAGTTTTCAGAACGTTCTGAACTTATTAGGCCAAGAAAAAAAATACTTGGGTTTCCTATTTCGTGATGGAAAAAATTAGGTAGGGTAGGTCGGGTTTTTTTTTTTTTTAAACTTTTTTTTTCTAAACATTGCATGGACGAACAATAGGTTTTACCAAACCACGCTGCTATTGAGGATGCTGCCAGGATCGGCAGCCATGTTTGCTATCCCAGTCTTCTCAAAATTTCAATAAAAAGATTAGGGTCAGTATTTTACTGGCCAAAAACTAGGTAGGGTCGGGAAACCGGAAACCAAGGTATTTTTTATTTTGGCCTTACCAATCACCATGGTTATAGTACATTTTATAAAGCGATATTTAAATTTGTCACCATGACAAAGTCACTATTTTATTCTATAAATTATATATTATATATACTGAAACAATCTTGAATACTGTCTTGAAACATCTTGAAACATCTTGTTGTTCCTCCATTGTTCACAGGCTCGTCTTGGTTTATGCGCATGTTATTTTGTATTCGCGCATGGTATTTGGTCATGCACGTGGTACTCAAGCTCAAATTTACCCTCAACAGAGGGGAATTCACTATTATTCCCCACCACAGCAGGGAATTCCAGTTAGCTGAAGCTCAAACTCAAAGTGGGGTAATTCTATGATAAATTGACTGGTCACATGGTACAAATCTAGCTCTCTGATTGGACAATTTATAGTTGAAGTATAATATAATAATATTCTCAACCTCATTCCCAGGTGTCCGCACAGGCCTGCGTAATTTCCAGGAGCTGCCTGCACAAAATGGCAGCCAAATTTTTTGACATTGTTTCTTTTATAGTTATCTAAAAGGGACAACAACAACAGAAAGTATCGCACGCCTAGCCAAGAATTCCTTTAGGCATTCAATTTCTTGCACACCTTTATTTTGCTTAATGAGAAGGGCTGAACATCATATTCTTGGGGAAAAAATGTATAAAATTAGTATTTTTCACTTATTCTTTCTCTAGACAATAGTCTAGGTCTTCTTTCTTTTCGATCGAGTGGTTCGAACTGAAGTGTTTTTGCCAGAGCTGCTTGCTTGGAAGTGTAGTAGCTTGCATCATAAACGCCTAGCGGGCGTCTTGTGGTTTCGGCTCCGTTTGTTATTATTTTTATTTTATAAAAATATTCACCTACGGTCCCGAGCGCACAAAAACATAATTAGCAGTACGTGCCTTCGCTCTACCATCTGAGCTCTGGTAGCTCAAATGGTTTTGCGTTAAAGGTTGATTTTGCTCAGCAGAAAGTCTACCATTAACTATTAAGAATAATAATAATAATAATAAAGACGTATTAGGAGCATTATACAATAGTCTCAATGCTCTTACAACAATATATATATTCTTAAAGTTACTTTTAAAACTAATTACAGTTTCATTATAAGATAAAGCCTACTACATATATTAACACTATGAACAATAACTATTAATTTTAAAAAAGAAAAGTCTTAACTGCAGACTTAAAATTACTTAACATTTCAAAGCTTCTAATTTCCTGTGGTAACGAATTCCACAGTTTTGGCGCTGCAACCGAGAATGCTCTGTCTCCATGAGTCACCGTTTTGGATTTTGGCTCGAGTAGCAGATTTTGGTCAGATGATCTCAAAGTACGAGTAGGTTTATATTTAGTTAGCAAATCAGTAATATAAACAGGCGCCTGGCCATGCAAAGCCTTGAAAGTAATTATTAGTATCTTAAAAACAATCCGTGATCTCACCGGCAACCAGTGAAGATTACGTAGCGCAGGGGAGATATGCTCCGATTTTTTAACCCCTGCAACAAGTCTAGCAGCTGTATTTTGAATTCGCTGTAACTTGCTCAATTCAGTATCTGGTAAGCCATATAGGATGCTATTACAGCTGTCAAGTTTTGATGTTATGAATGCATGCACCAACTTCTCACAGTCCTTTTTACTCAAATATTTCCTGATCTTGCCAAGAATAGTCGAACACGATACACGTGTGCAACCTTTGACGTCTGTATCTGTACTTCAAGACACGAACACACATCATTATCCACTAAGAAGCAACAAGACTGACCTTAAGTGGTGTTGTTCACGTTTTCCTGACTTTTCACTTGTATTTTCCAGCAAATTTCCACCAGAAATCCGTCTCAAGTTGACAACACTGCATTTTGTAAAATTTGAAATTTTTCCGCCGAAAACGAGCCTTCGTTTTTTTTGATCAGCGCTTTTTGGGAAAGTTCCAAAGATGGCGGAATTCGATGGGTTGGACGCTTTAGACGAACGAATTTCAGCCCTCGAAAGGCGAACTTATTCGGTCAATCCCGGGAGACTAGACACATCTGTGAGTTGCTATAATTCATCAACTAATAGGATCTGTAATGTGGAATATATTACTCGAATTTGACTCGTTGAATTTTATACTTTTATACTTGCTAGTGCACTGATGCTTTAATGAAGATTCGACAAGACATGAACAGTATGACCACAAAGTACACAAAATTAGGGGCTTTGTGGAAAAGATGTGAGTGATAGAAATATAGTTTTGGAGTTTCAAGCGAAGTATTTACCAAAAACCAAATTGCCAGCAGAAATTATGTAATTATGTTGTTTTTTATAGTTATGTGATGTGAATGCACTATTATAACCATTGAGCTACTGAGATTTAGATGGAGAACGAAAGTTACAATGATGTACTGATTCAATTGATATACCATTATGTACTGCCTAGATGTGGCAGTCACTACAGTGTATCAGAAAATGCTTGGGTACATGTACTACATGGGCGATTGTCAAGCTTGTATCCTCAGAAAACGATTCTGAGTCCTGGACAACTAGGAATCGAACCTGTAACCTTCTGATTGCCGGTGAGACGTTCTAACCATTGAGCCACCGAGAGTGAAGGTTACAATGATGTACTGGTTCAATTGATATATATATACTGCCTATGCGGCAGTCGCTATATATTGGTAATGTTTGGATGTGTTAATATATACACTGCTGTAGTGAATGTGGGAGAGCTTGGAGTAGACAGACAGTACATGGGCGATCGTTAACAGGTTCGATTCCTGTCCGGGACTCAGAATCGTTTTCTGAGCTTGACGATCGTCCATGTACCGTCTGTCTACTCCAAGCTCTCCCACATTCACTACAGCAGTGTATATATTAACACATATAGGGATGAGCCGATCGAGAAAAATCCAATTTACCGATCCGATAAATTCCGATACGATTTACGAGCTGATCGGCCGATTTATCGGTGGTTACCGATATTGGTCACCACAAATTCTTAACAGTTGAATTTGGGGCCAAACTTCACTTTGCATTGAAGTTAATGAGCCATGGTAAAGATATAAATATATACGCGTTACCAGCGGCAAGCAGACTAACACCGTCACTGATGCAAATGTGATGTCAAATTGCGTCAGTTTGAAGGGTGGATAAGCTGGGGGTGTCAATGCAATCTGACTATCTGAGACTGTTGCTCACATGTCTCTGGCTTTTAAAGTGCGTTCAACTTCAATCGCGTAATTTTAGTTAGAAAAAACAACTTGCAACGTTCTAGTTCCAGAAGATATTGTATATATTATTGGGCAAAGATGTGTCGGTAACCAACTGCGTGACAAAGTTTAAGTTCTGAACTCTGAAGTTCGAATGACGAAAGTCGGAAACAAAAAATGTTTCACCTATAAAGAGAAATATGTCATGTGCCATAATAAAATTCATTGTGGAAGAGTATCTGTGTTATAAACAAGTTGGCATTTTTCTTGACAAACAAAAGGAAATATCACATGTATCACATGTAGAAAAGCGAGAATGATATTTATCGGGACTACCGATATACATTGACGCGATCGGCCGATAACCGATCAGCCTCAATGTTGCCGATTATCGGCTTCTACCGATTAATTTCCGATTATCGGCTCATCCCTAAACACATACTGTAGTTATACTTGTGCTGCATAGATAGTATACATAATATGCAGTATCAACCAAACCAGTACATCTTTGTTATCTCAATGGTTAGAGCATCTCACCGGCAATCAGGTTAGAGGTGCGATTCCTGCCTGGGACTCAGAAACATTTCCATGTACAGTATCATCGTAATTCTTATTAGTTGTGTATACTCGGTAAACTAGCAGGTTTAAAGGGAAATAGCAATAAAAATTAAGTTTATCTTATTTGAAAGAACTTTTAAAATGATATATGAAGACCTTTACAGATTTTCCATATCGTTCTTGGTTCTGTAAATATTTCACTTCTTTTTAACAAAGAACATTGAACATTCCGCCATCTTGGATATGCATAACCATCCTTGGATATGCGTGACGTCACAACCAGGGTAGAAATGTTTTTTATATCAGCAATTATCGAGTCATTATAGATGCTAAATCGCAGTTGTTTTGGGTGTTGTATACTTTTAAGTGAAGTAGCAATCTATTTGAACGCATTCCACTGATATTTGGGCAATTATTTACAACTTTTAGAATGTTTACCCTGGTTTTGACGTCACTTAATTAGATCTAATTATAAAACAAGATGGCGGATTGCAGATATTTTTGTTCACAGATATTTCAAAAATTAAGGAAGTTACGGGGAAATTTTAAAATGTCTTCGTATATTATTTTAAATGTTCTTTCAAATGAGACAAAGAAAATTTTTATTGCCATTTCCCTTTAAGGTTAGCAATATCAATTTCTAGTAACCATGAGTATCGATAATTAATCAAACATCATGACTTGCTTATATTGCAGTGAATGAGCTGCAAGAATATTTAACACCAGAGTTCCTTGAGAAAATTGTACTTACTGATGATTCAAAGGCTGATATAATTTTAGCTGGTAAGATGAAATAAACTGGGTGAAGTTTCATATAAATCACGAAATGACATCA
Source organism: Chrysogorgia sp. JL179-B06 (assembly GCA_035772405.1). Classification (NCBI taxonomy): domain Eukaryota; kingdom Metazoa; phylum Cnidaria; class Anthozoa; order Scleralcyonacea; family Chrysogorgiidae; genus Chrysogorgia; species Chrysogorgia sp. JL179-B06. Next base: position 204,351 of record JAYKKM010000327.1, read on the forward strand.
CATAGACTATTGGTAATAAAATTTGAAATTAAAATCAGCTGTTATTTCTAAAATATTAAGCATTATTGTAAGAGTTCGGGTTTATATAGTATTAGGATTAGGGTAAGGTTTGGGGTTAGAACTATGTTTTAAATTTGGGATACTTTATTTAACATCAGCCAATTAACTAGGAAGTGGGATACAGGTCTGACAATTTGTAGGGATATTTAGGATTAGGAATAAGATGTTTAGGTTTGGAATTGAACCCGCAACTGGTCCCTATGCCTCAGAACCCCTATCAATTGGGCTTCTTGAGTTCTTGGTATAGTTTATTACTCAGAGTAGCACCTTATGTCATTATGTATGTGAACATTACTTTATATTTTTCCAGGGGAGAATCAGCTCAGGTTGACTGCTGAACAGTTTCAAGAGCTGGAAAAATTGAAAAATGTCCCAAGCGAAGCAACATTTAATGGTAAACAAGTAGTTTTTATGTTTGATTGTAATTAATTATAGTGTTTCAAGAAACAATTGTCAAACCAAACAGAGAAACAATTGACCTCTTTCATAATGGTGGCCAATTTAAATATTCCTTTATGTGCATCCAAATTAGCCTTTATGACCTCATTTGTATGTCAGCAATTCAAAATAATTTTTGCTTCCTAACGAGGTTGTAAAGGCTAATTTATATGCACAAATTGCACATAAAAGTATATTTAAAATGCAGCCATAATGAAAGAGAAGTTAACATGAATTTGTATAGGATTTTGATGTTCCAATAGGATTTTCATGTTGTGCTTAAAATATATTATGATGATTATGTACCGTACTTTTAAAGTTTTTTATCATTGTCACTTTATAGATTTACAAAAATGGTCATCTAAGCTTGAACCATTAGTTCAAATAAACATCGAACAAATGGTAAATTATAGCAAACACAAACTGTAATACATGTACATTATTATAAATTTGAACTTTACACTGTGTAAATGTACTGTATTTGTTCTCAGTTCTCATGATAATATATTTCTTAATATACTGTAGTAATTTATGTCATAAAAGGCTAGAGCTATTAAGAATATTAAAATAATAATAATGATAACAAAAATGGTTGAGTTTCCTTTAGTAGTAAAACTGATACTGTAACTTCTTTTTCATATTTCATAGGAAGAGTTTGAAGATTTAGATGAAAATATTTGCCAACTCTTAACAGCATATAATAATATTGTATCCTTTTTGTGAGATATACCGGTGGTAGGCAGTACTCCTGGTGTTAAGCATCTGTGCACCAATTTAACTTAAAAAAAAGCTGTATGCTCTCAATATGCATGTGAAATATTATTTATAACATCTTTTATTATCTACTGTATTAGCATAACCTTTTCTGCCCTATGGTTGACCAGCAACCAACTTCTAATAATAATATAAACAATTAACCAAGCATAGACTATGAAAATAAAGGAAATGATCACCCCAAAGATAAACTGATGAGTTTTTAAAACAATTTCAACTAGTAACTATAAGAAATGTTTGTTGGCCAATGAGGAGAATTTGTATGGGGCTGAAAAATCATTTTGTTTATGCTCTTAATAGATTGATTTACACACGTAAAAACGCACAGTCTGTTTCTACCTGTGAACAGCCTAGAATAGGGTTGTCAACAGGCCTGTTCATGGGTGTTGAAACAGTATATTGTTCATGGCTGATGATCGAACAGTGTTGAACAACATTGTTCAGACATGTCATGATACAACATGTTGTCAGAGCATGATGAAACAACAAGGTTGAACAGCATTGTTCCAACAGCAATGAACTTGGTTGTTCTATCAGACTGGTTTTTGCATGTTCTAACATGTATGAACAACTGCTGCCAATTCAACCAGCCTGTCACAACATGTTGAAACATGCTTGAACAGTATTGTTATTTTAACAATCCTGTTCTATCATGTTTACAATACTGTTACTGGCATGTTGAACCACCCACCCACCCACCCACCTACCTACCTACCTACCTACCTACCTACCTACCTACCTACCTACCTACCTACCTACCTACCTACCTACCTACCTACCTACCTACCTACCTACCTACCTACCTACCTAAGTGATATAAACATGTTGTGCTGTAAACTGCAAAAATAGTATGTAGGAGGTCTAACGTTTTGAGTGAAGGCCTGTCATCAGAGAGTGATCCCATAAAGTCCCTTTATGATTCCATAAAGTCCCTTTTTTAATATGACAAAGGGCCTCTCTCCTCCTCAGAGGCTTCTCTTTTGGCGATAAAGCGGCTTCACTCAAAACGTAAAACCTCCTACACACTATTTTGGCAGTACACAAACCTTTTAGAATATTCAATTTGTATCTACCTGTATCAATCTATTGATCAATCAAAGAAATCAAAAATACTTTTTAAAGTTACAGGTACTTACATGTGCCATTTCTTTGACAAGGTTTTGCACAAAATTATCACTTTTTCTTGGTCTGTATTTTGATGGCCAAATCTGCCCAAACATTTCCTTGACTGGCTTGTTTATTAATATAAAGGTAAACAACCTATCAAAACAATTCCAAGAATGGGAAAACCTGGTTTATCAACTAGAAGAAACAGCACAGACCAAATCTAGAGAATAAATGGTTGGAGGACGGAAGGACTATACATTTTTAAATTGGAAAACGCGGAAGCTTTAACGACAACAAAAATCCAAACCAATAGCTACTAAGTTGTTTTCTTGTGTACTGTAAATTATTTAAGTCTTGCACATGCATCAGACCCTAAAGAAAGACTGGATCATTCAAGCAACTATTGTTCAGAAAATGAAGCCGGAAGTAGCTTGTGGCGGCTATCGTGTTGGGACCACGTTATATGGTTATTAGTTACTATAGGCGACAGAGACTATCTGTGTCTGCTCTTTTAAGATGCTAAAATGAATCAGTTGCCGAAGGTTTTCCCATAATATAGAACACAAACTACGGCTCCATAACAGTAACTATGAAGCCGGGACTAGCGCGTGGCGGCCATATTGGAGTAACCATCACTCCAATCCAATATGGCCACCACGTGCTAATCCCGGCTTCATTATTATTGTAATGAGACGTACTGGTTTGTGTTCTATATTATGGGAAAATCTTAGACAACTGATTCATTTTAAAAGATAAGAGACAGATAGTGGTCCATTCAAGATGGCCGCCGCAAATATTCCGGCTTGATTGCTCGTCCAGTCTTTATTTAGAGATCAGTGATTACACCAGAGCAGCAATGGCTAAATTGTATATACAATAAGTTTATTGTATTATACTGTATTAATAATATTAATAAATTTGGTCAACTTTTTGGAACTTGATCATCTATTTGTTGTCAGTAAGATCAATTATTTGTTGTCAGTATTTTCAAGATACTGTTGATTACTTTTAAAGCTTTACATGACCATGCAGGCACAGTATATCAGTGATTTACTGACTCAATATAACCCTATACTTGCACTTTAAGACCGTTAAAGTGTCTATCCGGGGTTTGGGTATTTTACACATTTGTGATCTTTGGAATCTCTTGAGAAGAATTGTAAAATATCTTGTCGTGCGAAAATTTCATCTTCATACCTTTTACTCCTGCTAAAGTGATTTACTATTCACAGGAAATGACGTCAAAGCAGGGACACGCAAAAACATTGCACACTGATTCAGCAGTGAAATACAAAAGAAAGTTTGGGAATTGAGCGAATTTTGTCTTAACATGTGTGTTTAAAGTTCTGAGACAAACTTTCTTTTTATTTTACTGTTGAATCAATGTGCAATGACTTTGCGTGTCCCTGCTTTAACGTAATTTCCTGTGAATAGAAAATCAACTTTAGCACTAGTAAAAGGTATGAAGATGAAATTTTCACACGACAAGATATTTTACATTTCTTCTTGGTAGAGCCCAAAGATTACGAATATGTAAAATCCCCAAACCCCGGATAGGCACTTTAAGCCGTGGGCAAACTAGGAAACATTGTTGCGGAAACATTGTTGAATTTCGATGTTTGTTTGCCCACCCTTGGAAACATTGTTGCGGAAACAAAATTTGCTTCGCTGGAAGCAAAAATGTTTCTCAAAAATGTTTGGAGACATTGCGCTAAGTTTGGAGACATTAAGCTTTGGAGACATTGCGCTAAGTTGAGACGTTACGCTTAGTTTGGAGATAGAGACGTTACGCTAAGTCTGGAGACATTGCGCTAAGTTATGAGACGTTACGCTAACTTTTAAGACATTGCGATAAGTTATGAGACGTAACGCGAAGTTTAGAGATATCGCGCTACGTTATGAGACGTTACACCAAGTTTGAAACGTTACGCTAAGATTGAGACGTTACACTAAGTTGTACCGTAACAGGTACAAATTTTTGAATGTCCGTTACAAATTCATTTGTGCTCGTCATTCTGACAGGTACAGCGAAAATAATTATTTGCAGGGTAGGGGGAGGAGCGGAGAGTGGGTGCTGCAACACTCTGGAATTCATTACCAGAGCAAATTAGTAGCACTGACTTTTCTTTTTTCAAATTAATAGTTTTTGTAGTTATCATAGTTTTATTGGTTATACACTGTAATTTCATAAGTAACTTTAAGAATGTATTGTTGTAAGAACCTTTTAAGACTATTGTATAATGAGATTTCAGAAGGTTGTGGGTTCGAGTAGGCTGTGTCTGGAGCTCAGAGCTGTTTTTCTGAGTATTGACAACTTAACACAGCTCGCACAGCAAAACCTTTACTACATTAAAGTGTCTATATCACGTTTGGGGATTTTACATATCCGTAATATTTGGGTCTTCCTGCGCAAAATCATAATATATGCCGCAAAAAACAAACTTAATTTTCGTTTCATGGGCACTTTAACTACGTATGAGTTGACATCAAGGCCCACATAACGTTTGCATTCTTTGTCGCTCTCCAGAACACATTCAATACTGATATTATATCTACCTGACGCAGTGTCCAGAAATTTGGGACAGTCAGCGGAATAATCCGTTGGCTCAGATTTTGCTTGCTTGGGGCCCCTGGACGGCCCTTGACCTGACGCTCAATATGTTTAAATTATAGTTCTGTTAGAGATCTTGAATCGCAGAACTTGAGAATTTGTTGTTAATATTTGCGTGCGTGAGTGTGTTAGTATAATGTATATTTGTTGTAATAAGTGATATAATAAGCAATATCGTAGCACAGACTGTGATATGGTAATATGTATATGATTTATGGTGAAGGCAAATTTCGAGTGTTGGAATACATACATGTTAAGACCAAACCGGGACCAGTTGCGAAAAATGCAACTTAGAGGCCTTCCGGCTGGAATTGAACCCGCGACCCTGCGATGCTAGTGCAGTGCTCTGACCATGCACTGAGCATGTATGGGTGGTAATGCCGGGATAAGATTCTGGGTATATTACAAGTAATATTAAGGATCCGGTTCAATTCCAGCCGGAAGGCCTCTAAGTTGCATTTTTCGCAACTGGTCCCGGTTTGGTCTTAAAATGTATGTATTCCAACACTCGAAATTTTCCTTCACCATAAATCCTTAGAACCTGTAATTTAATCGAGTGAAGTGCCAAATATTACTTGTAATATATGTAATATATGTTTGTTAATTCTCAGGGTTAGACACCATGACTAGGGCTGAACATCCCTGCTGTGTCTAATGCCTTGTGTATGTAAACACGAAAACAAAATAAATAAATAAGTTGTGTGCATTTACGAGTGTAAAACTCGACGGCTGGAGGCTTGGTAATAGTAATCGGACAAATTGACAAAACATGTGAACACTATTTTTTGACAGCACTGCAAATTCAATAACTGTCACATACGGCGATAAAGAGTTGTTACAAAATTTCGGGAAGGAGTAATGGCAGCATTGACTACCTGACGTTAAAATGAGATACCTCCATGTTTACTAACTGAAACACTTTAATAACCAAACAATAAAAGACAAACCGAAACACATTACTTCAAATCCGACATTCAAGTTTGCACAAAGCAGGACGAAAAGAAATAATATCCAGTTTCAAGATGGTGATTCTCGGTTAAATTATGTTTTGTTGATGTGTTCTTGTATACTTTTTGAAATTGTGGCTGGTTTAAATGGTTATTCGATACTTAATGTTTTCACTCATTTTTCGCCACTGATTCTGCTGTTTGTTATAGCTGGACTTTGATCAGTCAGTATTAAATGTTTCATTCAAAGCTACTAAAGCGCATTCGATAGGCTTCTGAAGCCGACACAGTGACGCCAATGGTTGTATTTTAAGAGCTGTTACTTTAAATAGACGGCAGTGAAAATTAAACAATAATATTAAACAATGTAACGGCAGTGAAAATTAAACAATAATATAAGGGCTAGTGAGCTGGTTCGCTATTCCTTTAACCAAAATAATCTCATTAGATGCTATTGTCAAGGGATTGATAGCAACTCACTGCATTAGCCTTTATCTATTTATATATGAAGTTAATATTAGCGTTTTTATTCAAAGTCGTTAAATGCGCGATTTGTTAAAAATAGATCCGTGGTGTGTTCGTAAGCACATAATCACTATAAATGGCAAAGCGGACATTTGAAGGGGGGATGCACACGAAGGGTATGCACGTTCTCGTAATATAATAGACACGTATGTTATGTATTTAGACTCGCTAATTCCAAATCTGTTTTCAGAATTGAAAACGGTTAAATATTGATCGAGATAACGTTCAAAATAATATGCGACGAGGCACATAAACCGTTTTCACGAAAGGTATGCACGTTCTAGCTCGTAATACAATAGACACGTATATTATGTATTTAGACTCGAGTAAATATTGGCCGAGATTACCTTCATAATTTACGTACAACGAAACGGCTTCAGTTTGCTATTTGTTATCTATGCAGATTGCAGAGCGTGCGCGGTCTGGGCCCTGGGAACCATGGATGGAAAAGAAACTCTATGGGGGGGGGGGGGGGGGGGAGGCGGGCGAACACGTATTTCTAGTATCTATATGTTTCGCAATCAGAATTGTCCCAGTACCGCTCCGTCGCACGCCCTAGATGCCATTTCGTCGTAGATTTTGAACGTTATCTCGGTCAATTATTTAACCAATTTCAATTCTGAAAAAAGATTTGAAAATACCGAGTCTAAATACATAACATACGTTCCTATTTTATTACGCGAACGTATATACCCTTCGTAAAAACCTGTTTCTATTATCCAGCCGGATATCGGATAACACCACACTCGCAGTTGAGGTGACCGTGAGAGCCTTAGCTAGACTTGTGTAACCGTTCTCGAAAAAAAATCGATTTAGTTCCTTAATAACTCTTCCTCTTAATAACTCTTCCCTACCAGTACATAAGCGGCCATTGTTAGATTTGGCAATAAATTGTCCTAAAATGGCCATAAAAACACTGCCATAATGGCCATAAAAAACACTGATTATTGGATGTGCGCAGTAAATGTGCGCAATGCAAAACTGATGAATCACCTTAAGGAAATATATATATATATATATATATATCACACTATTCAAGTTTAGATTTCAAGTTAAGACATTTTAGAGGAACAATAACACAAGAGCATTGTCAAATATCTGTTGCAAAAAACTCAGAGAAAATGTATTTTACATAAACTGAGGTATAGTTACTGGAGGTACTGAGTTATTTTTCGTGTCGTAAAATGTTGGATTTAGTAGTAACACACTCAAAAGGTGACCTTAAATCATGTTTTGATGTTTATTTTAATAAATAATGTCATAAAAGTCTTCAAAAGTTCAAAAGAAAGCAAAGAAAATCAAGAGAAATCTGTCGGAATCTTTTGAAAGTGTTGCATAATGGCCATAAAAACACTGATTATTGGATGTGCGCAATGCAAAACTGATGAATCACCTTAACGGGTTTATTGAGCTAGCAAGTCGCATGGCTTTTGTTCTAAAGCCTTGTTGCAGAAATAGCAAGAAACCATGTACGGCCTTTATGTCTTGCGCAAGATATATATACATATATATATAAACCAGCTTAGGAACCTACACATGCCACAGATAGCGGACCATTCATGATGAGTAACATCGAAAAGGCTCCCGTCATGAATGACCTCTCGAAGTTCCCCAGGTGCGCCCGATGCAGAAATCACGGCGCTTTGCAAAAACTGAGAGGCCACAAGCCGTTTTGTCCCTGGAGTGAGTGTCGTTGTTCCAAATGTATTTTGGTTGAAGAACGACGACGAGTGATGCGAGAACAGATTGCACTTCGTCGAAGACAGGACCAGGAAGAACTACTAGAGCAATGTCATGAAAGTGATAACTCCAGTTTAATGGAAGTATTATCGGAGACTAGTTGGGATAAAAAGAGCATGTTGGAGTGGAAAGAAAAGTCGAACAAATGTCAAAAGAAAACGTTCAAACCTTGTAAGTAGACCAAACAAAAACTGTGCATGTAGTTTTGCTATAATAGTAACCTGTCATTATTTATGGTCGGGGCTGAAGAGAAATAGATTTGGTGCTGAAAAACATTTTACTCAACCAAATTAAGATCAGAAATCTAACCGTCCCAACTATATACCTACCTGTATGGGTAAAAAAATCTTTTACCCAACGCAAGAAAAAAGTTAGATAAAGATATACCTATACAGAGCAAGAAATTAGGAATCCAAAAAAAACAAGGAGAGGAATACAATAATAAAAGCTAATGTGCAATGGTTACTAAGGAGAACTGATGACGAGATTCCAATTTTAAATGACGAACTCTTAATTTTTTTATGTAAATATAGTCATGAAAAGTTTGCTACCCAACTCATCAGAAAAGTGATCTTTTTACCCAACCATTTAGGTCTACGCAACCATTTTCTCTTCGGCCTAAGGCTAAGAGTACAGTGAAATCTGACAGCGAAATACTGGCACCAAATTCCGTATTTTAAAGTTTCAGTTCATGAGAGGATACGTTATTTTCGTGCCATGACTACGGTTTATAAAGCTTTAAATAATTTATCTCCTAGTTGCTAGTTATTAGTCTATTATTACCTTTTAGTAAAGTACATAGTATTTATACTCGTGGCTCTAGTAATAGCAATTTGAAGCTTCCAAAAGTGGCCACTAATGCTGGTAAACGTACTTTTGCCTTTTTTGGCATCTAGCGAGTGGAATTATTACCAGATACTGTGACTTGTTCAATATCATTTTCTTCATTCCGTAAAAAGTATGCCTTTTTCCAAACTTAAGGACAATGTTTAACTTTTCTTTGTTCGTGATATTATAAATGATATTATATAAATACATACAATTTTCCATTACTTTCGGGCCAATGTTTTTATGATTTCATCACTCGTATATAAATTTTATTGGACGCCATGTTTGGCCTGCTTCAGATTTTGCTTGCAGCGTGAATATGTCGTGGCTTCTGATTGGTCAGGATAGGAATATTCCAGTTATAAGAAGATTTGTGATTGGATAACGCTAGTCGTGGTCTATTACCAATAGACACTAGTAGCTCAGCCAATCACAATGTCGAATTTGTAATAGACTATTTGGTTGATACTAATAAAGAGTTATTAACCGAGTGCAAGGTATGTACGGTAAAGTATTTGCCTGAGGTTTTCGTACAGACCGAGCGACGAAGGCGCGAGGTCTGTGCGAAAAAACCGAAGGAAAATACTTTACCGTACAGACGAAGCAAAACGAGGTTAATAAGACATTTATTATATGGCTTTTGGTTCATTTTGTTCTCTGTTTTTAACGTTGTGTTTGTCTTCAGATGTTGCCGTTTACCTTACCTCTGAGCTTGTTGATTTCGCTTCATGTTTACACGCGTTACTGGTCGTTAGGCATTCATTTTCTTCACTTATAGATAAACAGCTTTCAAGAAAAGCAGCACTATTGTTCCAGGACGTGTTATTGTTCAAACTTTTTCGACGAACATACTCAAATCCTCTTTTATTTTCATCTAAATCAACTCAGACAAAAAAAAGGCGTATTGCCTTCTCACAGCGCCAGGAGGGCAATACGCTTTTTTCCGGACCTCTCACGAACCAATCAGCGTGCGCCATCTTTCTTAGCCATATAATAATTGGGGTTATACTTTTATATCAGTCTAGATCGGTGTGGAATAGATCTAGTCAGATGCATCTCAGGTGCCAGTGTGAAAAAACACCCTAACCATATTCGTAAACAATTGATTTCCTTCTTACTCATTGTTTAAGACGATGTAGAGGTTTGCGAGCCGACGACGACTGTGTTACAACAGGGAAAAGAAAGTCATTTCCGCCAACCTGTGATATCTCACGAGCACATTGAACTTCTAACAAGACTTTTTCCAGAGCAACCAGAATCCGTTTTAAAGTCAGTGTTACTCAACTGCCAAGGTTTGGAATCGGCCATTTGTATATTATTGAAGGAAAGAGAAAACAGGATGTCTGCTAATGTAGGTAGGTTGAGCTAGTTATAAGCTTTACATGAAGGTATACACAGTAGATCTTTAACTAGAAATACGTATTCTCCCCCGTCCCCAGGGCCCAAACCGCGCACGCTTAACAAATAGCAAACTTTTGATCATGAAGGTAATCTCGGCCAATATTTACTCGATTTTAATTCTGAAAACAGATTTCTAATAACCGAGTCTAAATACATAACATACGTGTGTTTATAAAAAACGGTTTATGTACTTAGAAATTAGTCGGCGATCAGGCACGGTTCGTCGTATATTATTTTGAACGTTATCTCGATCAATATTTAACCGTTTTCAATTCTGAAAACAGATTTGGAATTACCTAGACTACGCAAACGTGAATACCCTTCGCAAAAACCTCTTTATGTAGTTTGACAGATCACAAATCGCCAATGGCCACGTCGCATTATTTGCCCAAATATTGTCCAATTCAAACGGATCAACCAAAACGACTTTTTACTTCTTTATATATATATATATATATATATATATATATATATATATATATATATATATATATATATATATATATATATATATATATATATATATATATATATATATATATATATATATATATATATAACAATTATTCACCGAAGGCGAGGTGAATATCGGTGAATAAAAACCTAGACGAAGTCGAGGTTTTTATTCACCGATATTCACTGAGCCTGAGGTGAATAATTGTTTTAGTATAAATACACATTTTCCCACTCTTAGGAACAACATTTCCTTCAAAAATACTAGTTTATTGACTTTTTTCTCCTGCCACTTTGACAAATCGGCTGGCGGCCATCTTGAAAAAACGCTGGAGGTCGAGAAATAATCCGAGGTAGCTCGACCAATCAGCGCACGCAATTTCTATAATCACCTAATGTATTTATACTAAATATATATATATATTTATTTATATATATATATATTTATATATATTTATATATATATATATATATATATATATATATATATATATATATAGTGAGAAATGGATCCCTGCCGCGGCGAGTTTCACCCTCGCTTCGCTCGGTCACTTGCGATGGGATCACTATATCATTTGTTCTAACATATGCTCATTTTTCAGTTAACCAAGCACAACACAGGCCAACTGCTTTCAACTCGCCCTTCTCGTCACCTTCGAACACACATGCTGTAGAAATGATGGACGAGCAATCGCAAGCCGCCATGGCCCTAGCTTCACTTGGTCGACTGAATTGTGCTGGTAATTCCGAGTCAAACATGCTTCCAGCCGCGTCTCTCTTTGTGCAGACAGCGAACTATAGAGAGTACAGCAGCGGATTCAACCAATACCGCGACCGAGAAGAACATTTTGGTTATAAATTTCGTAATGGCACAATGTAAAGGCGATGTAAATACATTGTAAATACATTTTTATACAACGTACAATGTGTATATGAAATGAAAATTAAGTTTGTCTTATTTGAAAGAACTCTTGAAATGATAAAGCAACTCCATATATCGTTTTTTCATATCGCTTTTCGTTCTTGAGATATTGTGATTTGTTTGATATGTAAATAATAACACACTGCATACGTCACATTAAAGGGGCTATGTCACGATTTGCCTGGTTACTCAGCTAAGCGTACTTGTTGATTTTTTGTTCAAAATAGTATACGGCAATCCAAGATCCAACCTCGTACCCAGGGTCTTCTCAGTGCAGGGAGCGAGGGAAGAACTGGTCACGTGACTCCAAGGATATTGGATTATTTTTTAACCTGGCTTATTCTCGCTTATATCATCCGGGGGGCCGGATCGCTGTGAAAACATACCACAAACTTCTATAATTGAAAGTATAAACAGTATATGTATAATTTAAAAAGATTACAATTTATTGGAAAGACAGTACGGACTGCAGACAAGTTGAAAGCCTTGAAAGATGGTGGATTACTTCGAAAAATACGTTGATTTACTGTCATAAGATAAACATGATTTGCTGTCATAAGATAAACATGATTAGTATTTAAAATAATAGTCATAGTCTGAGTGATCTTATGACAGCAACAAATGTCCGTAAATCAACGTATTTTTCGAAGTAATCCACCATCTTTCAACTTCTGTCTGCAGTCCGTACTGTCTTTCCAATAAATTGTAATATTTTAAAATTATCCATATACTGTTTATACTTTCAATTATAGAAGTTTGTGGTATGTTTTCACAGCGATCCGGCCCCCCGGATGATATAAGCGAGAATAAGCCAGGTTACAAAATAATCCAATATCCTTGGAGTCACGTGACCAGCCTTTACCAGGGTCTTCTCTTCCCTCGCCCCACTCCCCTCCCATCCTGGGCGCTCCCTCATGGCACTGAGAAGAGCCTGGGTACGAGGTTCTCGTTTCCCACCACGATTAGACATTAAATTGTCATTACGCTTCACTTATAACTCGTCCAAAAATAACCCACCAACATGAAAATAACAAATACTAGTCGAATAAATCGTCGAGCTTTCGCTACGCTTTGATTTTGGATTCCGAATAAAAAATCAAAAAGTACGCTTAGCTGAGTAACCAGGCAGATCGTGACATAGCCCCCCTTTAAATATTGAGTAGTTGTAAAATTACTTGTAAAATTTAGTTTGATCGAGTGAAATGCCAAATATTACCTATAATATACTCAGAATGTTATCCCGGCATTACCACCATATATACAGAACTCGTGACTAGGCTCTCGGCAACGGCTTCCGTAGCTCAGTGGTCAGAGCACTGCACTAGCATTGCAGGTTCAATTCCA